>OY728144.1:50221178-50566825 GCA_963277665.1 Viscum album | reverse complement strand
CATTCCAAGTAAACTTGATGAGTGGATTTGATAATCATGAAAAGCTTTCACAAGACGTTGATAATATCTATCCAAACCCAAAAAAATTGGATCTCAGTTTCTATTCTTGGTCTTTACCATCGTTCAATAACCTTTATTTTTGCTGGATCCACACATATCCCCTCTATTATTATTATGTGACCCAAAAATGAAAATTTTTGAAGCCAAAATTAATACTTGGTAAATTTGGCATAAATTTTCTCCTTTCTCAGGGTATTCTAGTATGATTCTCAAGAGATCGTCATGTTCTTCCTTTCTCTTTGAATAGAAAAGAATATTATCTATAAAAGCTATAAAAAATTGATCAAGATGGTCTCTAAAAATACTACTCATTAGATCCATAAAATAACAGGGTCATTAGTAAGACTAAAAGGCATCACTATAAATTCTGTTTCCATAACTTGTATGGAATGTTGTCTTTTGTATATCATCCTTGTCACCCTTAATTGACGATATCTTGAGTGAAAATAAATCTTGGAAAATTATTTAACTCTGTGTATTTTTTCAACTAATTCATCAATACAGTGAAGAGGATATTGTTAGTGATCTTGTTATGTTCTCGAAAATCAATAAAGAGTCTCATTGATCAATCTTTTTTTTAATAAACAGAGCATGTTCTCCCCACGGTGACTCACTAGGGCCTATGAAATCCATATCAATATTCTCTTGGAGTTTCTTTAGAAATTCTTGAAACTCAATTGGGTCCATTCTATAAGGTTTATTTGAAATAGGCATAGCATCCAGTATGAGTTTTATTGAAAACACAACTTCGTGATTAGGTGGAAGACCTAGAAATTTATCCAGAAACACATCATAAAACTCCTATAAAATGTGTGTATTCTTAATCGTGAGTTTCTCCCCAACCACTTGATATAAATAACTTTCATTTATTGGATTGAAAACCCATAATATGGAAGAAATTTCTACCATAAGGTTACATTCATCCTTGCATCGATATATGATCTTAGATTGATCTAGAATATGGAATTTGACTTCCCTTACATGGAAATTGTTATAAATTTCATATAAATAAAGTCAATGCCTACCAAGAATCACATCAAATTACACTATTGGAAAGATCATAAGATTTTTAGGGAACACTTTACCACAAACATCAATCATAGAAGAATTATAAACTTTTGATGAAACTGTTATGCCATTAGGAGTTGTCACAGCTAACTAAATGTCTAAATATCGAGAATATACAGTGATACCCTTATAAAATTCATTGGAAATTAAAGAATGGGTGGATCTAGAATAAAATAGATCATTTTCAACTTTAGATTGGATGGTAAGTGTACCTTTCACCACTTCATTATTGTATCCCATGTTTGCAATAGTAATTTCATTTGAATTTACTTTGTATCTGGACTTAAGAGTTTATTGACATCAATCATCATCAATAACCCATGGATTTGGGAAATTATTAGCATAAGTCCCCATTTCCTTGCACTTGTAACATTGAAGTGTAGGTGGTGAATTCTCTGTGGAAGTTAATTTGTCTGAATCATTAGACATATTTTTTCCAACACTTCAGCATTCAATTTCCCTATGAACATCTTTTCCCACACATATAAAATTTACTAGTAACTTTAAGACAATTCTCTCCAAGTTTCTTTCCATCTTTTGAGCATAAGGGAAAACTAATCATATATTCAGTGTGGTCTTTAGATTTTCCTTTAAATTCCATTTTTATCTTCTTATCAAATCCATATGACTAGTGGGTTACTCCAACATCAATATAAACCTTGAGAGCACATCAAACAATTTCCTCATAGCTATTTAAGTCTCTTATGTATAACACGTTTCAGAGAATTGGTTTTAAGCCACTTAAGAATCGATCAATTTTACTCACAGGTTGGATCATAATTCCATAAGAGAATCTTGAAAGCCCAATAAAATTTTCTTCATAGGTATCAAAAAATTCATCATATTTTTGCTTAAGATCAAGTAAATCTTTATCTATCTTTGTTCAAATAATACGAGGAATGTACTTATTGAAAAATATGTTCTTGAACTCATCCCCTTCCATGGACTCAATTTCATCTCTTTTCCTCATATTCTTGATAATATTCCACCATTGATCAGCTTCACCATCGAAATGATATACTACTATGATGAATTTAACTTTTCAGAACATTTTAGAAATGAAAATAGATTTATAGTGGTATTGATCCATTGTTCATCCAGTATTGGATCCGAAGACCCACTGAATGATGGTGGATGTTGCCTCATGAAGGATTCAACAGAATGTTTCTCCCAACACTGGTGGAAATGGAGGCATTCCGAAAAAATTTATGCTAATGGTTTTTGAAAACCCCTTTTATAATAGTTTTATATCATCCTTTCCCAACGGTTTGAAAAACTATTGGAATATTGTTTTTAGAATCAACCTTTCCCAATGGTTTAAGTATACCGTTGGGAAATATTTAATTTTTTAATGTATACCAATGTTTTTTTTAAACTGTAGGTAAAGATTATATTTTTCCCATGGTTTTTTAAAACCATTTGTAAATCCCCCCCCAAATACATAGCAGATCTGGTTCCCCCATCTTCTCAATTACATCTTTAAACTAAAGTTCTCCTGAATCTCTCTCTTTACCCTATGTTGTGAAACTCCTTCCACCCAATACATCCCTCTTCAATCAAGATATTTTTTTATTTCTAAACTAAAAATATGTATGTGTGACCTTATTTTTAATGTTCTATATCTAATTTTTTCTATTTTTATTTGGCATAAACCAGAGGTTTGTGCTGTCTCTGGAATGGCATACCCAATAAGAGAACTTTGATTTGTTTTCTGTTTTTTTTCTACACTTAAAGTGTCATGATTGTGTAAATGACCTTTATTTGAAGTCTTCATATCCACTCATTCTGTGTAGATTTAGTGAACCATATGAACTAATGGAGGTATTAGTGAGATGTATCCCCACTCAAAGATAGTAAAGGGTTTGTTTAGTCATATTTTCTAGAGGTGGTAAATGGATAAAAGGATGGTCTATATGATGGTATTGGGGACAGTTGGGGTAGTGGTGTAGGTTGTTTCTAATTTTACATTGGGGTGATATTGTAGTTTCAATGGACTTTAGTTTAGTTGAAAATAGGATTTGGATTTTGTATTTATAGTTTTTGTACAAGGAATAATGGGAAGGGAAGTGATATTGATGATGAATTGGTTGTTGGTTGGGTGATGGATTGTAATTGTGATGTCGGTTGGATTGGGTATAGGTAATTTTCAAGGTATTATATGGGTATTGTGTCCCCTATACACCCCACCACCCCACCCCTGGACACCCCCACCCTCTGGATACCTCCCACCCCCAGCGCCCTAAACACCCCCTGGACACCCACCCCCCATTAAACATACCCCCCACCCCAACACCCCACCCCCATGGACACCCCCCCATTAGACAGTACTCCCCCAACCACTACACACACCACTTGGACACCCCACACACTGGATAACCCCACCACCCCCCTCGACACCCCATCCCCCTTGGACACTCCCACCAACCCACTGGGACACCCTCACACCCCTAGAGTCCCGCACTCCCACCCCTTAGACACCCACACCCCCATGGATCCCCCTACTGCCCTAGACACCGCCATCCCCAGGACACCCCCCTAGACAGCCCCCTTGGACACCCCACCCCCTTGGACAGCCCCCCTAGACACCCCCACCTCCAGGACACCCCCACCCCTAGACACCCCCCCTTGGACACCCCACCCAACCCCACCCCTAGAAACCCCACCCCCATGGATAGCCCACCCACCCTCTAGACACCCACACCCCCTTGGACTGCCCGCCCTGGACACCACCCCACCGCTTGGACACCCCCCCCAATCCCATGGACACTAGCCACACCCTGGACAACCCCCAAGCCCTAGAAAGCCCCCCAGACACCACCCCAACCCTGGGAAACCCCACCCCATGGATGCCCCAACCCCCCTTGGATAGCCCCCCACCCCTGGAAAACCACCATGGACCCTCCCCACCCCCTAGACACCCCAACCCCTGGACACCCCCTAGACACCCCTACCCCCATAGACACCACCACCACTTGACACCCACACCCCCAGGACACCCCCCCACTAAACACCCCTTCCCCCTGGGATAGCCCCCCCTGGACACCACCCCACCCCCTAGACACCCTTGGACAGTGCCACCCCTAGACACCCCCTGGACACCACCCACCCCCTTGAAATCCCCACCCACGTGGACAACCCCACCCACTGGACACCCCCCAGACCCCCTAGACACCCCACCCCCAATGAACAGCCCCCAGGACACCACCACCCCATTGGACCCTCCCCCACCCCCTCGACACCCCCACACAATGAATACTTTGACTTTGGGTAATGGGTGTTATGAAATCTCCTAAATTTTCAAAATATTTCCATTTTTTAGCATCAATAACTTATTTAAAAAACTCTATTTACACATTCTGCATCATTGATGAAAAGAATTCACTTTGTAATATCTTGAACAATGTTTTATCAGCTTCATGGTTTCCTATTGTATGTGATGAATGAAAAAATTCCAAAACACATTTCACCTCTAATTTAGTCACACATAACTAGATTATTAAATCTTCACATTTTTTAATAATAAGGTATCAACCCATGATTTGTCCACTACATCAACAAGAATCCCCTTCCTTTATAGATATCTAAAATGGGGATAGATTACCCCATTTGGAAAATAAATTTCAATCTCATAATTCCAAATCTCCATGTACATGGAATCATGCTTCTTTCCCCTATGGAACCTTCATCTTATGACATCAAACTCCCCTTACTTCCATTTAATCATTCTTGGATCTTGATCCAGCTGTATGAACAAGATGTTTCAATCCCTGAGGAACTTTTAACCATCATTTTTTTGATTAAAGTTCAATCTTATTGAATTGATTTTAATGAAATGACTTATAAAAAATTTTCTTACAGAATGGATAGAACATGGAAGTATGAAACCGATTGTATCTCAAGTGATTTTCAAAACATTTTAGAGATATTTTTAGATTTTCATTTCACAATGCTTCAGATAGTGGTCTCATACACTTCCCGTGATAAAATTGTGTTGGAATATCTTGTTTGAGCCGTCAAGAAGTCAGCTACCACATTACCAAATATGGTTTTCAAGAAAACTACTATGTTTGTTATCACAATGGGGAGAAAATGAAATCTCAAATTGCTAATGATCCAAATGAGAGGAATAGATTGGGAATTTTTTATAGGACCAGTTTCTCTTTTTTATTCATCATGGAAAAAAATATTTTGTCCCAAGAAGACTTATATATGAGCACACATGATGCATCTAATGGAAATTATGTTATTGTTAGGGTTAAAAATTTAAATGATGATACCATGACTCCAGTATATCAACAATGAGGTAAAATGAAAAGGCATGAATTTTTAATCGTATTGTTTCATGGGAAAACTATGTATGAGATTTCATATACATCCATTGATTGCATTCTTATCTTCTTGAAGGACTTACATCCATATGATGCATATATTTTCTCAAACCACTATATGTCATTGAAGTTATTTTAGGAACTTGGATTTTCAAGAAACAAAATTCGTGTTTTCCCAAAGGATTTCATTTTTTTGAGGAGGAGAATGTTGAATGAATAATTGTATAAAATGTGGTACATCCCACTGAAAGCCAAAACCTGATTGAACACCATCCTGTATTCCATATAATGTAATGTGGAACATTCCATTGATCCCCATACTATAGAATCTTATTATGTCTGATAAAATAACAATAAAAATGTGATGATATGATACTGAGATAAATAAGACTAATGATGAGTTGGGTCACCCTATAGATGGAATTTCATGGTAGAGATTTTATGCTCAATATCAAGATTTTGCAGGTGACGTGCGTATTGTGAGGCTGAGTCTTTCATGTGATGGTTTTAATCTTTTTTCTAATATGCTTACTTTGCACAGCACATGTCCAGTTTTTATACACATTGATAAGATTCCCCCATGGTTGTGTATGAAAAAACACTTCACTTTCATGAGTATACTTATATATCTCCCTTATGATCCCGAAAATGATATAGAAATACATGAAACCTTTAATAAAAGTGATGAAACATCATTGGGATGTGGGTGTGTGCACATACGATTCATGGTAGAAATACATATTTCTGATGTGTGTTGCGCTTAGGTAGACAATAAATGATTTTCCTACTTTTTCAATGATGTATGGATAGATAATGAAAAGAAAACAATCATTTACTTTTTTTATAAAGAATTCATGATTAATTAGACTGAAACATCACTGTAGTCTCAGTTTTATGGTACATCGACGATTCTTTCCAATTTACATCCATGTAGAAATAATCCTCAAATATTTGACAATACAATGGAGACTACTGATCCACCTCAGTATATATATGGAACTAATTTGCATAATGAATTGAAACATTTCATTTTTTCATTTAGGAAGGTCAAATGGAATCTTGGAAGATAAAAAATGTTTCCACTGAAAACTGTTACAATTGGAATAAGAGGAGTATCTTCCATGATGATACTTATTGGTCAAAAAAATTTATGTAATTTCTTAAACGTAATGCAGATTGAAAATAGTATATGTGAAATGTTACTTTTGATTCTTATAAATGTTAAGGGAAATACAAATGTTGATTTACAGTCTCAACATGACTTAGTGGATTGGGGAATCAGACCAAAATTACATCTTGTTCATATCAGTGAAAATAAATGGAAAGTTCAATGTGCTTCTTAGGGGATGAAACATTCAAAAATATCAATTTATAGAAGTACTAGAGACTATTAATGTTCCTGATGGCTATTCAATAAACATATCTAAACGGTCAACATAAGGGATTTTATGCTAAAATCATTTAATACTCATGATTATCACGTCATTTGGCATTAGTTGAATATAATAAAAATCTATCATATTTTGTCTAATAATGTTAGGGTGGTTGTTATTCATTTGTTCCATTTTTTTAGACATATTTTTGCTAAGAATTTTTCTAGGTATTTCTTGCAAAATATATAGGTAGATAACCAATTAATTTTGTGTGAGTTAGAGAAAATATTTCCTCCATCATTTTTCACAAGCATGTTGCATCTGACTATCCATATTCCAACTAAAATACTTCTTGGAGGGACTATTTCTTTTCTTCGGATCAATCCAGCCAAAATAAATATATACACATTAAATTCTTGTGTCTTTAATAGTAATCATCCCGAAGGATCTATCGTGAAAGGTTACTTAGCTCAAGAATGTATGGATTTATGGTCTATGTATTTGTCTGATATTACTACAAGAATGAATGGACCAATGAGAAACAAATACGAAAAATAAGAGAAAATTGAGCCCTATTTTCTATCAATTCCGAAAACCAGAGGAATTACTAGATCATATATGTTGACAAAATTAATCCTTGAAGAGCGGGAGATGGCACATCGCAATGTTTTGTTCAAATGTGATTTTTTAATGAATACATTAGGTAAGTAAATTGAATATTTGTATCTTACATATATATCTGTTAAACTATTCTTATTTTTATATAGAGGGAACATGAACCAATGATAAATAGAAAACATCATTCTTTATCATTGAGAAATAGGGATACTTTTCTTAGAAAAGAGTTTTCTGCTTGGTTAAAATTGAAGATAAAAATATTATTATTTAAAATAATTAAATAATTAATTAATTAAGTTTAATATTCATTTATATTTCAGGTATTGATTTTTCTTATTGACTCTGTGTCTAAAAAATAAGATCTTTTTGAATTTGTTCCAAATACTATGATTCGTGACTGTAAATCAATTGTTATCAATGGGTACATATTTATTATCAATGAACGAGAAAAGAACATGAGAAAGAAACATGATTATGTTATATTTTCTGACATAATAGACTATTATGTCTGTGCATCAGATAATAGATGATTGTGGATTTTGAGTAATTGATATGACTCGTACTCTTTGTACTGATGAACCATATGTATTGGCATCAATGTAGAAACATGTTTTTTATGATAAATATGATCTTTAACCTAGATTTTGTTACATTATTGAAGTAATTCCAATACATATTTTGGATGATGTGGATTATATAATCAACACACACTCTAATTCCATTGGAAACGATCCATTTATTACTTTGGATGACACTAATAGCACAATTTTAAGAGTTAACTGTGAACCTAATGATGTGGTTGGGAAATTAATAGAATCATCCATCCATGTTCTCAATTATTTTGGTTTATATAGACTTCAGTTTCTAAGGTTGGAACTATTCAAATTGATTTAATGTTTATTACAAATATACTCTATCTGACTTAACCATTATGTGAATTTTCAATGTTTATTGGTTGCAATTATATTTGAATTTCATTTTCTAATTAGGAATTGAAATGTATTAAAACCTATGAAACCAACATTTCTAACATGGTGAACATTTCAAAGAATTATTTATCATGTAAAAAATTACTATAACTATAATATTTCCATTTAACATTTCACTAGATAATGAACATGATGGTTTGTCTTCTTCGGAAAAACATATATAGAAACCTGCATCATCTACCTGGGATAATAAAATTAATTTTTTTCCTTAATTTCGATAGGTGCTTTACCCCTTATGAATCTAGTAGATATATTATCCTTGTTCATATGTTTATATCATCATTTCCAACAATATTAAGGGGTTAATGCATGAATGAAATTTTATTTTGGGTTACACATTAGTTATCCTTTTCTAATTTCTTCCATATTTGTTTTCAAATTTAGTAATGTAACCAATTGAAGATAGGCGATGGAAAAAGATGATGAACAAAAATCATCACATGGATCAGATGGTAGTTCCACCACTATTGCCTATAGTGAGTATTTTATTTCAAAAATATATATTCAAATAATATATAATGTCATGTGATTAATTTTGTTTTAAACATTTTTACAGAATCTACCTCTTAAGTGAAAATTATTTAATGATTACCCTACTAGTAGTCCTAGTACTCAGGGTGATCATAAGAGGGGGTGGTATGAGAGCTAGGCGATCAGATCAGCGTACCCGATTAGACCCTACCCCTCTCACTAACATACCATCTACCACAAATTCTGATTCTGGTGTGTCTTTTGGGACACAAAGGATATTTATGCCTCCCATGTTTCCACCACCCATTACATATGAGTCTCCTAATCCATGTTTACCGTATCTGATGATGATTCCCAATCCCCATCCAGCATTCATCCATCCATCCATGCCATATTATTTTAAGTATACTTCCTTCTCTCTGAGGTTCAATATTCAATCTTCTTCGACTCCTGCTCCACCACAGTATTTCCCAATGGAGAATACATCGGGACCCACTCCACCTATACAAGGTGTTCCTTTAGTTTATTTAGATCTAGTGGTTCCCATTGGATGAATCCCATGTTGGGGTGAGTATATACAAACTTAGTATAAATATCCAAAAAGGATGAAAGGGAAATCAGTAAGAGTTTAAACTAGGGAGGAAATAATTAGATAGAACAATGTACGGTGAAAGGGTATAGATCAAACCAACAACTGAGTGATAGTAAACTCATCCAATCACAAGGAGCTATACACTCTAAGAAGGTGAACATATTGTCGAGTTTCCTCTACCTATATCAAGAGAGTGTACTCATTCAACCATTATAATCTACATGTATAAATAATTGGAAATAATTCATCTTTCTATGCCTATTCTGGAAGGAGAGTAAGTAAACCCAAGGAGTGGGTACTGAAATAGGATATATATATATATATATATATATATTTATATATATATATGTTTGTGTGTGTGTGTGTTTGTGTGTGTGTGTGTGCGTGCATGTGTGTGTGTGTGTGTGCTCAGTCAAAGATTCCCAAACGAGAGTGTAAGGGCATCTCCATCTCATATCTCATCCCACGAAGAAGTGTAGCCATCAATTCCAATGGAATGCCATAAACAATTACCACTATCTTAATAACGTCCCTTGAACACTCATGTTTTAGGTAATCAATCACCACACCTTAATACTATCATCTTTGGGTGGAACTGACTCACCTTCACGAGTTTATATCACGACATAAAAATTTGTCTCAGTTGGTAAAGTGTCCCTCTTCCTCGTGATTCCAATTAGGTATCAAACCATGTCTCTTCTCTCTTACACATAGTTGAGGGGACTGAAATTATATCTAAGTATTCCATACACTAGTGTGAATGGGGGGTCCTTTACAGATAGTCACCGAAGAACTCTATTTTCATGACTGATTGGATGGTTGCACATGGGAATTTCATTGGGGAACTCCACTACCTAGTCTTATTAGAGGGTATGCATGGTGAGTCGTCATGGAACTCCATTGTCTAGCCCTTATATATGGTTACACCTCGAAGATGTAATTGGGGAATAACACTTCTCATCAATGCTAAAGGGTAAGCCTGAAACCACCACCGATAAATGCCATTGCTCATCCCCGTAGGAGGGTAATCTCGAAACATCTGGGAACTCCAATAACAATTACTACTGGATGATTACATAGAATGATCTTCAGGGAATTCCACTTCCCTTCCTAGATAGAGGAAAAAATAATTACTATCTTTGGGGAACTCCATTTTCCATCACTAATGGAGAGTTATGCCCATAACTGATCTAGTGATTTTGTATGATTTTTTTATTAGGTATTACCTCAGCATGTTTCAAACTTATAACATTTCACATCATATCTTAATAACTGATTCTATGGGAATCATATCGTTATATGCAGAAAAAACACTCAAAATAAGATAGTTGTAGGCCAAAATTCGAGTTTACTCAATGAATATATGAGTGTTTGAAGTTTTATTGGAATAGATCAAAGAGTACGCATCATGTGAGGGGTCCCACATGAGTTGTGGTCCCCATTAAAAATATGGTGGTGTATTTGGGAAGTGCATAGGTTCCACTCGTATAGGGATACATTCTATGTAGGTGGACTACACAGTGTTCCCCACCTATAGAGGGACTGGTTTGTGTCTGTTGGTCATGTATGTTTACTAAAACCCCATGTATGTGTACTTTGGTACCTGGAATCTGGCTGGGTTTATGGTCCTTTACATGGCTCACTGACATGGAAAGGTGGTACATGATGTTTCAAGGGAGTTACACACCATTCTATCCTTATGGTTTTCCAAAACTCTTGCACCTCAATTCAAAAAATATATATGGAATGTGTTCTTTATTTTACACATCATGTAGTTATAATTTTTTTATAAACCTCATATTTGATCCACCGCTCCAAATATGTTCCAATTTTATTGGATTCCACCTCGATTCTACTTATGTGGATATTAAAAT
This sequence comes from Viscum album, assembly GCA_963277665.1. Classification (NCBI taxonomy): domain Eukaryota; kingdom Viridiplantae; phylum Streptophyta; class Magnoliopsida; order Santalales; family Viscaceae; genus Viscum; species Viscum album. The sequence goes on along the minus strand of OY728144.1, from coordinate 50,555,452 downwards.
AGATTTCTGATATTGTCTATGGTTATCTGCAAATCTTATTTGATCACCAAATAAGGTTTCATTTTAATTTCTACACACACTCGAGGATTCATCACTTTATAACTTGGCTTTAAATCATCAGATTTCAACATCTATTCGTCATAACGGTTCCAGATCTTTTCTCCCATCAAAGTATAATAATCATTTCATTGATCTGTCATGAATCAAGGTATATGGTAGATCTCAGGTCACCTACTAACTTTTGAACCAGGAACCATAGGGATTATGTTGAAGAAGAATGAGAATAAGAGGGGAAAAACACAAAAAAAACAATGGTTTAAAACATCACATGCCATGATTTCTTGGATGATGATTAAGACCAGTGCACCAAGTAAGATAAAAAGTGATAAAACAATGAAAAATATTGTCAGATGTCTCATCCAATTGCCAAACTAGGTGTAGATTTCAAAAATAAGAACAATATACACAAAAATTAAATCCTTGGGTGTATAAATACAAAATATGAGTCTGACCTCTATTTTGGATCATTCTTTATTGAAGAAAATTCTTATCAATGAACTCGGTATGATTTGTTTCATTTGTTTCACATTGATTTTCATTGATCAATGGATTTTTAATTTGTCAATGATATTATACAAAGGGAGTAGGGGAGCAGGGATTCACCATAGAAAGTGAATAATGACCCAACAATTGAACAAATGCCTTAGAAAAACGTTTATAACGAAAATTAGGTAAAATGAAATTAATTGATAAATCAATTAAAATAATTAATTTAACCTCTTAAATTAATCTCCAATGATAAGGGGATCTCAATGTCCCATGTTGACTTATCTTTTTTTTTACCAATTTTGTATAAAACGTTCTGAACATAACCATCTCTTGTATTTCTATTCTGATAAACCATTCAAGAGTTGTCCAATTTTATTTGATTGATCGCACACACAAAATATAAAACATATTTATAATTTTAGTAACTTTTATTATAGGAACATCGGGCCTCATAATTACACATCATCCTAGTTCATATCTTTTGAAATATATATAGAAATATTTAAAAATCTTACAAGGAAACAACTGGGTCTCTACGTCATTCAATTTTTCATCTTTTCATCCTCAAAAATAAAAACAATGAAAACAAGTCATGATGCTGAGCTTGTATCTATTTTTCATACTCAACATAACTCTCATGTATTTTTTTGTGATTCCATCAAATGGAAACCAAAGGGATGGTCCTTACACTCATGGTTTACTCATATCGGTCCTCAACCACTACTGGGTGCTCTATAAAGGTGGATTCATCCTCGATGCCCATGTTTCCTTAGTCAATCCTTGCATAGGGTCAGGAATGTATCTAGTCAAATGACACATGTGGAAGATTTTATACACCCACTGAAGCTGTGGGGGTAGGTAAAGGTTGTAGGAAACCTCTTATACTCTCTCCATAATCATGAATGACTCGATGAACCACCGAGATAGCTTTCATCCCTCAAAGAACTTACAAATTCTTCATCTTGGGAAGACACTAATGAAAACATGGTCTCTCTTCTCAGAATCCAAGGGTTGATGATGTAGATCTGTATATTATTTCTCACTGCTCTGGGTCATCCTCATTCATTCACTGATGACCTTCACTTTCATCATTGTTGCCTACACCAATTTTTATTCTCACAATAGATGACTCTCCAATCACTTCCAACCACAATGGTGGCATGTAAGGTCTCTCATGTAGGGCCTAAAATGTGTCATGTAGATGGTAGAGTGTTAGTTGTTGTTGTCAACAATCACTACCAATGAAATTTGATCCTCCTAGCTCTGGATGAACTCTAACATAGAAGCCCTCAACATATCCTCTAGCACCCAGAGAGTGTGCTCGGTCTGCCTGTTTCTCTATGGGTGAGTTTTTGCACTCATCCGAAACTGGGAAATGAATGTATGCTATAGGCCTCTACACAATTTTTATGTAAAACATGCACCATGATCCAACACAATCATTGAGAATACCCTATGAACGAGAACAATCTCCCAAATATACAACTTTCCCAAACTCCGCACTGAAATCAGCTCCATGATGCAAATGAAGTGTGGCTTCTACATAAGTTGGTCAACTATCACCAAGATGGAATCGTGGAATTTTTGTGTGCGGAATACCTGTGACAAAGTACTGTGATATTCCATCCCATTTCCACATCAAAATCTCAATAAGTGGAAACAACCCCACCAAAACATGGCGACCCACTTTCAGTTGCTGACAACTAAAGCACTATGATATGAAATAATCTATGTTTCACATCATACAGGACCACTAGAACTACCAATTAAGATCCATATCCATCTTCACAACACCGAGATACTCAACGAGGGATAATTTTGGAACTACCTCTTCACCTCGTCCCGCATCATGACTTGAACAACTATTCACCCCTGTAACAAGATGTCATCATTCACTCCATTATAATTTCCATATGGCGAGTCATCAGTGGATATTTTATGATGTAAGAAAATCCATCTAATGTCTCTAAAATGGGACTCCCACATGCTTGAGAAGTGAAGGAGTCAATACCACTAACTGATGAAAGGTTTTACCCTCCTACTCCATCCGGGTCAGCCGCAAGTAAGATAACTGCTCAGAATATTCCTACACTAAGTGATCAAGGTACATATTAATAAAGAAATATATTACAACATTTATTTTCCCTAGATTAAATATTATCTCAAATTCATAGTCCATAATTAACTCAAACCATTTTCATTGTGTTAGTTTAATGTCTCTGTAGGTGAAGACGTACCTAAGACTCTGGTCGTATGCACAGGCCAAAATTCCCTCTCGTAGAAGATGGTGTATCTAAATCAGCAGGGAGAAGACCAGTACTACAAAATCTAAGTCATCAGTCATGAAATTCTGATCATGGGGACTCAACTGCTTTGACCAGTATGTGATGACTACCTAACATTACATCAACACACAACTAAGCCCAGCTCCTCAGGCATCATACTACACTACATCTCAACGCCTTCATCTAGTTGTATCAACACCAGAGCACTTGTTATCCTCTACCTAAACTCTTTAAATGACCTATATAACTATTAATAAAAGGTACACATATTCCTTTTTATTATTAGGGTTATCAAAGGGGACGTGATCCTGGGGAATTCTTCCATAAACATCCTATAGTACCCTTCTAAGTCAAGGATGATTCGTACCTCCAACACATTCTTGCGTGGCTCCTAAGAAAGAACTTCTTTGATTATTTCTAGATGCATAGCTAAACCATTTTTAAAATCTCCTTCCCTAGGAAGTGAATATAATGTATCCATAACTAGAACATCATGAAATTTTCATAAATCTAGTGATCTTAATGAAAATCAAGAACCATCCTCAAGTTCCCTTCGTGCTCCTCCTCTGATGTAGAGTAGATTAATATGTCATCGATGAAGACAACAACAACTAATCCATGTAGGGATTGGATACATGGTTCATAAAATACACAAAAATGGTGGGGGAAGTTGTCACACTTAAAGGAATCAATAGGAACTCATAGTTCCCATAGAGACATCAGGAATACCACTTTGGAATATCAGCCTCATAAAAACTCAACTGGTGGTAGTCGAACCTGAGATCGGTCTTCAAGAAACACCTCATGCCTATCAAATGGTCAAAGTGTTCATTAATCCTTTGAAAGGGGTCCTTATTTTTTATTGTGGACTGGTTCAATTGATGATAATCCACACAAATATATAAGATCATATTCTCCTTTTTAACGAACATGACTGGATCTAGCTAGGGGGACACACTGGGTCAGATGAAACCATTCTCATGATGGTATTCCAACTACAAAAGTATCTCTTCAAGCATAGTAGGTTCCATCCGATATGTTGAAGAAGATATTAGGGCAGTCCCTGGTTCCAAGCCTATGAAAAACATCATTTATCATCTTAGAGGTAGTCCGAGAACGTCTTCGGGGAAGATGTCCATATAATCCTCCACAACTGAATGAACCGAAATTCCTGATGATATATTTGCACCAAGGGATGCAATGTACAACTATTGGCTGATAAGATATATCCTTCTTCTTGTAGAATCCACCTATCCTTCCATGAGATCTCTCTCCCCAAATAAATAAAAACTCATCCAATCAGTGCATAAGAATTTGACGAGTCAATGATGAAAGTCGATCTATGATCGAACCATGGAAATCCAATCCATGCACAAGATGACGTCATAAGGTTCAATCATTATGAACAAAATTTCCCACATGAACCACTATCCTCCATGATATAGCTTTCCTTTAGGGTAGATGAAAGATACAAAAGAAGTGTTCCCCATATGAACCTCACGATGAAGTTGTTATTCGAACATCTCTATTAAGAGCTCCAGCTCTCGCACCATGATTAGAGAGATGAAAGAATGATCGTAACATGTGTCTAGTAATACTGATACAAGAGTAAAACAAACACATATTGTACATCTAATTATCTCATGTGTTATAGGGTCATAAACATCCAATGACTGAAGTATCCCACGGCCATGGATTCCATATCCTTAGGCTAGACATGGGATGCCTGTTGGTGGTGGTGGTAGGATATCATAATGGTGTCCTTCACATATATCTCCTCCTACTCCTCTTCCATATCTACCTCCCTGGGGACCATCCAATCCCTACCCGGGTGATCCCTAATCATGGTGATATCGCTACCATAGTGGTCCATCATCTATCTTCCTAGGATTGTCAACACGCATGGTCAAGCTATCTCATTTAACATGAAGTCTCCCTTCATATGTAAATCTCCACCCATATCTAGGATTCATTGGTCCACTATGATGTCTTGTCCCTATAAAACCATGTTACAGAGGTTTCTCAGGGATGGTTATCCTGTTCTGAGATCTCTGGTTCCTATGAACTACTATAGATGACTCAAATCTATTATTCCCACTACCATCTCCAACTATCTGACATCCCTCTAACCAAATAAAATATTTCAAAAATACCCACTCTAGTACCTCAACATTGTTGGGGATGCACAAGGGAACTACGCTGGCATAAATATCTATGTAGAGTACCTACTCAAATGTCCATGCTCAGAAGTAGCCACCAAGGATCATGTAGATAGGGTATCGTGTAAGGTCTTGAAAACCAACTTCTTTGTCATCCACTATTATCACTCCCCATTGTAACTTTATAAGAACCTAAATTCAGAATGAGCATAAGAATGATGGGTAATAATCCTCATAGAATAAATTTTTTATGTCGGTCCTTGAGAGTGAAAACTCATCTTTCATCTAAGTAACCAGGCTCCACAAACTCCCAACTACTTCATGGAAAAGGCTAGATGCAAAATCCACAATCTGCTATGTCATGTTCTGAATAATATAGAAAATATGGACCAACAACTCTAGCAAATCCTCTAATACCTAAGGATCTTGCTCACCACATAACCTCAGTGGTCACTAATGATGGAACTCATGGAGTGTGCTCAACCTACACATGTCCTCATCCTTCTCTTATAGAATTAAATATTTATTAATATGTGGAGGTGCATCAACCAGCCCATTTTAAGTAAGTGGGTCATATTATGGATGTTGAACTGAGGACTCATTGCTCATAGGTTCTTCCTCACAATCTGAAGCTGGTATAATAGCTGGTTGATATCACAGAAGCATCCTAAAAGTTATTAAGGAGTATCGAGGTTACATGATCATATATATATATATATATATATATATATATATATCATCAATGGGGAGCAGACTCAATAAGAATAGTTAAAACCTCAATCCAATATGGTGCACATACCATTAATTTCTGCAAAACAATGTCTCTACACGATGAGTCTAAAAGCATGATTTTAGGGTCCTGGTGAATTGATACGTCGGCTTCCTTCCCCATGATTAGACTCCCTAGCCTGAGAAACACACTTAATACAATTTGAAATTATTTCCATAACCTAAACAATCCTATTAAGGGGGAATATCCAAAAAAATTCCCATGAAATTAAATTTCTTTGATACCAATCTATCATGATCCAACATATGTTGGGGATTGAGCTGTAACTAACCCAATCCAACCTCTATAGGTCGGGGGTGGTGACAAGAATTTAATGAATAACTAACTTGGGGAGGTATTTTCCTAAGTACTTGTACAAAATAACAATTTTAACTCAATTAAAAAAGGTAGAGGGAAGAAATAAAATATAGAAAACTAATGTAAAAAATAAAACTTTTCATGGATATTTGAAGAGTATGAAGTATGGTAGTGTAAATTGAAATGAAATGCAAGAAAATACACACCCAACTACAAATGTTTCCCAACCTTATAGAATACTATAAAATTAAAACATCTAAGAGAGCCCATATCTTGAATACCAATCTAAGACCAACATACATCTTCCAAGAACCCCTTATACCTAAGCTCCTCTGAAGTCACGATCAACCGGTCCATCCTCTATAAAAGACATGAAATATGTTAGGAGAACCCCAGGAAGGGGTGAGTATATACATATCCAGTATAATGCCCCAAAAAGGGTGGAGGTGGAGTAGTAATAGATACAATTGAAGAGAAAAGAAGTATATATAACAATGTACCATGAAAGAGTATAACTCAACCCAACAAGAGTATAAAAGTAAACTCGTGTAAACAAAAGGAGATCGACACCGTGAGAAGGTGAACTTCTCATCAAGTCTTTTCAACCTATAGTAGGAGAGTGGAATCATCCAACCACAAGAAGCTAATCATAGTAAATACATAGCATACCCCATGGGTCTTCGCCTCACCTGGAAGGAGAGTATATAAACCCAAGGAGTGGGTACTAAAATAAGAAATATATATATATATATATATTCCCAAAAAAATCATAAATGATAGAGTTAGGGTATTCCTATCTCAAATCTCAACCCAAGAAGAGGGGTAGTCAAGAGCCCCAACAAAATTCCATCTGTGATGCCCAACATCTCATGCGCCTTCCCTGAACACTCAAGTACAATTGAATTAGTCCACAAACCCTGATAATATGCACTTTAGTTGTGGGTGACTCTCCCACATGGTTTTAGTCTGCATGAAAAAAAATTCATGGTGGGGAAAGAGTACCTCTCCCTCGTGTGTTCGAAGATACGTAAAACTATGTCTTTCCACTGTGTTGCACGGTCGAGGGGCCACTAATTCTATATAAGGATTCCATACCCTGGCCTGACTAGAGGGTCCTACTCTAATAGTCACTAAGTAACTCCACTTTCCAGATCAATTGGGGGGTTACTCTTGGGAATATCATTAATGAATGCCACCGCCTAGTCCAACACAAGTGTAATCCTGGTGGGTCATCAGGGAACTCTACTAACCAGTCCTGCTGCTGCGTTATGCATAGAAGATGTCATCAGAGAATGCAAATTCCTAGTCTTTCTAGAGGTTATTCCTAGAATTTTGAGGAACTCCACTTCCTAGTCTTACTGAAGGGAAACTTAGAAAGATAAATAGGGATTTTCACTGTTGATCCCTACTAAATGGATATCTCAATACTATCTTTGGGGAACTCTATTTTCTAACCCTCATAAAGTGTTATGCCTAGAAATTATCTTGTGATTATTTATAATTCCTACCATCATTGGGTGTCACCTCAATGTGTTCTAAATCCTAGAATTTTTACATTGTATCTCAAAGGTCTCTTCGGAGGGCACCATCATCTTCTATGTGTAAAAATTCAAAGGATAGACTACTCACATGCCGAAATCAATGCTTAAACGAAGAAGATACAATTGTTTGATGTTCACTCCGAAGATCTCAAGAAGTAAATGAAATGTGATGACACCCAAAAGGTGTGTGGTCCATATACACTACCTTTCCCTATCACTAGTCAGTACATGATTCCCACCCGTGTAGGGGTACACATCATGTAGGTGGACTACACATTGTGTCCCACCTATCCAAAGAACATGCCATGTTTGACGATCATGTTTGTGTACTAAATCCATATGTCTGTATACTTTGGTACATGGCATGTGGCTAGATGTGTGGTCCATCAAAAAGATCACTCACATGAAATGGTAGTAAATGGTGTGTTAAGGGAAGTACACACCATTCCATCCTTATGGGATTCCAAAACACTTTAATCGTTGTTTAAAAGGTATACACATTATGTGTTCATCATTATACAGAGCATGTAGTTTTGATTTTTCTAGAAAACTCATATTCAATCCAATGCTCCAAATATATTCCAACATTATTGGATTTCACCTTGATTCTACTAAAAAATTGAGAATTTTTCCATATATTTCGGATCTCATACATGATTTTCCATTAATCTTTTCTGATCACCGATGAGGGTTTCATAGTACATTCCACACACACCTGAGACTTAAACACTTGATGATCTAGGTCCAAATCAGTGGATTGATCATCCTTTCATCATGATTTTGCCAGCATGTTTCTTCACTCAGAATATCGACGTTGTTTCATCGATACGTCATGAAACTAGGTACCCGATCGATCTCGCGTCACCTGAAAACTATCGAACTAGGAATGACGGGGATTCCATCATCGAAGAAGGAAAACAATATTGTATAAAATAAATTAAAAATAGTTTATAACATCTCCAACTAGGTGTTATTGGCCAAAGATTATGAACAAGTCACTGAGTAAGATAACAATTGTTAAAAAATGAAGAAGTTTGGTACATAGGCTCCAGAAAAGGCCAAACATGGAATTGATTGTCGAAATAAGAAATATCTTACCAAAAATTTAATCCTAAGGCATAGAACCACAAAAATGGAGTCCTACATCTATTTTGTATTGTTCTCAATTGATGAACATGCTCGCTAACAAATTTCGGAGGATACATTGTTTTTGTTGCACGTTGATTCATGTTGATCCAGGGATTATTCATTTGTCAATGAGATTATCCAAAAGGAGGAGGGGGGAATCGATTCTCTAGTTAAAGTTAATAATTATCTAACCTAAGAAAAATCCCCTTTGTGAAAAATTTATAACCAAAATTAGGTTAAAATAAATTAATTGAATAATCAATCAATTAATTAATTAATTTTCTTAAACGCACCACCAATGAGCAAGGGTTATGAACATATCATGCTAACTTATTTTATGTTGTTCCTAGGGTAAAATCCATATTATAGAAGAATTTGTGGTCTAGGATTTCTGATATGTTCAACCATTTAATAGTAATTTGGTTTTCTTTGAATGATCACGTGAGTGAGATAAAATTATATTTAAAAAAATTAAAAAATTTATTTCAGGAACATCGGGCCTCGGAATCGAACACTTTATAAGTGATTAGATATATAAATATATATAGACATATTTCAAAGTTTTACACAGAAAAATAGGGTCTCTACATCAATCCTTATTTTAATATTTTCATCCTCTAAAAGAAAAACTAATAAAACAAAATGGGATACAGAGTCCATATATGGATCTCCTATTCCCAAGAACTGTCCAACATATTTTCGTGCTTCCACAACACATGAAAAAAAGGGATGGTATCCCCACACAAGGATTTCTACAATCATTCCACAATCTCCACTGGGTGCTTCACAAAGGTGGATCCATCCACGATATCCATCTCACCCCATTCAATGAAATTCGTAGGTTCATACACATTTCTCATTAGTTTCTACATGTTGAAGACGTTGTGCACCTGCTCCATTTTTGGATGTTAGGCAATGAGGTATGTAAAATCACAAAAAATATATGTTGTATTGAATGTCCTGATGAACCTCACATATATCATTCCTTACTGGTCGAACCTCTTCCTTCCTCATCATGGGGAGACTCTAAAAAAACATTGTCCCACTACTCGAACACCAAGGGTCGACAAAGATGATCTTCTTAGGATTTCTGTCAACTCTAGTTTGTCCTTATCAACTCATTGATTACCTGCAAATTCTCAGTTTCCACCTGCACCAATTCTAAGAACACAAGAGATGGATCTCTAATCTATGACTAGCACAATGGTGATAATCAAGGTCTTACATATAGTTCCTAAAAAGATTTCATTTCAAAGGTAAAGTTGTAGCCATTGTTTTATGCAAACTTTACCAAGGGTAAGAAGTTCTCCCAACACCGTCCAAAGTCCAACACGCAATCCCTATGCCTATCCTCTTACACCTGTATAGTGTTCTTGGTCTACCTTTCAATCTAATGGGGAAGGTTGTACTCATCCAAAATTGGGTCCTAAATTCCTCCTGTAGAACTCTCCACAATTGTGTTGTAATCTACACGTTAAAATCATATACAATCGTCAAGGGTGCCTTTGAAGGTGAACTATCTCTCGAATGTAAAACCTCCCCAAACACTCTACTGAACTCTATTTCCCTATGTAATTAAAGTATGTCATATTCATAAGTTGGTCAAATATCACCCAGATTGGGTCATGTCCCTTCACTATGTATAGAATCCAAATGAAAAATTCCATGGATATTCTATCCCATTTCAACTCTAAAATATAAAGAGGCTGAAAAAACCACACGAATATGGTACTTATTAGTCATTTTCTAGAATGTTAAGAAGCATGAGAAGAAATTGGCTATGCTTCAACTCATTCCCAACCAAAAAATCTATACATAAATGTCACATTACATCTTCTGGACATCAGAATGTATATCAAGGGGAGAAGTGTGGAACTCCCACATCACCTTGTCCGCAATGTGACTGGAACCACTATTCACCCCTAGAACAAGATGTCATGATTTTCACCATTAGAATATCAATCTGGTTTGTCACTTGTTGATATATGGTCATGTAGTACATCAAATTTTATGTATCCCAGCTGGTAATATCTCACATTGACAATAATTGATTGAGTCAACACCACAAATTTAAGAATGTTTGTGCCATCCTCTTTCACCAGGGTCAGCCACAAGAAATCTAATTGCTCCGAATCTTTGTGTACTAAGTGGGCCTAGAAAATCATTCTAAGGGAATCTTCAACAATGTTGACCTTTCATATATTATAGACAATCTCAAATTCATAGTCCTATAGGAAATACAACTAGTGTCATTGTCTTGGGTTCAAGGCTCTCTCGGTGAAGACGTACCTAAGATTCTTGTGGTATGATTAAACCACTAAGTGCTCTCCCAGAAGATAGTGTCTCCACATCCTTTTGTAGAACACTACTACATGTAACTCTACATCATTAGTCATGTAATTTTTCTCATGGGGTATCATTTTTCTTGACCCATAAGTTATAACCACCTGGTGTTGCATCAACACGCATTTGATCCCATCTCTAGAGGCATCACAATATACTGCGAACTCGGCACATTCCTCTAATAGTATAAAAACTGGAGCACTCATCAACCTTTTCATGAACTATTCAATGTAACTATGGGAATACTTATAATAGGTAAATGGGTACCCTTTCTATGTTAGGTCGGTCAAAGGGGTGGTGATCGTAGCGAAGTATTCCACAAACCTCTTATAGTAGCATACCATGCCAAGAAAGCTCCATACCTCCGGAAAAAATCTTGGGTGGCCCCCAAAAAATAAATGCTTTGATATTTTCTCGATCCATGGATAATCCTTGATTATAAATTCTATTCCCTTGTAAATGAAACTAGTGTATCCAAAATTGCAATATAGAGAGCTTTCTGTAAATCTGGTGATATTGAAGAAAATCAAGATCCACCCTCAAGTTCTTTTCATGCTCCTTCTCAGATGCAGAGTAGGACGAGTATGTCATTAATGAATATAAAAATAAACTGGTCCAAGTTGGGCTAGAAGACCTAGTTCATCAAATCCATAAAAATGGTGTGGGCCTTCGTCACACCAAAGAGAATCACAATGAACACATAATACCCATGGCGATATCAAAAATCTATCATTCGAATATCTACCTCATGAACTCTCAACTGGAGGAAGTTGGACCTGAGATAGATCTTATAGAATCATCTCACACATCTCAACTAATCAAAGAGTTAGTCATTCGTTATAGGGAGGTACTTTTTCTTTATAGTGTCATGGTTCATGCTATGATAATCAATGAAAATTCCTAAGCCCAGGTCCCCCTTTTTCACAAAAAGGACATGAGATACCCAAGGGAACAAATTTGGTCTCATGAAACCCATTGCCACAAAGGTCCTCCAACTAAAACCATAGCTCCTAGTACTCGGTAGGTTCCATTTGATATGCCACATAATAAATTGGGGTAGATCAGGGTTTCACGTCTATTAAAAACTCCATTTTTAATCTTGGAGGTAGTTTTGATTTGTCTTCGGGGTAGAAATTCATATAATCCTCCACATTTGAAGAAACTGGGATACCTGAAGAGATTTTTGAACTAAGGAATACCCTTTCCCACTGAGGTGTGATAGGATTCAACCTCCTGCTTATAGCATCCACCTATCCATCCATGATATCTATCTCTTCGGGAAATGAGAAACATGTCCCATAAGTGTATATGCATTTGAGTAGTTTGTGGTGATGTTCGATCTAGGCTATAACCATAGAAGAATAATTTATGCCCAAAACGAGATTGTGGGGTTATATCTTGATGAAAAAAGGTATCACGTGAACCTCTATCTTCTGATTTAAATCTTTCACTACCGATAGATGAAAGATACAGAAGAAGCGGTCCCTACAAGAACCTCATGATAAAGTTGTTGTGTTAACATCTCTACTGGGAGCTCCATCTCTCACACTTGGAGTCAACGGATAAAATTATTACTATAATTTGTGTATGTTAATACTGAGTAAAGAGTAGAATAAACATAAGTATTACCTCAAACCATCTCATGCTTTGTTGTGTCATAAACATCCAGAACTTGCAGCTATCCAGAGCCCCAAACACCAACTACCTGATCCTGGAGTAGTCCTATTATCATTGGTGGTGGAAGGATCTCATGATTTTTTCCTCCACCTATAACTTCATCTTCTCTTCTTCTATATATACTTCCCTGGGGAATAACTTGTCCCCACCTGGGAGATCCCTGATAATCACTTTTTCTCTATCATGGCTATCCATCGACCATTTGTCTAGGGTGCCCCACATTACTGGTTGGGTAGTCTTGTGTCGGGGGAACTCTCCCCATCAAAATTAAAAAATCACCCCTCTCTAATATTATCTATTCCTATGTGCTATCTTATCTCCATACAACCTTTTACTAAGCCTACTAATAGAATGATCTCAGGTTAAGAGTCCTATGCTTACTATTAGCAATTATATATGAATCTACTCTATTTCACCCACTACCAACTATAGCAATCCAGAATCCCTCCAACAATAATTATCTATCACAAGGGCCTTCTTGAGCACCCTAAAAGAATTAGGGGTGATCAAGGAAACTACTTTGGCTCAGATCTCCTTGCATTGTCCCCACTAAAACTTATATGGTTGTAAGTAGCCATCACAGATCACATCGATAGAGTAGTGCATAAAATCTATGAACCAAGTTGTGTACTCATCCACTATCATCCCTCCCAACTAAATCCAAAAAATTCTTTTAAATCAGGACTAAGCTTATGTAAGAGGGGTGATACTACTCATAGAATAGCTATTGTACTTTGGTCCCTGAGAGTGCCAGCTCATCATGCATTTGAGTAACCACGATCCACTGACACCCAACTACTCCATGTAAAGGGCTTCCTACCAAAGCCACAATTTTATATATTAGGGACTAAATAATAGAGAAAATATGGAACACTTACTCAAGATAGTCCTCTAATTCCTGTGGATCTGGCTCGCTATTGAACCTGTGTGGTCTCTAATGCTGGAACTCACAGAGTGTGCTCAGCCTATGCACACCCTCAGCCTGCTCTCCTGGAACTCACCACTGCTCGATATGTTTAGAATCTACAACCTATCCACTGGGAGGGAGGGGATTATATGTTGAACCCTTAATTAAGGAGTCAGATATCATAGGGTCTTCCTCAAGAACTGGAGCTGGTATCCTAACTGGCTGTCATCACAAAGGCATCCTGAAAGTTATCAAGGAGTACCATATTCATATGAGCATATATATATATATATATATATATATCAACATTGGGGATATTAATCAATAAGTACCATAAAATACCCAATACTATATGATGCATGTAACATTAATCTCTACAAAAAATGTCTTAGCGTGTCGATTCAACAAGCTTGTTGTCTGGGTCATGGTGAATGGATACGTCAACCACCCGTACCGTCACTGGACACCCTGACCTGAGATCCAAACTTGAGACACATTGATACTATTTCCTTAAACCCAACCAATCCTATTAATGGGAATGTAAAGACCCATAAAATTCAAGGGAATTTTTTTCTTAATTTGCTTTGGGATTTTACAAGAACGCAGTTTCTGACGGCACGTGATTCCGAGGCCGGTGTGCATGGAATAAATTTCCGATGTTTAGATCGGGTACGTTCAGTGAATGAATGAGTGGGTTTTCCTAACTTTTGAACCGGTGCTCTGATTCGAAATCTGAGGGCACCGATGAAACCGCAACACTGGTATTTTCTTAGGAAGACCTTTTCTGGTGTTGCATTTGCTCAGGTGTGCTTATTAAAATAATGGGTTAAGTAATAAATAAAATAAAATTTGTGCAACCAATTTTATTTTTATTCTAAAGAGTTTAAACCTACATATGGAAGTTGAGGTGGAACCCACTATATCCTAAACCCTCATGATAGTATATTAGTGAGGTAGGCCCCACACGAGCCCCACCCTCTCAACTTCCTCAAACCCCCATTAATTGTGTAACACACCCGCACCCCCTTAAATGAAAAGTCAACTCTCGACTTTAATAAGAATATTAAACGCCTTCAGTTAAGTCAACTAATTAAAATCTATCTTTTGAATTTCAAAGGGGATTAGCATGAGAAATAAAATAAGGCAAAGCCTTATTTTATTTCGGGGTTGATTCGTTGTGCGGGAACAAGGGAGGACTCTTGCGCTCTTGAGGAACTTCATCTTCCTCCTTGAAGAACACGAGGAATACACCGTCACCGACGAAGAACGCCGGTCTCCGACGAAGGACGACGAAGAATGCCGAATCCTCGGATATCGACGACGCGATGTCGTGTACCGCGACGCCGATGATTCTCTTCTCCGTGACACCGGTGATGCTTACGGAACCTTGTTTCGCAACGTCATCTTCTGCGATGATTATTTCCTGCGACAAACCTTTGTTCGACAACACCTTGAGTTCAGGGTTAATTTTGTTCCTGGATTAATCTTTTCCGTTCTTCTTCTTTTATTGGGGGTCTCTTGTTATCAAATTAATGGGAGGAGGCCGGACCGCACGAATATGGCCGACCGTCCTCCCCCTTGGTTATTGTGTTTGTTGCGGCTCCAAATAAGATGGCGCGGTGCAATGACACCGCACGGAAACATGGAGGAATGTAGTGAAGAAGCGTGGCGCCGTCGTGCCGCGCCGTTGAGGCCGAACAAGCTGCGACACCATCACGCCACACCGGAGAACCACGAAGAGGCCACGGCCAGAGAGGGGCTGCAGCGGAGAGGCACGACGCCGTCGCGCCGTGCCGGTCGGACAAGGCCGTGGCGGTTCAAGGCGGGGTGGCCGGAACTGTCGGCCGCCGACACCTCGGAGGGCGGGACCGCGACGGTCCCGTGGTGGCAGCACCGGCCGGCCGGACCGGGACGACCGTTTCAGAAGGGAGACTGGGGGTCGTAACCCCCGGTTGGCAAGAAGGAGCGACCCCACGTGGGGGGCCGTGGTTTCAATCAAGGGGGCCAGTCCCCCCCCCCTCGCTAGGCTCGGCCAATGCCGAGATGGCCGCATGCGGGCCGCGCTCGCGCCAGGCCAACTGGCCGCCCAGGTCGGCCGGGCCGGGCCACCCAGACCGAGCCAGGCCACGCCGGTGGGGCCGTGCTGCGCCGGTTGGGCCGGGCAGTGCCCACCATGCCGGGCCACGACCTAAGGGGCCAGAACCGAACGCGGTTCGGGTCAACCCGGTTCGGGCTAACCCAGGGGGTCTTGGGCCGGGTCGGTCCGGGCCCAAAACCCCCTAAAATCAGACAAGTTCGTTCTTTTGCTCATATATTGGGCTACAGACCTCCGATCGATACACCATCAGCTGCGATGCGATCCTTGGATCGAGACGGTTGTTTCTGTATATTACTCTCAAGGTTTCGAAGAACTTTGGGTATGGCTGGGTTGGTTCGAACACAAAACCAACCGGGCCCTCGGAGCGGAAACACTTATAACTTGAGCTTCGGATGTCCGATTGATGTGTCGTCGACTTTGTTGGATTCCTATTAGTGAGAAGGAGCTTTTGGCTTACTCCGCTCGAGGTTTGGATGCAGTTGGAGTGCGGTCAGGTTGGATTTGAATTAAAAATCAACCGGGCCCCTCGAACGAAAAGGCCAATAACTCGCAGACCGGGCGTCCGATTGACGCGCCATCTATCACTTTGAGATCCTCTTGTCGAGACGGAACTTTGAGATACATCAACTCCGGACTACGTGTCAGTTGATGTATCGAACCCTTGGCTCATGGAGCGGACCCTACCGAAATCAAGTATTATGTGTGCGGGAACCCTAGAGCTGGCTGCGACTACGACGCCAATGATGACTGCACTGAAATCCTCCATGGGTTCGGTAGGGACGACGACTGCACTGAAATCCTCCGTGGGTTCGGCAGTGATGAAGACTGCACTGAAATCCTCTGTGGGTATGACAGAAATGAATACCGTACTGAAATCCTCCGTGGGTTCGACGACAATGAAGACTACACTGAAATCCTCCGTCGGTTTAGCAGCGATGAAGACCGTACTGAAATCCTCCGTGGGTTCGATGGCGATGACTACTGTTATTTTATCCTACATGGGTCTGGTAGTGTTTGACTCTATTCATGCTATCCTACATGGGTCTGGTAGAGTAGTTGGACTGTATCCTATGTGGGTCTGACAACTTAGCTGGTTTAGTATCCTATGTGGGTCCCAGCTTAGATGAACCAGTGGCAATATCTGATCATCTCTATCACCTTATGAAGAAGTATACCTGTGTGAGCTGAGTCTTGACTTTCAATCATTATATTCGATATTATTGACTTGTTTTCCTATGTGGATTGGGTTATTCTTTCCTATGTGGATTGGTTTGTGTTTTCCTATGTGGACGTGATCGAACTTGGGCTCGAATTTTGGAGCCGAACGGGAATTGATGACTTAGGTATATGTATGGGCATATACCTAAGTAGTGTTGGTTGTTACTTCGTGATTGTATCTTTCCTTTGTGGATTATCCTTTGTGGGTTATGGGAGACCTTTGTGGGTCTCGGGGTCCCTACTGAGTAGCGTATACTCACCCATGCATGGGTTATGCCCGCACTATGTTGTGTTGGATGCAGACGACGGACATCACTGATCGTGGTTGAGGCTTGTGGAGAAAGTCGGTACCTGGAGGTGGACCACTGGGCGGGACGTACACAGAGTAGACGGCTGGACCTGAGGAGCTGAGGAGGCTATCTGTACCCACCCTTCAGGTGGGATTTCCAGTGGATGGCTCGGTGTTGCTGCTTTACTTTCAGTTGCTTTACTTTCTTTCTAGTTGTACTTTACTTTCAGTTTGGGTTTGTATTCTGGCCCATTTACTTCCCACACTTACTTTTGCACCCAATTTTACTTAGTGTATACTTATGCTTACTTACTCTGTAGTGTTTTTTTCTTTATAAAGGCAATGGCTTCCCCTTTTTTCTGGATTTACGCCTTGGTGCTAGTCCCCATCCCCTAGCCTATGGGAGGCGGGCTTGGGGTAGTCACGGCACGGGTCCCGAGGATGGGTCGTGACAAATTCATAACAAAAGAATTCGGTTCTACAGAAGAAATCAGGACTCTGATCTTTCTTTTATGTGAAGCAATAGTGTTAAGGGTAATGAGTGTGGTTATCAGTCTAGGGAGACAAGTGTTGGTGCGGCGGCCGACGTATCCGTACACCAGGACCCTGACTTCTGATTTCCGACTCAATGCACGAAAACATTGATTGCATGTGTGTTTCAAAAGTTTTCTTTGTGATTACTTTGTATCAGCTCACCAGGTATACTGTTTGACCATGGAACACCTGTTTCTTTTCAGTATGGCCCCACGATGACAGCCAGCTAGGGTTTCGAGCTTTGTGCGAGACGACAGCCCACCGAGCGATGAGGCCTCGGTGCAGGGCCCTTTTTCAGCCGAGGCACCAGCGGTACCACTACCCGCTGAGCCACCGATGCTACCAGCCCCAGCTGCTGATAGTTCACGTCGCCTTAGTGCACTGAATGAGTTTCAGTGTCAGAGACCGCCCAGGTTCCGCGGGGAGACAGACACTCCAGAAACCAAGGATTGGCTGGAGGCGGTTGTGCGAGTTTTCAGGTTAGTGGGGACACCAGCTGACCTCATGGTGATCCTCGCAGCGAGCCTCCTACACACGGCAGTAGGCAGATGGTGGAGCCTGATGCTCTAGGTGCACGACCAGGTATCTCTCCTCTAGATGGAATTTGAGAGCCATTTCTGCTCGGAGTTCGTCCCAGCCACCCTCCGTGCGGTGCGCATCCAGGAGCTTCTACAGCTACAGAAGGGCAGCATGACAGTCACCGAGTACTCGACGAGATTTACCGATCTCTCGCGCTATTCGACGGACATGGTATGGGGCCCATTCTTCCGGGCCCGGACCTTCAAGCAGGGACTGAGGCATGAGATTAGGGAATCGATGATCTCCCTCAGCATTCTGACGCAGGTAAGAGTACTGGAGTGAGCCCTTCTCATAGAGAGCTTTATTGCTGAGCCTACACCAGCAGCGAGACCTACCGTAGGGCGGTACGTAGCAGACTTGTCTGCAGCTGGCAGTCGACGGATTTCACAGGGGTCTAGGAGGACCGGACCATTAGGTAGACGACCTCAGGACACTGGCTCAAAGGTGCAGGGCACGTGGCATAGAGCCAGCCTTCCGAGGAGCAGGCAGTTCTACACATGCGGCGGGCAGGGCCACATGGCTCGTGACTTCCTGACCCGCCGTACAGAGGAGCAGCAGATGGTTGAGGGGCCACCCAGGCAGAGGCAGAGGATCGACTCTGGCGGTCCGTCGAGAGTAGGCGGACAAGGCAGGGGAGCTGGCCGAGCAACAGGTGGTGGGAGATGCTTTGAGACTTTACCACCACCACCACTAAGAGGTCCACCCCGACCACAGGGAGCTGGCGGGTAGAGACAGGATCAGCTTCAGGCAGCGGAGGCCTATGACCACGACGCACCAGAGATGATTCGAGGTACTATCTTTGTCTACTCCACCCTTGTTGTAGTTCTTATAGAAACAGGAGCGAGTTATTCTTTTATTGTCGCTACCCTTGTTCGGAGCTCGGAGATTCCGACGGAGCCGTTGGCTTGATCCTTACAGCTAGAGACTCTAACGGGAGCAGAATCGACGATTACGCACTGGTGCTAGCAGTGTGAGGTTACTCTAAGAGGTGAGAGCTTCGGCTGGGATATTCTTGTAGCGGCGTCGAGGCCTTACAATTTCATCTTGGGAATGGATTGGTTATCCACAGTCCATGCTCAGATCGACTGTATTAGGCACAAGGTGCGGTGTGTACACACCGACGGGAGCAGGTTCACCTTTACCGGCAAGAAGGGAGCCTTTGCAGCGCAGGATGGAATCACATAGACGAGAGGATATACCAACACTCATCAGTTGGCTAGCCTCATCCTAGGAGCAGTTGACATGCGGAGTCTGAGTTTTCCTATAGTGGTGGATCAGTATGCAGACGTTTTTTCTAACGACGTTCCAGGACTACCTCCTCGTAGAGAGGTAGACTTCTATATTGATTTGTACCCCGGAACAACCCCGATATCCACTCCAGCATATTGGATGGCCCCACTGAGCTTCGGGAGCTATGGGTACAGTTGGAGGACTTGCAGGGTAAGGGATTCATCTGACCTAGTGTTTCACCCTAGTCTTCCCTGATATTGTTCGCCAAGAAGGCGGACAGGAGCTTGTGACAGTGTGTCAATTATCGTCGCCTGAACCAGGTGACCGTTAGGAACACGTATCCGCTACCAAGGATTGATGACCTCTTCAATCAGCTCAAGGGAGCACGGTGGTTCTCGAAGATAGATCTTAGATCAGGCTATCATCAGCTCAGAGTTTGGGATGAGGACATATAGAAGATGGCCTTCAGATATCGGTATGGCCACTTTGAGTTCTTGGTTATGCCTTTTGGCGTAACCAATGCTCCATCAGTGTTCATGGGTCTCATGAACATGATCTTTCAGCCATACCTAGATCAATTTGTTATGGTCTTCATCGACGACATTTTGATATACTCGACCACTGAGGAGGAGCACACCTACCACTTGCGAGTTGTACTAGACACAATCCGAGAGCACCAGATTTATGGTAAGCTCTCGAAGTGTCAGTTCTGGTTACATGATGTCCACATCTTGGAACACGTCATCTCTAAGGCGGGAGTTTCGGTGGATCCTGTGATGATCGAGGCGGTGCTAGCTTGGGAGCCACCCAGGAGCGTGACGGAGGTGCGAAGTTTCATGGGGCTATATGGGTACTACCGGAGGTTTGTGCCAGACTTCTCCAGAGTTGCAGCACCACTCTCAGCTTTGAAGAAGAAGGAGAAGCCCTTCATGTGTTCAGACAGATGTCAGCGAAGCTTCCAGGAGATGAGACAAAGATTGACCAGCGAACCTATCTTAAGGCTACCAAAGGAGGGAGTAGGGTACGTAGTCTACTGCGATGCATCAGGGACCAGACTCGGATGTGTCCTGATGCAGGATCGAGTAGTGATCGCCTATGGATCACGTCAGTTGAGGCATCATGAGTAGAACTACACTACCAATGACCTAGAGTTAGCAGCAGTCGTCTTCGCTCTGAAGATTTGGTAACACTACCTGATGGGCGAGCGATTTACATTCTACTCTGACCACTAGAGTCTCAGGTACATCTTCTCGCAGAAGGACCTGAATCTGAGACTGCGGTGATGGCTCGAGTTCCTCCAGGATTATGACTTTGAGATAGTCTATACTCCTGGAAAGGGGAATGTGATAACTGATGCCCTCCGCAGGAGGACGGGCATTCAGCTACTCGGTGAGGAGACGGAGTAGCTAGACACTTTGCAGATATCCTTCATGGATAGAGATGGAGTATCCTTTCTTCGGTAACTCACAGTCACTCCTCTACTACTGCAGTGGATCAGAGAGGCACAGCGTGGGGATGCTGACTGTGAGACGCGGCGTGTACAGATATCCCCAGTACATGCACCTTATGGATTCCTTGTAGGATGAGAGCATGCCATCCTTTTTAGAGGACGTACCATGGTACCAGTTGCTTTATAGGAGGAGGTGCTAAGAGAGTTTCTCACTTCCACTTTAGCGGTACATCCAGTAGTGGCGAAGATGTACTAGGATCTCAGACGACATCACTGGTGGCCGGGTATGAAGAAGGCTGTGGCGGAGTTCGTTTCTCGATGCCTCACCTGCCATTAGGAGAAACCAGAGCACCAGGTACCAGAAGGCTTGGTACAACCCTTGGAGGTCCCGGAGTGGATGTGAGATGGGATATCTATGGATTTCGTG
This sequence comes from Viscum album, assembly GCA_963277665.1. Classification (NCBI taxonomy): domain Eukaryota; kingdom Viridiplantae; phylum Streptophyta; class Magnoliopsida; order Santalales; family Viscaceae; genus Viscum; species Viscum album. The sequence goes on along the minus strand of OY728144.1, from coordinate 50,533,951 downwards.
ACTGGACTTACACGTACTTCCAGAGGTCACGACTCCATTTGGGTGATTTTCGACCAACTCACCAAGTCGGCTCACTTCTTACCCATCAGAGAGCAGGGCTCAGTGGAGAGCTTGGGATGCCTCTACATTCAAGAGATCATACGGATTTATGGTGTTCCATCATCTATCACCTCTGATTGAGATGATCACTTTACTTGCCAGCTTTAGAAGGGGTTGCAGGAGGCATTCGGGACGCAGCTACGACTGAGCACCAACTTTCACCCTCAGACAGATGGTCAGACGGAGAGGACCATTCAGACTCTCGAGGACATGCTCCTTGCATGTGTCCTCGACTTTGGTCGTAGCTGGGAGGACCACCTACCCTTGGTGGAGTTCGCGTACAACAAGAACTACCACTCCACCATCGCGATGGCACCATACGAGGCATTATACGTCCAACCTTGCAGATCACCTCTGTGCTGGACAGACCCTGGGGAGTCAGCACTTGTGGGACCGGAGATGGTCCAGGCCACGACAGAGAAAGTCCAGGTCATCCAGGAGCGGATGAGGTTAGCTCATAGCCGACATAAGTATTATGATGACAGGAGGTGGAGGCCACTGGAGTTCGAGGATGGTGACCACGTCTTTAAGCGGGTCTCATCTCGACGTGGATTACGGAGATTTGGCCGAGGCGGCAAGTTATCTCCGCACTTCATCGGACCATTCCATGTCCTCAGCAGGATAGGCGAGGTGACTTATCACCTGGCTCTACCACCTCAGCTGCACCGAGTAAACGACGTCTTCCACGTATCTCAGCTGAGGAGATACATGCATGACCCGATGCATATCATCGACCATGTGGAGTTGGAAGTTGACGATGGGGAGACTTTTGCGGAGGTCCCAGTGGAGGTCGAGGATCGAGAGGAGCAGGTCCTACGTGGACGGTTGATACCTCTTGTTCACATCAGATGGCAGCACAGTAACCTCTAGGAGAGCACTTGGGAGCGGGAGGCTCAGATGCGTGCTCAATACCCTCTTGTGTTCCCCTAGTTTATGATGTATCTTTATGGGGACATAAATCCCTGAGGTGGGAGTAATGTAAAGACCCGTAAAATTCAATGAATTTTTTTTCTTAATTTTCTTTTGGATTTTACAAGAATGTATTTTCTGACGGTACCTGATTCCGAGGTCCGGTGTTCCCGGAATCAATTTCCGAAGTTTATCTTGGGTACGTTCAGTGAACGAACGAGCGGGCTTTCCTAACATTTGAACCGGTGCTCAGAATCGAAATATGATGGAACCGATGAAACAACAGCACCAGTATTTGCTTAGGAAGACCTTTTCTGGTGTTGTGTTTGCTCAGGTGTGGTTATTAAAATAATGGGTTAAGTAATGAATAAAATAAAATTTATGGAACCAATTTTATTTTTATTCTAAGTAGTTTAAACATACATATGGAAGTTGAGGTGGGACCCACTATATACTAAACCCTCATGACAGGATATTAGGGAGGTGGGCCCCACACGAGCCCCACCCTTTCAACTTCCTCAAACCCCCATTAATTGTGTAACACACCCACACCCCCATTAAATGAAAAGTCAACTCTTGACTTTAATAGGAATATTAAACGCCATCAGTTAAGTCAACTAATTAAATGTGATCTTTTGAATTTCAAAGGGGATTGGCATGAGAAATAAAATAAGGCAAAACCTTATTTTATTTGGGGGTTGATTCATTTTGCGAGAACAAGGGAGGACTCATGCGCTCTTGAGGAACTTCATCTTCCTCCTTGAAGAACGTGAGGAACACACCGTCGCCGACGAAGAACGCCGGCCTCCGATGAAGGACGAAGAAGAACACTGAATCCTCGAAGATCGACAACGCGATGCCGATGATTCTCTTCTCCTTGACGCCGACGACGCTTACAGAACCTTGTTCCGTGACGCCGTATTCCTCGACGATTATTTCCCGCGATGAACCTTCATTCGACAACACCTTGAGGTAGGGGTTAATTTTGTTCGTGGATTAATCTTTTCCGTTCTTTGTCTTTTATTGGGGGTCGCTTGTTATCAACTTAAAGGGAGGAGGCCGGACCACACGAACATGGCTGACCCTCCTCCCCCTTGGTTGTTGTGTTTGTTGCGGCTCGAAAGAAGACGACGTGGTGCAAAGAAACCACACGGAAACATCGAGGAATTTGGCGAAGAAGCGTGGTGCCGTCGTGTCGTGCCGTTGAGGCTGAACAAGTAGTGGCGCCATAGCGCCGCACCGGAGAACCACGAAGAGGCCGTGGCCGGAGTGGGGCCGCGGCAGAGGGGCGTGGAGCCGTCGCACTGTGCCGGTCGGATAGGGCCGCGGCTCAAAGCCGCGGCGGTGCAAGGCGGGGCGGATGAAATCGCCGGTTATCGGCACCTCGGAGGGTGGGACCACGGCGGTCCCGCAGTGGCAGCACCGGCCGGCCAGACCGGGCCGACCGTTTTGGAAGGGAGACCGGGGGTCGTAACCCCTGACTGGAAAGAAGGAGCAGCCCCACTTGGGGGGCCGCAGTTTCAATCAAGGGGGGCAGCTGCCCCCCCCCTTCCGCTCGGCTCGGCCAGCGCCGAGTTGGCCGCATGCAGGCCGCGCCAGCGCCAGGCCAACTGGCTGCCCAGGTCGGACCGGCCGCACCGGGCCGAGCCGCCCAGGCCAGGCCGGGCCGCTCCGGCGAGGCCGGGCCATGACGGTTGGGTCGGGATGCGCCCACCGGGCTGGGCTGCGCCCTAATGGGCCAGACCCAGACCCGGTTCGGGCCGACCTAGGGGGTCTTGGGCCGGGTCGGTCCGGGCCCAAAACCCCTAAAATCAGACATGTTCGTTCTTTTTCCCATATCTTGGGCTACAGACCTTCGATCGATGTACCGTCAGCTACGATAAGATCCTTGGATCGAGACGGTCATTTCAGTATATTACACTCAAGGTTTATTAGATTTTTTTGTATGGCTGGGTTGGTTCGAACACGAAACCAACCAGGCCCTCAGAGCGGAAACGCTTATAACTTGAGATCCGGACGTCCGATTGACGTGCCGTCGACTTTGTTGAATTCCTCTTAGTGAGAAAGACCTTTTGGATTACTCTTCTCGAGGTTTGGAAAGAGTTGGAGTGCGTCCGGGTTGGTTTTGACTTAAAACCCAATCGGGCCCCTAGAACGAAAAAGCCAATAACTCGCAGACCGGGTGTCCGATTGACGCGCCGTCTGTCACGTTGAGTTACTCTTGTCGAGACGGAACTTTGAGGTACATCAACTCCGGACTACATGTCAGTTGATGTATCGACCCCTTAGCTCGTGGAGCGGACCCTACCGGAATCGAGCATGCTGTGTGCGGGAACCCTAGAGCTAACTGCGACTACGACGACGATGATGACTGCACTCAAATCCTCCGTGGGTTCGGCAGTGACGACGACTACACTGAAATCCTCCGTGGGTTCGGCAGCAATGAAGACTGCATTGAAATCCTCCGTGGGTTCGGCAGCGATGAAGACCGTACTAAAATCCTCTGTGGGTTCGACGACAATGGAGACTGCACTGAAATCCTCTGTGGGTTCCGCATCGATGAAGAACGTACTGAAATCCTCAGTGGGTTCGATGGCGATGAAGACTGCGCTGAAATCCTCTGTGGGTTCGGCAACGATGAAGACTATACTAAAATCCTCCGTGGGTTCGACGACGATGACTACTGTTCTTTTATCCTACGTGGGTCTGGCAGTGTTTGACTCTGTTCTTGCTATACTACGTGGGTCTAGAAGAGTAGCTGGTCTATATCCTATGTGGGTCCGACAGCTTATCTGGTTTAGTATCCTACGTGGGTCCCAGATTAGATGAATCAGTGGTGATATCTGATCATCTCTATCACCTTACGAAGAAGTATACCTGTGTGAGCTGAGTCTTGACTTTCAATCATTATCTTTGATATGATTGACTTGCTTTACTATGTGGATTGGGTTGTGCTTTCCTATGTGGATTGGTTTGTGTTTTCCTGTGTGGACGTGATCGAACTTGGGCTCGGATGTTAGATCCGAACGGGAATTGATGACTTAGGTATATGTATGGGCATATACCTATGTAGTGTTGTTTGTTACTTTGTTATTGTATCTTTCCTTTGTGGACTATCCTTTGTGGGTTATGGGAGACCATCGGGGGTCTCTAGGTCCCTAATTAGTAGCGTATAATCACCCATGCACGGGCTATGCCCGCACTACGTTGTGTTGGATGCAGACGACAGACAACACTGATCATGGTTGAGGCTTGTGGAGCAAGTCGGTACATGGAGGTGGACCACTGGGCGGGACGTACACAGAGCGGACGGCTGGACCCGAGGAGCTGAGGAGGCTATCTGTACCCACCCTTCCAGTGGGATTTCCAGTGGATGGCTTGGCGTTGCTGCTTTACTTTCAGTTACTGTACTTTCTTTCCAGTTGTACTTTACTTTCAGTTTGGGTTTGTATTCTGGCCCATTTACTTCCCAAACTTACTTTTGTACCCAGTTTTACTTAGTGTATACTTATACTTGCTTACTCTGTGTTTTTTTTACTTTATAAAGGCAATGCCTTCCCCTTTTTGTCAGGATTTACGCTTTGGTGCTAGTCGCCAGCCCCTGGCCTATGGGAGGCGGGCTTGGGGTAGTCACGACACGGGTCCCGAGGATGGGTCATGACAGGGAAATTTCCAAACAACATCCCAAGTAATTAACTTTCTCTGATACCAATCTTTCATGACCTGGAAAAAGCTGAGGCTCGAGCCGAAACTACCCCAAGCCCATCTCTATAGGATAAGTGGCGGTGAAAAGCACCAAAGGCATAACTAACTCAGGGAGTGCTTTTCCCATATACCTTTACATAGTACCACAACCAACTAATTGCAATACTGAAGAGGGAAGATATGAAATATACAACACTTCTATACAAAAACAAGCATGGACCTCTAAACAGTATGAATTACGGTAGTGTAAACTAAAATGAAAAGTTGAAAAAATAGACACCCCACCAGAACGTGTCCCAAACTGATAGATAACTAGAAAAGTAAAACATATGAGATATCCCAGCCCTTGGATCCCAATATATGACCACCATATGTGGTCCAAGCACCCCTTATCCCTAATCTCTTATGATATCATGATCAAGCTGTCTATGGTCTACAAAATACATGAAATGTGTTGGGAGAATCCCATGCAGGGGTGAGTATAAACATACCCACTAGAAGGCCCTGAAAAAGGATAATGGGAATCAGTAAAAAATACAACTGAATATCAAATAATTAGATAGGACTTGGAAATGTGAAATAGCACAGAGTAACCTAATAACAGAGTGAGGGTAAACTCATCCAAACACAAGGAGCTCAACATGGTGAGAAGGTGAAAATATTATTGAGTATTTTATAGATATATTAGAAGAGTGTATTTGTCCAACCATGAGAAGTTAGGCACAAAAAGCACATGGAATACCCTGTGTGAATTCGCCTCTCCAAGAAAGAGAGTAAGTAAAACCAAGGAGTTGGTACTGAAATAGGATATATATATATATATATATTCTCATTCAATGAATCCCAAACAATATAGTAATGGGATATTCATCTCAAAGATATTCCCAAGAAGAAGAGTAGCCAATAGATCCAAAGGATGTCCATCAATTAATCCCAGCATCTCATGCCCCTACCCAAGACACTCTAGTATAAGGGACACAATCTCCACACATTGATACTAACCACTTTGGGAAGCACTGAATCACCCACACGGTTTTAGGTTGCATCATAAAATTGTGTATTGGTGTGGAATTTTCTCCCCATCCTCGTGAGTATAAAGATATGTGAAACCATTTCAAATCACTATGTTTCACATTTAAGGGGCCAAAAATTCTAAAAAATGATTACATACACTGGAATGATAGGAGGGTCCTACTCTAACAGTCACCTAGGAACTACACTACCAATCTCAGCTGGAGGGTTACTCTAGAGAATTTCATTAGGAAATGCCACTTCCCAATCCTAATAGAGGGTAATCCCATTGATTCATCAGGGAAATCAACTACCCATCATTTCTGGAGTGTTATGCTAGGAATATTTCATTAGGGAATTCCCCTACCAAGACCTACTAGAGGGTAATCCTAGAACTATCATTAGGGAACACCATTTATAATCCATGTAGGAAGGTAAGCCCAGAACATTGGGGAACTCCACTACTAATTCCTACTAGTGGGTAACATAGAAAGATCATCAGAGTATGCCAATACCCATCCCTCTAAAAGGGTTAGACTGTTACTATCATTAGGGACCACCATTGCCTAGACCTGAGGGTGGTTTATACTGAGAACTATTCTTTTGATTCTGTATTATTTCATCCATCATTGGGTGTTTACTAATCATGTACTAATCTCAGAACATTACACATTATATCTAAAAGTTCTATTGTAATGGAACTATCTTGTTCTACATGAAAACCATCAGTATATTCTACTTGAGGGCCAAAATACGAGTTTAAATAAAGAAGATATGGTCTTTTGAAGTTCTCTTGGAAGTTCTCAAGGAGTACATTGTGGGTGAGGGGACCCATAAGGTGTGTGGTCACTCTTCACTACTTGGTCATGTCTCTGCTCAGTACATAAGTCCCACCCTTGTTGGGGTAAATTCTATTTAAGTGGATTACATGGATTTTCCCACCTATCTGTGGACCTATCAATGACTACTAGTCATGTCCATGTACTCAGATCTCATTTCTGTGTAATTTGGAACATGGAATGAGGTTGGTCATGTGGTCCATCACTTAGATCACCCACATGGAAAGACAGTAGAGTGTTTCAAGGGAATTACATGTCCTTTCATCGTTATGGGTTTCCAATAACCTAGTGTTGTTGTTTAAAAAGGCTACATGTTGTGTGTTCTTCATTGTATAGGGTGGGTAGTCCCTATTTTTCAGAAACCTCAGATTTGATCTATTGCTATAAATCAGTTCCTACCGTCTTGAACTCTATCTCGATTCGGCTAAAAAATGATGAGGTCTCCATAGATTTTGGATCTTAGTCGTGGTTCACCAAGAAGCTTCTTCGAATACCAATGAGGGTTTCCTCAAGCATTCTACATGAACCGAATGCATCAACACATGATGATCCAACACGAAATAATTTTATTGAACATACTTTAATCGCGACGGTTCATGACATGTGATATTCTCACAATGCCATTATCATTTCATCAATCTTTCATGAATCTATGTACTCTATTGAGCTAGGGTAACCTAACCACTATCGAACCAGGAACCATTGGTATTACATCAATGAATAACACAAATAATATGGGATAAAAGCAACAAAATCTAGTTTAGAACATCACCGTCCCAGCATTCCTATAGGACGATTAAGAACAGGGTACCATGTTAGATAAAAATGGATAAAACAATGAAGAATTGTGGTACATGGTCTCAAGAAAATGGAAAACATGGTGAAGATCATAGAAAGAAGAATGATCAACAAAAAAATTAAATTAAAATGCATAGAAACACAAAAAATGAGTCTGACCTCTCTTTTGGATCATTCGATGTCTAAGAACATGCTTGCCAATGAATTCAAAAGGATACATTATTTTCATTTTGATTCTATTCACGTTGATCAAATTTTTCATCTTCTATCGAAGATATCCGATAAAGGAAGGAGGGGAGGAGATCTTCGCCGGTGTAATTGAATAATGTAACCACCCTAACCAAATTCCCTTAAAGAAAATTTTATAACCAAAATTTAGGTTAAATGAAATAAATCGATTAATCAATCAATTAATTAATTGATCCTATTAAATGAACTTCCTATGATCGAGGGGTCCAAAATTCTCATACTAACTTATTTTATGTCGCTCCTATGGTAAACACCACATTCTTAACACAACTGTGGTATTATATTTCTAATCAAATCAACTATATAAGAGTTATCCTATTTTATTTTATTGATCACATGGGTGAAAAATAAAATATATTTAAAATTTATATAAAATTTATTTCGGCCACATTGGGCCTCAAAATTTCAGGTAATCTCAACCTATTTCTCGAAAAAGATATATAGAAATAATTTAATGTCTTAAAAGAAAAAAATAGTTCTCTATAATCTCTATCTATATTTTTGTGTTAGTTAACTCTTTGATAACCATGTTCTCACTTCACACCTTATTCTCCTATTTAGATACCTAAAATTTATTATTCCAAATGATTTTCAGAAATACCTATATCTTTTTCAAGAGTATATTTTTTTAAACATTTTTAGGAAGTGCGTTTATATGATGGAATTTTCACTTCATTGAAGACTGAGATGAATTTAGTGGGAAAATAATTTTAATGTGGCTATAATGTGACATCCTGAGATTTCATGAACTAGGTTTTTCAAATTAATTTAATCTTTGTGATATTTTGTTTTATATGAAACACTGAATTTATATTGTTTTATAAGAAACACTGAATTTGTCTTACATTGAACTTGTCACAGATTTTATCTTATGTTACACAAAATATGAATTTTAACTTCGTTTATATGCAACATTGAGTAAAAATGAAACATGACATATTGTTAAAAGATTTTTATTTTATATGGTAGTTATCACCTATCTATTGGAAGAGAGGGTATGAATAATATTATCTAACTTATGAAAATATGGTTTACACTTGTATATAATAATAATTCTTTCGTGACTAATTAATTAGATATTAAAATATGAACCATTTGAAAATAAAAAATTATTTTTCTAATTTTTTTTTCTATTCATAAAAATGTTCTACATAAATAAATTAAAAACTAATGGAGAATAATTTTCATGAAATTTATATATTATATATTCAATAAAATATTTAACATCCATCTTATATTTTTTTGAGGCAACAAATATGAATAAATCAAATTTTATGCTAAAAAATTATTTTCCTAAAAAGTTTTGTTATTGATTTTTATGCACTTATTTAAAAGATAATTTTTTGAAACTTTCAGAAAAATTAAATTTTTTAAAATAAACATAATTTTCATAATTATAAAATTAAAATTTTCTTAGGGCGGGTTTTTAATAATTTTAAGAAAATATTAATTTTTTTAAAATTTTTAAAAAATACTGAGTTTTAATTGTAAACTACATTTTAATTTTAATTATATATAATGTTCAATTTTATTTTTATTTGGTTTAAAATTATAATAGGTTCAATTTTTCATCAGTTAATAAAATTTATGTCATTTTGATAATATTAACATTGTCTTTAGATATAAGAACACAATAATTTTTTGAATATTTACTCTTTAAAACACTGCATTTACATTGAGTCTGTGGGATTATAAATCATGTTTCTCCACATCCATGAATGGAATTTGAGGAACTGAATCAATAAATTGAACTGATTTTTTTTTATTATATAATAAATTTGGTTTATTTTTTTACAAAAATTAATTGTAAAAATATTAAAAAATTTCAACCACGTTTAAGTTAAAAATGGTTTTACCAAGGGGTCAAAAAAATATACGAGTTAAAAGTAAACCAAAACATATCCATCACCCATTTTGTTGAAATATTTCGACCTTATACCTTCTAGGGTTGAGAATGATCCATTATTTGAGACTTTTGACATGAAAATTAATGTGGGTAGAATTCCCCCGTTCAAAAAAATTACAATTGGGCCACTCACCTAACTTATAAAAGGCAGTATGTTCCCCTCTCCACTTCGGACACTCAAACCCTTTTGGTTCATCTAATGACCACCAAAATAATTTTCAAAATTATCTCCTCTAATCCTAAATGACTTATATTTGGTTTAAATCCAACCAATAAAGTATTTTTTTTAATCCGAAGGAGGTTTCCCAAATAAGAAGTAACGTTCATCAATGAGCATTTTGGTTAATTTTTTCCTACAAATACTTAAATTATTATAAAACACTACTAAAAAATGTATCAATCATGTTGTTTTTTTCACATAATTTATACTTAAATGACATGAAAATATAATTTTTTTCATTATCATGTATGATATTATATAATCGATGTGAATAATATGGATATGTTTCTTTATCATATCAGTTATTATAAAACTGACAAGATAAAGAGGTTTTCTCATTTTAGTTATATAATAAACAATGTGAAAAAATTGAAAAAATAACTACTTTATCACGTCAATTATTATATATCTGACGTCAAAAGTCATAGTTTTAGAATCAGTTATATAATAACCGAAGTGTTATACTATTTTAAAATTCAGGAACCACCCATTTTAATCAGGTTAGGGTTATTAATTCTCATAAATGAATACTCATTTTTATTGCATATAATCCTTAACCCTATTTTCGTTGATCTAGTGCACTCCAATATCATATTTCCATATTCATTCATCCTTATTAAACATCATCTAATTATTTTACATTCAATCTTCTCATATCTCAAGTAAGCCTCACACATTGGACCTCTTTTTCAGTCATTAAGTGGCATGGTAGCCCTAACTCTCCATTTTTTCGATTCCAATGACTCACCTCTCGCATTATCATTTTCATTAAAAACCATGTTTTGTGGGCCTCATCATTTTTCCTTTTAATATAAATCTTCCCATCAAAAATCTCACATTTCCATCTTCATTTTCCTTAGGCATGCATTTTTTATTTATAATGATCTTTAGAATGCATTAAATTTTATTGTTCTATGTTAGATTATAAATTTACTACTTATGTCTTAATGTTATGATTCTTATTTTGTAGGGAAATGTTTTGTCACTTATTTTTTCACATATATTTATATTTCATCACATCTCAAATTTATGTATTGAATTTCTAAATGATCCTTATTTGGATTATGTTTTTGAAACCATAATAGTTTATGCATGCACTGCCAATATATAACTAAATTTCAATAACTATTATGCATTTATTAAGGACTTAGTAATATTAAATTTTATTATATAAATAAATTTTAATTTACATAGATTTAAGTATACAATATCCTATAAAGTAGTGTATATGCATATCTAAACTTATCTTGTGATGTGAGAATATTATTTTCATGAAATATAAAATTTAAAACATGAATTCTATATATTATGAGTTACAGTCAATATAATTTTGACATTATTAGTGAAAAAGAAATTATAATTTTCAATTGGTTCCTTTACATTTCTTTCTTTATTATGATATAATGGGAATTAATGGTGACTGAGATCTTTACTTGAATCAATTTTTTAGAAGTTAATATTATGTATATACATAGATATGTCCTGGGTTATTGAAATATATAGATACTTATGTATAATAAATGGATTATTAGAAACACATAAAAAATTATTCATGAATTACTATAACTTTTATGAATTAGATCAAAATATGATCGAGAACCTAGTTGATATTTGGGTGAGAGTCAAAAACATTACATTCTTATCTAAATAATTTTGTGTTGTATATGCTAATTTGAGGAATACTTCGTAAGGTCTGTGGTTATCATAGCACATGAAATTCTAAAAAACTTTCTTCCCTATTGTCTATATAATATTTTAAAATTTATTATACTCCATCAATAAAATCACTAATGCTATTGGGACAATCATGCCTTATTTTCTAAAGACGAACAAAAACAATTGATTCCAAAAAAAATTGTACCGTCACCAATGATTTGAAATGACCTCCTCTATACACATTATACCAATTCACTATAACATATAGGGTTAATAGAGGACAATAATTAATGATTCAATATCCCCATTAAAACAACACTAAGTTCCTATCCCCGTTTAATATTCAAAAAAATGATAACCTCATTAAGAATTAAAAAAAATTAATTAATAAATCAATCAACCAAATCAATAGAGATAATATACCTTTCTATGAACCACTTTATGAAGTCAATATTGTTTTACTAGAAAATATAAATTCTACTTGTGTAATGGAAAAAAGTTGGGGAAATGGGTACCTTCTCTAAGCTATTTAAGTGGGTTTGTGTCGATAATAACCAATTTCATCTTTCATCTAATTTAATTCAAAATAAAATGAAAAACATGAGAATTTTATAGAAAAATTTTATTTTTTAAATTAATTCCATGTATATATTTTTATGATCTACTGATAATATTTAAACTTATATTAAATTATTTCTATAATTTAAAATTATAATTTTAAAATACACATATTATTTTATTTCAAAATTTTATTACAACCAAATTATGAAATCTTTTTTATAAATTTACACTATTTTCTATTTCATTGGAATAATCCTAACACTAAACATTAAACTCCATCTCTAGTATTATTATATTTTTAAAAATTATATTCACCATTATTTATAATCAAATAAACATTTTACTAATCAATTCTACCACAATGGTGTCTTCTTGATTATTACATAAATAATTTACTATTTACCCCTCTTACTCACTTTTATCACTAGTATATTCATTTGAAAATATATTTATTTTGATATTTTTATAGATAATAATTATTTGATTTACGATTGCGAAACTTTGAATAAGTGATGAATATAAAGAAGGTTTTGATGATTTTTTGGAATTTTTAAATGAAAAGTTCAAAACAACGACATGTTCCTATGTCCATGCCTGAAATATTTAAATATAAAGAAGTTGAAAATAATATAAATCCAAAACTATTTAATTTTACATGGTTTTAATCTATCTTAGAGCCTTTCAATTTGGAATGGTGAAATTGGGCACAATTTTGGATCTATTGATGATGATTCATTGCAATATGAAAACTCTAATAAAATTAATGAAATAATTAGTGATATTTATGTATTGGAAATTGAGAAATAACCCAAAATTTAGAATCTATATGTTGATGTTGATAACTAATTATATTTAGTTTATACACTTTTTACAACATTATTGATGGTGTTATTATTGAATAACTGGAATGAAAAAAATGGATGGAGTGAAAGGATTTGTATAGAGTTGATAGAATTAGTGAAATATATTATCTATAAACACATTTATGATCCTAATTCACATTATAAAGTAAAAAAAAAATACTATGAATGATGGGATTAGTAGATAAAAAATACACGTCTGAATGAATGCCTATGTTCTATATAGGAAGGACAATGAATTTCTATTAGGGTTTCTTAAATGTGGAACGTCATGGTATAAGATGAATGAAAAATCATAGGTTTATTTAGTAGTTATAGAGAACCCTTCTAGTGATTTTTTGTATCTAACTATAATTCATCATTTGAAATGTTTATTAAAAAATTAAAAAGATAAAAAGGTTAAAATGGCATGAAGATGAGTGGATACGTGATGAAAAATTATGGAATCCAACTAATTGTCCACAATGATAGAAAATTGATTTTTTGTTTCCTACATTCATAAATGAAGTTAGAAATATCATACATGAACTGTACATCTATGGAATTAATCAATATATAATCCTTATCTGAACAAATAGTTCATGGAATATTTTATTTTTCATTTTCAACTTATCTCTTGAATGTTTAATGAAGAGAATGTATTTCAGGTTATGTTTAAAGATATATGGACCAAAACATCCTAGAAATGATATTAATGTTTTCTTGTCACTATTAGTTGATGATTTGATAATCTTATGGGAGTAAGTTATTAAGGTGTATGATTCTTATAAAAGTAATATTTTAAACTACATGCAATAATTATGTTCACTAAGAATGATGTCTGAGTGTATAGAAATATGTTTGAATACTATGTTAAGGGGAATAATTCATGTCCAATTCGTGAACAATAGACATCATATTATCAACTACAAATTGGGACAAAAACATTATACATGGGTTATCGATGCTTTTTTTTTCTAGGGATCAATTTTATCTAAGATTAAAAAAAGAATTCAATGGATAATAAGAATTCGATATTGTTCAAAAACCATTATCCTCTAATTAGTATTTCTAAAGGGTGAAAAACATTGATGTGAAATTTGGAAAGATACATAAATATGGTAATGATAGAAATATTTGGAAGAAATGGTAAATTTTTTGAGCTACCATAATAGAGATATCATGATAACAAACATAACATTTATGTAATGTATGTAGAGAAAAATGTTTTTGAAAATTCGATTGTAACATTTTTAGATATAAAAGGAAATACTAAAATGAATTGAAGGAAATATTGGACAAACTCTCAATAAGAATATTTTTGGAGTTAGCTCCCACCCTTGATGGAAGGATAAAATTCATGCATGCAGCTTGCAATACATTATTCAAGAGCAATAAAATTAGAATTGGTTAGTGTTTTCATGATATCAACATGTCGAAAGATTTTTATTCAATGTAAATATATTTGTTTTTTAAAGGATTTGAAGTTGATAGGTATTAAATCTCTATATTTTCACATCATGATGCAACAAATCCTACCAGTTTTGTTGCATGGGATATTGACCATCTATGTCAAAATGATTATCATGAAGGTGTGTTTTTTTTACATTCAATTTGTAATAATGTGATAGATATGAATTATTTGAATAATTTGGTGAATGAATTTTTTTCTATACTTTTTCAATTAGAAATGTATTTCATTTATATTTTTTATATCATGGAGTATTTAATGGTTCATTTGTTGTGAGAAATGAATATTTTCAGACCGGTATATCTAGGATGAATATTTCCTTTTGAAAGGTATATGAAGATATTGATGGGGTATGTTAAGACTTAATATTGACCTAAAGCCTCAATTGTTAAGAATTTTATTTCATAGGTGGTTGCAGAGTTTTGTATGACCTATTTATCTATAGTATAACACATTGGTTTTCCCATATATATACATGAACCATTTAATTATGGGGTAAATAGGAACCTTATCTTGAAATTCAAATAATTGATAGGTGAATATATAACGTAGTTAAATTTTTACATATTTAATAACATAGATGATTACGAACCAAATATAACATTGCATATTAATGTGTTGAAATAATTTTATCCAAATAAGAGATATATGTGGATTTTGAATAAGAGTTACAAAAAAATTCCATTGTTTAAATACATCATACTTGGTAGATTAAATTCATCAGAAACATTGAGGTGGTTAGTTGGTGGTCTATGTTTATGTTTGATTACATGATCCCAGTATGATATTAATGTATATAAATTTCATTCAAAAGATAATGACAAAATAATTTGTAATGACTTGAATTATCCATGCATTCTTTTTAGATATTTTATGGATTATTTCTAAGACTATTCACTGAGACAATGTTATTTTGAGAGAACCTATGTGGCCTAACTAAATGTTTTAAATATATTAAATATACAAATTATAAAGCACAAAAATATTTTTTAAATGTTGAATAAATTCTAAATGGGGGATCAAATTAGAAAACTTAGGACATAGTTGAGTTCATAACATAGGTTTTACCCTAAGAATTACATAAATATTTTCAGCATATGATGTTGGTGGAAAAGTCATCATGGGTGAGGAAATGAATAAAAGAAATAAATAAATTATTTCATTTTTATTCTACAGACACAATGACTGGTGATTATTTAAGTATACAATTATGATGAAATTATAGGGTTATCTATATAACATTGGATCTGTTATAGATCCATTAGAGAGAGCATTAGAGGAACTCTCACAAACAGATGCCATCCAAATAATGGATCGAATATTGAAGTGAAATAGAACCAAAATATCTCACCAATGACCATGGTGCAGCTCTTTTCATGGCCATTGATCGATCAAAAAAAAAGTAGTGAAATTGTTGTTTTTTATTTTTTCGATGTTGTTAATTTAAATAAAGAACGTGAATCAATAAAACAAAAAATTGATCCGTGGTTCAGTTTTATGGAGGGATGGGTTTATTTGTGGGGTTATTTTTGGATAATTTTAATCATTGAAAATTGTTATCTCTTCCTTCATCATTTTAACATAAATGAATCGAGGCCCATATAAACATAAATCATGATTCATTCCTCATGGTTGTTCTTGTTCTTTTGTACCTTGAATCATCATTCATTATAGAAGTTCTTCATTTTTCATGTTTTTCTACTTATATCAGAAATTCATATATTGTGCACCCAATTCTTGGCGTGATGGATCAAAATAGTAGATCTATACTTAACACAACAAGATTATTGTGAGACATAGTAAACAACAATATATCTGAAATGTAGGTACCCGTTTTTTGTTTTCTTAAGTGATCAAATAAGAACACCATTTTAATTAGTTTTTCGAATGTATAAAAGGGATAAAACTTTTTAATTGATGATAGAAAGGTTAATTGTGGCATGAATCATGATTTTTTGGCTATGCGGTCACTAGATGGAAGGTCGGAGGAGCGTCCGAAGACATGTGAAACATATTTAGTATTCTTGAATCTATTTATCCACATGGAATGTAATATGGGATTACACTATGGGTTAGTCTCTCTAAGTGGATTCTAGGATTTCATGAGATAGTCTAAGATCACACGACATATAAACTTGTCAAATGGCATGTGGCCTCTCTCTACTAGATTGTTGTGTACCTTAGATGGTATATAGATAGGGGCTGAAGTACAAGGGCATGGGAACACTATTTTCTTGCCCACAATATCATGGATTGGAAAATAGTACATGTGCTAATCTATTTAATGGTACACCAGAAGCAACACACTCTATAATTCTACACAGAAATGGTACATTTTACTTGAAAATTACATGGGGTCGAAGGGACAAGGGGTGTAACCCTACCACATAACGTGTACTCTTAATTTTTTTTAATTAATACCCTTTTCCTATCTATCATAGACATTTTTTGTTAGGGTATATTATCCATTTCCATTCCATAAGGTTTAATATTGAATCACTAATTTCGAATAGAGAAATGATAACATAAGTAGGAATTCCTGGATAGAGTTTTTGGAGTCCTTCAATGAGGCCTGGAGTGAGTTCATCTATTCATATTGATTTCTTAGGTTGAGTTATTGGTATCTTCATGACCAACACTACATGGGCTCCAATCCTCTACTTAGTGGGATTATCTAGAATGAGTTTTTTGTATACCTCATGGACTTGGGAGTGTTCTCGATATGTGTATCATATCTCTTTAGACATTTAGTGTGTAATTATAATAGATAGACTTAGAAATAAATGCCTATCAGATGGATGCCATCAGTGATATAAGACTCAAGAATGTGTTCTCCTAGATTATTACTATGTAAACCCTTCGAACTGGAATCGTAGGCTAGAATTACGGTTGTGACTTACCATTTTACTCAATGTCTTGTTGAGTATATCTAGATATTATTTTTATATGTGTTATAGAAATATAACTATGTATATTTGAATAAAATTCCTTTTTTGTATACATTGTGGTTTCAGGGAGTCCTACTGGGTATTGGTATGTTCACCCATTCTCGGGATTTTCCTGCACGTTTCATGTCTTGTGCTATAATCGAACACATGACAGATCCCTTAACAGACTAGGACCAGACAGTTCTTAGTGTGACCAGACAGACCGAGGTGTGTTCTTGTAGTATCTTGATAGTAGTGTCTATCTAAATTTTTAGGTTGTAATTTCATTCAAACTCTTTGTGGGGAACTTGTATTTGGATCTATTTACTTTTCTTTACATCATATTCAACTTTAGTTGTGAGATTTATATGTATGCATGTAAGGTTGTGTATTTGTTTTAATATTTCAGCATTGTATGGTCTAAGAGATGTGTGAGTTTATATAGGTACTTAGGCTAGGGCCACCATGATAGTGATATTCCTTCTCGGTGATGATACACATCATGAATAAGATGATTTATAAGAGAAACCTACTTCAAAAAAATATTAATAGATAGTATTGATGAGAAAATATGAGACATGGTTTGTTTCATATAATGTGATAATGGAGATGGAATTTCATAAAATGGTCTTTTAGTACATTCTTAAAATATAAGTAAGATATGTTTATTTCTGTTTTACTATTTTAAATTTCATAAAATGTAAGATATTTTAATTTTATTTTCATTATTCATACACATATTATAAATAATGAGTTTAATTTTTTGTTTATATTTTTTTAGTTTTTTTACCATGTTTACCCTTACATAACTTATTTATTAATTGATATTTTTAAAAAAATATTATTTTAAATAGAATATGTTAAATAATACAAAAAAAATGTTGTATAGGAGTATATTCAGAAAATATTCTATTTACTGTAAAAATATTTATTAGGTTAGAGAAATTTTTGTATTCACATAACATTTTTGGATTTATTTTTATTATTTCATATATAATTTCACATATCATTATTTTTGATATAATTTTAGTTATATATAAAAACATATGAATAAAAATGTGTTAGATTTGGTTTAGTTTACTTTTTTGTTTAATAATTTTTTATTTTTCATTTACATTTGTATGTAATAATTGAATTTGTATATTTTTTACTATTTTTTTGTTTTATTGATTTCTAGGATAATGGTAGAGTAATCAACTAATCCACCAAATATTTTTGGAGATGGTCAAACATAGACCTCTATGGAGGAACATACACATACTTCTATTGATGAGCCTCATCCATCATAGCAGGTGACATCAACTCCCATAGGGCCAAAGAAGAGTTTGAGGGCTGGTAAATATAAAAGCACCCAATTGAAAAGATTATTAGTTTTCCATATATTGAACTAAAGGGTACCAGTATAAATTTAAGATAATGATATTCCAAGAGGTCTAAATTCAAAACTGTTTGTGAATTTTATATCAACACAGGATAAAAGAAAATTTATTATTTTGACTGATGATTAGAGAAGTGTTGAAAAATTTAAACTATCTCACTTGTGGGAGACCATTTTGGTAAGCTCATTTTCCATTATTTTATATATCTTGGAATGTTTATTGTAATATATGTTTCCCCATTATTATCATATGAAATATGATATACATGATACTAGAAGTGTTGGGAGGAAAAGATTATCATTGGATGCTAGGAGATGGAGGTATTTTAAATAAATCCTCACCTTATATTTCATTTTTGGGCATAGTCAACATAATACTACTTATTGTATATATCCTTTTACATATGAGTATACAAGGAATAAATTTGTTGAAAGTATAAGATGATAATTTTTTTTGCTAAGTGCAATGATGCCTTTTTGAAATGGGTTTTTATATTAATGTACTTATTAATGATTTATTAATGATTTTGGTGTTCTTAATTTACTGTATTCGAGGATATCTCATTAGGGTATCCAATCTAGAAATGTATACACTTGTACATTATCTTGGGGAGGCTATACATTTTTTGGAAGAACAAATTACAGTTTAAAAATTTCAAAAAATGATACTTGAGTCTTCACGTTCTATAGAGTTTTCCCTCCCCCCCATCTGGACCAGAAAAATGGAAGAGGGATCAGATAAGAAAACAAGGAAAGTATATTACGGAAGTGTCTAGGTTTATAGCATAGACGATTTTATGGTGATTAAATTATTTATTTTAGTCGATTCAATTCATTATATATTGTTATTTGTTACATATTTTTTGAAATATTTTATTCTAGATTCTCCTGAGGAGAAAAGTACAGAGGGGTACTTTTAACTAAGGGTAGGAAGGATATTTTAGCTATACAATTATGGAATCTTCCACACCCGGGTCATGTATGAGAATACCCAAAGGTGTATCGGTGAAAATAGTGTTTCCATGTTCTACAACTTCTTAAATGGATGATGTTTATAAAAAAATAAAATCTTTTGAAGGTGATGTTTGGGATAATCATGTGATGATAGAGGATAGGATCATGGATCCAGTATAGTAGATATTTGTAGACATGCATAGAAAATTTGAGACTACATCTCTCACTCCTCTGCCTCAAAAATCATCTCCCACTCCTCTACCTCCAACTGAAAACCCCACTCCAATTTATCCTACTAATACATTCCCCTCCTCCATAGCTTCCATGTTACAATGAGATATATTTTGATGATCCCCACCATTATATTGTGCATATGTATTGATATTTTTTTTGAATGTACCATTCATCATCAATATATTTTAATAGAGCATACTTGAGTTAATGTACATGATATTATAGATAGATCATATAGAGTATCAATACCTATAAATGAGGTCAGTATAGTTGAAAAAATATCCAAAAAATTTTAGTTTTTATATCTATACTTATCTGACGTATTATCTTTTATTAAATTTTGGTAATATATTTATTTTGAAATTTTAATTTTCATATATCTTTTCAATTTTTTATAAAAATAATTTAATGGTAATGGAATATTATATATACAAAAAAAATTAAAAATTGTTATTAATTAAAATACAAATTCTCGTAACCTTGATAGATTTTCAACATATTAAAATTTATCGTTGGATGTTTATGAGATTACATTTGAAGCTGCTGTTTGGGGGTGTGTAATGTGTGTGGGTATTTTGAAAAATTATATCATGAAACATGTAATTGGATATTAGTTGGGAATAAATACAATGCATGTTTTTTCCCTGTAATTATTAAAATAAACTTTTTAATATGTTTAATTAATTGAAAATATATAACTATGTTTTTTTATTAGGTATATTTATGTAATGTTTAAGGAACAATAATGGTCATATGTATATAGCTTTCTGGACCCATAATTCATCTCACTTATAGTGTTGAGAATGAATGAAGAAGAAAAAACTATTAATATTACTCAAATATTTAAAAATAATGCAATTATTCAGTGTCATGTTTTTCCTTATATTAAAAAGTATGAAACATATATCCCAAAATCTATTATAACTATTTTAAAATAATAAACACTAATATTAAATTATCTTTTATATCATTTTCTATTGGCTGTTAGGTTTTTTTAAAGAGGTAAGACACTTTACTGGTCATGCTATATCAATGGTGTAGTTCGAATAAATTTAAAAAATGTGTTGGAAATGTAAGTTTGATTTTTTAAAAACAATTATTATAATGACTTAAATTTATTTCATTCATTTTATTTTCAAATAGGGAATGAAATTTATTTGGATGGACCACAAGAATGAATATTTCCATGTTCAAATATGTAAAACAAAAGGCAAATTTTCATTTACAATTAGTAACATTTGGATATATTACAAAATAATGATACTTTGAAATGAAAAACTCTATTAAGTATGTTTTTCATAAACTATAAGTTGTAAAAAATGTGGATATCATGGTTTAAGTTTTATGTTTGAAATAATTTCAACTAGGAAAGTCATGAACTTCCACTAGGTAATATTAATTTATAAAAATTTCTTTAATATTGCATTACTTTTGTTCATAATACTTGTGAATTTATTTCCTTTAAATTTTTCATTTTGTAAGACCCTCAAACTTATAGTTCATAGGAGCTGTGGAACATAAAAATTGAATATAAATATCATTTTATAGGTGTGGCTAAATTTAAGATTTTTTGTACTATATATTGTAATTCAAAAAATTATAATTGTATATTTGTTTGGATGGATTTTTTGCTTAAAAAAGAACTTGTTTTTCTTCTTTTATATTATTATTTCTTCTTATATTTATTTTTCTAATCTTGATAGGATGGGTGAAAAAAATATTTAATTTGTTTTTCACATCAGCTGTTTTATTACTAATGTGACAAAACCTTTATCACATCGGTTATTTATATCGGTTATCACCTCACCAACATGAAAAACACTTTTAGAATATTTTATCATGTCAGTTATGTGATAAGGGATGTGAAAAATATACATGATAAAGTGTTATTCACAACAATTATGACAAAAAATACATGAATTTTTTTAATCAGGTCGGGTTTTCATATTTGTTATGTGATAAAGGATGTGAAAAACCCAGTAATATTGGTTATTCATGTCATTTATCAGATAATAGGGGATTCACATTTGATATTATATAATTTATGTGAAAAACAAATACAATAATTCATGTAAAATATCAGTTGTGTTTAATCAATGTTGAAAATTTATTAACAACATCTCTTGCAATAATGGCGTGTACTAACAGATGTTAATAAGAAAAAAATTGACATGAAAAAACAAATTCTTCACTAGTGATACCATGATGATGTGATAAACATAGTATATTCCATATAATGATATGTTTTTGTGTTAAGGGAATGACCTATAACCTTCTCCACTTTAATCAAATGTGTTAGAAAATCATCATTTATGTATATGACAGACTACAACATTGTAAACCGATGTCATCCATTTTTCCACTATCACATCTCACTATTGGGTATGACAATGATTATAAATTACATAAATGATATTGATACCATTATTTTACCTCTTTAGTCGTTATATTATATAAATTATTTTTTTTATTCCATAATGGATACTATAACATCGTTCGTGTGTGCGGCGGACTGCCGCCTCACAAAGCGATTTTATTAGATTTAATTAACACTTTACATGGAAGAAAATAAGGATAAATATATGTGATATACATAAAATATTTATGAAATTAATGAAATATTTATCATTATAAAAGGAAAACATATCATTTTCTTTCTAAAATTTTCACTCACTAAAATATGTTAACATTGTCCAGGTACTTTTGTACTACCACCTTCACGAATCAACGTGACTCACTATTTTCATAACTATATTACATGGATGTTATGTTTAAGTACATTTAAATAAATAGTAATTTATATTTTATATTATGATCTTTCCATAAAGATAAATATTAAATTACCTTCTTTATATAATTATCATTGAAAATTGAAACTTTACTCATGTGTATATAAGGCATATCGTCTCCATGACCGTAACATAATTCATTTATAAAAAAATATTTCAGGACATTTATAAAGAGTATAATTAATGAATAATTATTAAAATTATATAATTATTATTATTCTGGAGATAATGGAATGATGATTATGAAGACTAAAAACAACAAATTAAAACATATATGAAAAAGAAATTCGTTATTACCCAAAACGTGGCTTTAAAAAGAAAATTTTAATAATAAGGTAATAAAAGGTAATAATTAAATAATATATGGTATGACATATATAATTATGATTCTTTAATTTATTTATAATAAACTGATATTTATTATACATGAGTTTGAATGTGTATGAACGCATTCAAAACGAAATGTAATGGATTTTCATCTCACATTTTTCTACCATGAAACACATGCCATGTTCACAACTTATTTCATTTATATGATCTATATTCTATCCATGGATGTATTTTATTATTTTTGTACTAATATGTATTTTGTTTTACATATATATTTTATGATATATCAATATTACCCAAGCAGTATAATATTTTTTCTCAATTGTCCTTCTTTGAGACATATTATGTTTTGTAACTAGCTTATTTTATGGGGTGCATATAAATCCCATGTGATATTTAAATAATGAATTTATTTAACCTGGTGATATTTTGTGTTTAATTTAATGTCATTATTTTATGGGGATTATAACTCAATGTTACCAAAGTGGTTAAAAATTTATGTTAAAATCTCATTGTTTATCGAGACTGTTTATGATTATGTTTCCCATGATAAAATATTATGATTAACCTCCCAATAAACTCGCAAATTTCATTATCCTATAAATATTCACGATAGTTTCAAGTAAAATTACAATTTTTCACTCCTTGTTACTAAAATAGTTGAATAATTGTTTTTATGAAAATCGAATATTATTTCACTCTTCGATTGGAAATCCATTTTCTTTCAAGACCATGTTTTTTAAAAAAGTTTACAAAAGATGTTTTTATATTCTAATATTATTTTTTAGAAGTATTTTTACACATTTTTTAATATATTTTACAAAAAAAATTGAAATGAATCATCATATCATTTTCAATAAAAACAACTATTTATATTTTTCTGAAAATATGAAAGAATATTTATTTTCTTATGTATATCATGAATGAAACTCCACATCATCCAATTAATTATTTTATTGGAATACCAAATTCTAAATTTTCAATTTTATTTTCATATAGAAATTTTTTCAAATTTTTTTATGTATAAAAAAGTATTCTTTAATGTTGAAAGTATATTTTACTCCATAAATATTATATATGGTCTTTCAAAATTATTTTTCAACTAAGATGACATTAGTTGAAGTTACCAATTATATACTGAGACATTATCCAAGGATATCTTTCCAATTATTTCTTTTAATGTTTTATAGAGAAAATATATTTAAGAAACTTGTTTCTTTTCTACCGATTATACAATGAAAATAATATTAAAAACCTCACTTCTTTTTCCAAGGGTTGTGCCCTGATGAGATGGATAAATGATTATGAATCCTATATCTTTCCCATATGTTATGATATGGTGAAATATTTTTGATAACCATTAAATTTCATGGGTTATGATATGATGAATTATTTATGATACTGTTTCACACATAAATTTGTTTTTCATTATGATACGCTTGGGACCTAATTCACCCTCCAATGCATTGGGTAAATATGGATATCTCGTGAGTGAATATATAATGTGTGAACCTAATTACATGTTCATAATGTTATTAATGAACCCAATTTCATGTTCACAATATTATCTTTGAACCTGATTACATGTTCATAATGTTATGTGTATAATGGAATTTCATGTCAATAATGTTATTTTTTGACCAGGTTTCCTGTCTATAAGTTAATGTGAGATCTTGATTTTATGTCCTTAACATAATGAATGAACCAATATAAATTTATACATGTTCAATTTGTTTTATGTTGATATTTCTTCCGTATATATTAGTATTACACCAATGTTTTCCTCTAATAGACCATCTAATTTGATTTACTATTATTTATGTCTTATAAAAACCCAATATTTACCCCATGACTCAAGATTATTGTTGGTCAGAGTAGATTACTCATGAGTGGGGTGAATTTAGTATCTATAAATTTTTTTTCTAAAATTGTTTCTTTAGTAATTCCACCTAATTAAAAATATAATCAAGGTCAGTTTTTAGTGATTCTATAAATGTATGGAATGTTAAATTAATTTCTCATAATATTGATTTGTTCTCATATATAATAATCTAATGATTAATATACATTTTGAAACTAATATACTGATTCAAAACAGTTATAAACACTTTCTAAACTAACTATAAAATTTTAATTTTGTTTTATGTAAAATATAATAAACACTTATTAAAACTAAAAGGAAAACACACATGGAATTTAATAAAGATGTTTAGTCCCAATATTAGACGTAGTCCTCTCCACTTGGTTATTATCTACCACCAAGAAGTTTAATTAATAAACAGTTTGATCCATACCCTGGATTATGGTTCACAACAGCACACAAGGCTGTCTAGGTCACACTAGACCTCTACGACAGTTATTCATGGGAAATTCAACAAAACTTTCACACTTGACCTTTTCCAGTGTGAAACATGGCATAAAAATAATAAAATGAGAGATATTTTGAGGATATCATGTATCCTCTAGCTATGCACAAGAGATAGTTTGTGCGGATAAAATGGATACACACACTGCTCTAAAAGATAAACCAAAGAATACAAGAGAGATAGATATGTAGAGTAAGGTTTAGAAAAATCTATGTGTTATGAAGTAAAGATATATAATATTTTAATGTAGTGTAAATTATGTTTGTGTCCTCTTTTGTAAGTTGTCTTCAAAAACCTAGTATTTTAGCTTCTATACTCTAGCTTCTAGGTGTGAAAATTTATGCTCCTTGTTGTTAGGATGTTCGGGGTGAGCACAACCGGATTTTCTCAAATTGTTGATGTACTAGTATGTTCATGCTTTGAGTTCTTGGTATTTGGAAGAAATAATGAGAGTAGGATGAGTTTTTAGTTCTTCTGTTTTATTTATTTTCAGCATATTCCTCATATTAAAAGATATAGTTTGTAATTCTTTTATACTTTGAGGTCCAGAAGATATGAAGATCTCCCCATATGCATGTACCTCGTACTATCTACAGATAGTTCTGCAGATGACATTGAATAATATCAGAAACATTAATTGGTCTAAATATTTCTGTTATATATAAATTTGAATTAATAAATTAGAAACTGTTTTTATGAATATCGACGAGTCATTAGTATTGGTGACTCATTGGAATCGGTCAGTTATCATCAGTATATCAGCACCAGTGACTCCATATATCGACGAGTCATTTCTATCGGTATCAGCGACTCGGTGTATCGATGAGTTCTTTTCACTATCGGTCTATCCAAGAATTAGTGGGCCATCATTTGTGACTCATTTTGCACTATCAGTGTGTTGCCCATCAGTGACTCGTTTAACAATGTGTCTTCTATCAGTGATTCTTTCATTGGTATTTCATTCATCGGTGACTCGTTTATCAGTGTGTCACATAAAATATCAATGATTTTAGAATAGGTGTCTTCTTTAATCGGTGACTTCATCGATTTGTGAATCCTCAATGGTGAGTCGACCAATGGTTACTCCTTTTGAACTATCGGTGCTAGTGAATCAGAAAAATATATAAAATTCATGTCCTACAAATAACACTACTTGATTATAATACATTCATAGATACATGTAAATATATACTTGTAAACATATTGAAGTATAAAGAATGTGACATAGTTTATTCACATAAAAATATTCATTGACATGATTAAATTAAGATATAACTTAATATATGAATTAATAAATTTTTAGGATTGGCATGATTTTTTATTCTGAAAACCACTATTTCACAAATGGTCCAACAATCTTCCCCTTTTTGATAATCAAAAATTATGGCATAAACATTATATTAATTAATAAAAATTACATGACTTAGCACACCAGAGTGAATGTGAATTCTCAATATGACTAAGGCTTTCTAGGTGATATATATATATATATATGTATATATTATGTTGGGAACTTTCCATGTTTCATGTGCTAGATTTTCTCCCCCATAGAGTAGGAAATTATGGCCATAGATATCGTTATCCTACTTTCGGATTACATAAAAGGTTGAAATAAGATTAAAGAAGAAAGGGAAATAACATAATAAAAAATGAGAAACAGAGTAAAGGTAAAAGGATTTTTATTAAGTGTCAAAAAGTAAAATCATCAAAAGAATGGTACAAATCCCTAAGAAATTAAAAATCCACAGCAAAGGCTTTGGATTCTGAGGTGATTTTCCTTTATCTAAATAATCAAGAGTAGATGTTAAAGGTTTTGGTGTGTTTGTAGGAAGGTCTGGTCAAATGAAAACACAAGGAATAACAACACCTATAGAAACATTGGCTGCAAGACTGGGTCTCCTTTCTAACAAAACATAGCTATGAGGTTTCTCCTAAATCACTTGTTGAATGTGAGATAGATCCTGAGATATAGTCACCTGTGTATAAGGTAGAGAACTATGTCTAATGGAAGCAGTGGGTGGAACCACTATAGCTTCAACCTAAACTTGAAAGTATGGCATCAGAATCTTGATGAAATCATTTATGATTTCACCACATATTGCATTGTCTTCTCGAAATCATCCTTATAATCAATGAATATATCCAGTAGATTAAAATACTTCAATTGTGCCTCTTTCTTCTTGATGTCTTTAGTTACTAGAGAAACCATGAGATTTTGGGCCAAATATTTGAAACTATTGATCAAATAATACATTGTACAGATTTTAGAGAATTACTGATCCAACTTCTCTCTAATATCTTTCTGAGCAAAATAGGATTCACTGGTGCATTTCCATACCATATTGTAAACAAGATCAATGTTTCTATGAACCTTGTAAATATGTTCCTTATCATAATCACTCTAAAGACTCGTGAGTTCTTCCGATATCATAGCCTAGAGAGACTCTATATCAGCAGCAACAACCCATCTACCATTAGAACTAGATGGACCCGATATCATTTTTCCAAGATCCTCCATCAATTTAATTAATTCAGCACTCAGTATATGTATAACTATGTTATTAATAACCTCCATAACACCACTAAAAGAGGTCTTGAATTTAGTGGACAGAGATATCAACACATTACTCATCCTCTTCACTTTTTCTATCATCATAGTATGGTTTCTAATGATTGTATCAGTATTAGTAAATAGATTAAGATCAAATCCATAGATCACTATCCTTTCAATTCAAGCATAATCAGATTTTGAAATGATCATGGAAGTAGAAGCTTCACTCCTGGCTCCAACCGAGGCTCTCACTGACTCACATATATAATTTTTGAATTGTTCCAAATCAGCCTTAGTGACATAGTCACTAGGTAATGGGTGTACAGTTGGATATAATGCTGGAGGTACTATTGGAGAAGCCAGTGAAATAGGTTATACTTTAGTTGGTTCTCATGGAATAGGATGAGGAGCCATGATCTCCACACCTGATTCATAATCCAACCTAAAAAAATGTAACCTGGATCTCTATTCCACTCATTAGTGTAGGTTCACTCTCTTGGCTCTATTGTGTCAGTCCTGACTCTTATTCCCAGAGGCTCGGGTACAGTCTCAGCTTCAGCTTATTCTTCTTAATTTCTTATAGAAAAATTAACATTTCTAGGCATTTTTAATAATGGAGATTGGGGTTCTACTTTCTCTTTAGCCACATCAGCTACTTCATCCACTTCATCATCCTGAGGAATATATTCATTCTAGTCCTCAACCTATTCCTCTTGGCCTCCATCAATAATTTAATTTATATCCTGAATGATGCCTTGGTCTTTATTAGTGGGATTTCCATGTCTCTCCTCATCACCAGCTTCTCTATCCCCAACTCGATCAGCATCAAGTTCAATAGGATCAGCATCCCACTGTCCATCATCCTAAACATCAGCTCAAGCAAAGAATACACACATGACCTGGCTACAACTTGTTTTCCTTCTTTTAATGAGTCATTGACATGATCACCATTATCTTCCTCAATAGAATCATCATAATCATCATCCTCGTCATCATTAGATTTTATTACACATCCTTCCACTCAAGTGACCTCTCTCTCTTCCACTTCTTTATCACCTAATAAAGTTTCTTGAGAGGGTAACTCCAATGGTGGAATGGAAGGTCCATAAGAAATTTCCTTTAAGATCTCACCAATATCAGGTTGAGTCCTATCATCTATTGGAGACCCTTCTTCCCTTGGAATCTCATCCTCAATCTATTATTCATCATAATAAATAGATTCTTAACCTAGTTTTAGGCTTGGATCATCTTGATCCTTTGGTCTTGTAGGATGGTCAATAAGATTGTAATCCCTGTATAATCATTTTTCATCTCTTACAAAACATTTTATCCAAGGGTTCCAAAAAATCATTATGCTCTTGAATATTTCCTTGTTTAGGAAGAATCCACTGTAGACACTAATCACTTCACCTCCATCTTCAACCCAACCCAGCTTCCTCATCATTGCAGAGATAATTTTAGGATAGTACAAACATGTTTATTTATTGGATGGTTTTATCATTTCCAAAATTTATACAAGAAAGTAACTATATAGGTTGACCTTTATCACATTTTTCAACAGATAAATTAGGAAGACATCCTGATATTTCACAGTATCAAAGTCTCCCCTCGGGAAAATTTGATTTTGATTGAACTTAAATAGAAATATTGCCTCTTCATCAAACTCAGTGGCAGTATCTCTCCATGATTATTCATTCCCAATCAATTATTCTAAAGCATACTCATATAAAAATAAGTCTGAGTCTGGAGGAATGTTACCCTAGTAATAAGCATAGATTACATTATGAGGCATTTCCAGACACTCAACCCATTCCTTTGAAGAAAATGAAATTTATCTTCTCTTCAATACAGAAATCAACCTTGCTTCCTCAACTCATTCCAGAGATATATTTAGGTTGAGGTAGAATTTATGTACCATCTTGGGATAAAATTCCCTATCATTATTCAAAAACCAACTAATCCAACCTTGATATTCCAGTACTCTCAGAAAAAGAAACATTCTTGTCAAAATAAATTTAGAAGATACTTTCCTCTCATTGGTCACTAAAAAACATCTCAAAACAGGATTCTTAGTGCCTACAGTACCACTAGAATCACCCTTATATGCATTAGATGATGGTGACTCACTCGTTCCTTCTATCACATGCTTCGTCCTTTCAATTTATGAAAGTTTAGGTTCGAAGGGAGTCGAATGTTCTTGGGTAGAGAGTTAGAGTGTTGAAGGGTAGAAGGTTTAAAGATTGTGAGGGAGGTGAAAGGATGAAGTGTATTGAATTTATTTTATCATTTAAGGATTGTAGTTCGTAAAAACCTAAAATTTTATTGCGCTCAAAGAACACAAAATTGTGCAATTTCATTTAAAAAAGACAAAATTACAAAACAATCCTTATAGGCATTGGTTTCACAAAATGTGAATTACACTATTAGCTTCATGTGATCGGTTTCTTCTAATCAGTTTCATGAGATCAGTTTCACATAAATAGTTTCAAACAAATTGGTTAGATAGATTGGTTTCACCTTATCAGTTTGACATATCAGTTTCACCTGATTGACAAAATTTTATTAAGGGAATATGTCAGATAGATTTTATAAATTTATCATTCCTAGTTCATGTATGATGTATTTTATTCTCCTATAGTTTAAGGGTTTGGTGAATATTTCAAAAAGTTGATTCTATGTTCTAATAAACTCAAGAGTTATATCACCTTTATGATAGTGGTCTCTCAAAAATTGATGTCTTACATGAATATGTTTTGATCTATAATGAGAAAATTAATTTTTTAGAGATGTTAAAAGCACTTGTATTATCACTGTTTATAGGGATATGTCTGAATTGAAATCCATGGTATAATAAAGTGTTATACATCCACAAAATTTGTGAACAACAACTACGATGAACAACGTAATCTGCTTCAGCCATTGATAATGCAACCTAATGTTTCATTTTACTACACCATGATATTAGAGACTTTCCTAAAAAGTGACATGTTCGAGATGTACTCTTCCTATCTAACATACCTCCACCAAATTCAGCATCTAAATAACTAACCAAATCAAAAGGTTGTCCTCTAGGATAGAACAATCCAAAACTAGTTGTATACTTTTGGTATTTGAAAACTCTTTTATTAGCTTATAAATGTGAATCTTTTGGGTTTTCTTTAAATCTTTCACACATACACAAACTAAAAATAATATCTATCCTTCTAGAAGTTAATTAAAGTAAACTCCCAACCATTCCTATATAATCAGTTTGATCAACGGATTACCCATTTTCATCAAGATCTAACTTACATGTAAAACTCATAGGTGTTTCACTACTCTTAATTCCATCAAAACCTTATATTTTAAAAGATCTTTAGTATATTTACTTTTACTTATGATAATTTCTTCTTGATTTTGAAATATTTTAAATAAAAGAAAGTATTTATGTTCATCCATCAAACTCATTTCATATTCAGTTTTCCTCATTTTGGAAAATTCATCACATAATGTCTTTTTATAAGATCTAAAAATAATATCATATACATATATTTGAGCTATTGAAACTTCATTATAAATTATATTTATAAATAAATTATCTTCGACAACTCCTTTTGTGAAACCATTATATATAAGAATGTTGCTTAGTCTTTCATACCAAGATCATGGAGCTTGGTAGAAACCATATAAATCATTAGATAATTTGGTGACTTGATTTGGAAAATGTGGATTTGTAAAACCATGGTGTTGTTCAACAAAAACATCCAAAATTATATAAAAATTTAAGACTTCACCTTTGACATACATTTCAAAAGTTTTAAGAACAAGTTTGTTGCATAAGAAAGTTAGATTATAATAGCTTCAAGCCTAGCTGCTGGTGAAAAACTCTCTTTATAATCAATTCCTTCTTCTTGATTATAACCTTGTTCACCCAAACTATCTTTGTTTCTAATTATATTTACAACTTCAACCACTTTATTTCAAAACACCAATTTGGTTCCTATGGCCAATCTATCTTTTGGTCTATCATCATGCTTAAATACATTATTCCTCTCAAACTAGTTAAGCTCTTCTTGAATATCCATCACCCAAAACTCATAATTTATTACATCATTGATGTTTTTAGGTTAATGTTGTGACAAGAATGCTTTATGTTCAACATAATTTCTCAAAGAATCTCTAGTTGTTCCTCTATCAAAATCTCAAATAAAAACATATATGGGATGGTTTTTAAGGGTTCTTGTTGGTCTAGAAAAAGTAGGACTAGTTAGTTTAGGTTCATCATTTAGTTCTGGTTCATTGTGGCTAGATTATGGATAATTTTAAGAATGTGAAGTTTTAATACATTCTTTTATTGAATGATTTGAGGGTTTTAGATTAATTACCAGATTAGACATATCATCTTCTAGATTTTATAGTGAGGCTCAAATATAATGTGGCCTTGTTTCATCAAACATGATAGGTATAGATTCTTCCAAAAATTTGGTTCTTTTATTAAATAATCTGTACGTTTTTCATGATTTTGAATATCCATAAAATATTACTTCATTGCTTTTGGAGAAAAATTTATCAAAATTATCTTTAGTGTTAAGAATATAATCATTACATCCAAAACCTTTAAAATAATTTACCTTGGGTTTTCTAATATTCCACAACTCATAATGAGTTTTCTTAAGGATGATTCTAATTAAGACTCTATTTATTATGTAACAAGTTGTATTACCAACTTCATCCTATATGTAAATCGGTAGGTCATATTCATTAAGCATTGTTCGAGAAATTTCTTGTAGGGTAATATTTCTTCATTCTACTACACTATTTTGTTGAGGTGTCCTAAGAGCAAAGAAGATGTTCTTAGAGCCATTTTGTGAGAAAGACAATTCAAAGGGTTTATTTTCAAACTCACATCCATGATAACTTCTTAAGGATTTAATTTTATATCCACGAAGATTTTCTATATTCCTAGAATACTTGGTAAAGTGGGAGAAAGCTTCACTTTTGTGAGCTATGAAAATGGGCCATGTATACCAAGAAAAGTCATCTACAAGAACATAAACATATTTCATCCTATTAAGACATGAAATTATATAAGGTAAAAACAAATACATGTGAACCAACATGATAGGTTGAGAATTTGTAACTTATTTCTTCAGTTTGAATGTGATTTTATGATGCTTTCCTTTTTGACAACGATTTCACACCTTATTGTCCGGAAACTGTAGTTTGGAAAGGTATTTGACTAAAAAATTTCTAGTTAACTTTATAAGAGCATGTATATTGTAATTTCATAGTCTTATATACTAGATCCTAGACTCGTTGTGAAAGAAACTTAGACAAGAAACATTCTATGAGGCTAGTGTGTCTAAATTTAAAGCATATACATTATCATTTCTAAGAGTAGTAAATACTAGGTTATTTTGGCATAAATAAACATGGCATGAATCATTTTTAAATTTTATATGGAATCCATAATCACACTGGTGAGATATTCTAAGAAAGGTATACTTTAACAAAAAAACAAAAAGTACATTGGAAATTGAAATTGAGTTAGGGTTACCAATTTGGCAAAGGAAAATGATTTCTCCATTACCATTGTCACCAAATGTGACATGTCCACCATCAATTTTGATAATAATTTTGAATATTGAGTAGTACCCTATCACGTGACTAGAACACCCAGTTTCCAAGTACCATAGATTTATACAGGAACTCTTTAGATAGTTTACATGCAAAGTGGTTTATCCAAGAAACTATTTTTGTAACCACAATTGTCTGTGTCCATTAATAATAGTAATAAAATTATTAAGAACCCACAATTTTGTTATGGGTTTCCTATAGGTATAATATAGAGTATTTTTAAAATAAACAATATTTAGTCCTGAAGAACTAGATACAGTAAAAGAATTTTTAAAACTGGAACTTGTAGAAAAATTTTGGACTTTGAAGAAAGAAGCAGATTTTTTAGTTTTGGTCATAAAATGAGTTTATTTATAAGTTACTTTGTCATGGTTGATATCCTATTCCAGAAGTGTACATAAGAGATATCTATTAACTAATAGTTTGAGTAAGTATGTTTTTCCTATTGGTGAACGTTTCTAATTCCTTATTTAACTTCTCATTAGATATCATTAGATCATTATTTTCCTTTAGTAGTTGTGCATTTCTCTCTCTCTCAATAGTATGTTCAGATTTGATAGTTACAATAAGAGCATGTTTCTTCTTTAAATATTTTTATTTATATTTTAGCTCATTACATGTTTATTCCATCATGTTTCAATATTCAAATAATTCATTGTTTTTTCATATTTTCATATTCACTATCGTTTTCAAAATAATAAGAATTTTTTGTACGAGAGTATAAGGTTACCTCAGAAGTGTTTTCCATAAAACACATATTTTCCATGTCTTCATTCTCATCATGAGAAGAAGCAGATTCACTAGATATATCTTCATAGGCACCCCAGGTGGCCTTTATTACATTCTTAATTTTTTTATCCTTATTCTCATACTTGTTTTTTTATTTTAGCTTTGGACAATCAGCATTGTCATTTTCATTCCTTTAACATTCATAGAAAACTATATCTTTTGATTTATCATTTCACTTCCAATACATATTCCAACTACCCTTATTGTCATACTTTCCTTTTAAATTGCATTTTCTAAAAAAACATATATTTCCTATAAATTTTTCTAAATCTCATGGCCAGCTGGGCCATTTTGTCATCATTTTCTAAATCTGATCATTCACTATATGTGCTCTCAACAACATCTTGAACTTTCTCTTGTTCATTATTTTCAGAGGCAGTAATCTTGAAAGATACTTACATCCTTTTAGGTTCATTAGCATCCTCTTTTTTGACTTTTATCCCTTATTCATACATCATTAGATTTCCAGTGATTTCTTTAATACGTAATTTTTTCGATGTCACCTAATTCTATAATTGAGATAGAGGTTACTTTCCATCTCTCCAGTAAGAATTTGAGAATCTTCATGATTTGTTCTTTTACTGAAACTTCTCTTCCAAGAACGATCATTGTGTTTAATATTTCATTGAACCTGAGATACATATCATAAATAGAATAATCAGGATTCAATCTAAAATTTCCATATTTAATAGTATATGTATTCAGTCACAAGACTTTCACATTAAATTTTTCCTCATTAGATACAGACAAAGTGTCCCAAATATCATGGGTAGTTTTACAAGAAGAAATATGACTAAAATTTTCATCTCCAAGTGCATAGTATAAATCATCCATAGATTTACAGTTTTTGTTATAGGTTGTTTTGGTTGGTTCATCCTAAGTGTTTCTTCCAGTTTCATGAATTGCATATTTACTTTCAATAGAAGTCCAGTTTTCAAATCCCATGCTTTCTATATATATATATTTTTATTTTAAGCTTCCATTGAGCATAGTTGTACCATTAAAAGGTGGTCTATTAGTAGCAGCTCCTTCTAGTCTATTGTCAATGATAAAACTAAAAAAGTTTGAAAAGGGATATATTTTTTGAAATAAAATAAATTTTATGATCATTGAAATAAATCTACAATCATAGTTGATAAAGAGTGGAAAAAGATTTTCAAACTGCTAAGTTTCTAAATTGCCTCTAATACCAAATTTTTGCGAAAGTATATTACTCAAGAGAGGTGAATTGAGTATCTATAAAAATTTCAATTAAAATTGGTTCATTGAAAATTCCCACCAATTAAAAATATAATCAAATTCAGTTTTTTGTGAATTTATGAAAGTCTAGAATGTTCAATAATTTCTCATAAGATTTATTAGTTCTCATCTATACTTATCAGAAGATTAATATAACTTCTGAATCTAACCTACTGATTGAACACATTTATAAACACTTGATAAAATAACTATCCAAGTTCCATTTATTTTTATGGAAAATATAATAAACACAACTTAAACCTAAAAGGAAAAAACACATCAGATAAAAACAAGAGGTTTAGTCTCAAGGTTAGACTTAGTTATCTCCACTTGGTGATCACCTTACACCATGCAGTTTAATTAGTAAAATGTTTGATCCACACCCTAGATCAGGGTTTACAATAGCACACAAGGCTTTTCAGGTAACACTATACCTCTACCACAATTATTCATGGGAAATACAACAAAAATGTCAAATTTTTCCTCTTCCATTGTTCAATATGGGATACAAAGAATAATATGAGACAGGGTTTGAGGATATCAATTATCCACCAGTTATGCACAGGAGATAGTGTGTGTGATAGAAATTGATACAAACGCTGTTAAAAAAGACAACCAAAAGAAGAAAAAATAGCTAGATATATAGAGTGAGGTTTAGAAATCTTTTTTGGTTATGTGGTGATGCTCTGGACTCTTTTAATTTAGTGGAAATGATATTTGAGTCATCTTCTAGAAGTTGGATTCAAATAATAGAGTATCGTAGCTTCTGTAAACTAACTTCCAGGTGGGAAATCTTTATCTCCTTATTGTTAGGATGTTCAGGGTGAACACAATAGGATTTTCTTGTCTTGTTGATGTACTAGTATGTTCTCGAATTTGTGTTCTTGGGATTTGTAAGAAATCTTGAGATTTTCACAAGTTTTTAGTTCTTAGGTTTTGTTTTCATTTCAAAATATTACACATATTAAAATATTATTTTTGTAATTATTTTCTACTTTGAGGTCCAGTATATATGAAGATCACCTCACATGAATGTACCTCGTACTACCTATGGATATTCTAATAAAAAACGTTAAATAATTTCAGAAACATTAATTTTTCTAAATATAACCATTAGATATAAATTTGAATTAATAAATAAAAAAATGGTTTTTATAACTATTGGTGAGTCATAAGTAACAGTAACTCATTGGCATCATTCTGTAACCATAGGTGAGTCTGTGTATCAGTGATTTCTTTCTATCGGTATCAGTGTCTTGGTGTATCAATGAGTCATTTGCACTATCGTTCTGTCCTGGCATCAGTGAGTCGTCATTGGTGACTCATTTTGACCTATCAACGTGTCACCCATTGATGTGTCCTTTAATGGTGTGTCTTACATCAGTGATCCATTCATTATTATATCATACATCGGGGACTCATTCATCATTATTTCACTTAAAGTATCGGTGAGTTTAGCATCAGTGTCTTCTTCAATTGGTGACTTCTTCGATCAGTGACTTCTTTGATCGGTTGTCCTCAAAGGTGAGTTGACCAACATTGACTCCTTTTGAACTATCAGTCATAGGGACTCTGAATAACTAATTAAGTGTATGTACTACATAGTACTCTACTAGATTAAGTTACATTCATAAATACATATTGATATATAAATTTAAACATATTGAAGCATAAAAAATGTGACATAATTGATTAACTTAAAAAATCATTGACATGATTAAATTAAGTTATAACATAATATATAAACTAATTTAATTTGAGGATTGGCATGATTATTTATTATAAAAACCACTATTTCACATAGGGGAAAAATTATGATTATATATATATATGTTATGTTTTTAAAATGTTATAATTATATACTCATAACCCTATGCTCGTGATTTGATTACATATTTCTATTGTTTACCCTCAACGAGAATATGATCTCTCACATTCTTATGTTTCCATTCCATAGGTTACGATGAAATGATTTTAAGTAGGAATAATAAAATGGAATTTATTTATAGAATACATTGAGGATATTTTATGAATTAAAAATATTTTTTCCATGTTTCCAAATTCAGTAAACTATTATAGTCCTTTGGTGTGTGTTTCTGTGATTTATTGAATGTTCATCTAAAAATATGTAATATCCATGTTTGTCATGTTTGGGCCACTATAATTGGTATCATAAGAATAGTTTAGTTAACCTTTAGAAACTATTATGAGAAATATTTAGTGATGCACCTAGGTATATTTATATGGATATAGCATTATATATATATATATATATATCTAAAGATAAACCTAAGGATGAGTCAATGTATAAGAATTTGTCTCGAAATTTTTGTAAAGGATAGAGAGAGTGGTTTATGATAAATTATATCCTTTTATGGATCATAAAAATGGATGTGGATATGGTATAGATGTAGCTAGGGTTAATAACTATAAAATTGGTGCATTGAGGAAGACTCAATATTCAATAGGTGCACGATAATGGGCCTTGTTGTGCACCTGTTTTCTCACTACAAGGGGATATACATTAGATGATCAAAAACTATTTATGAACCATAATATTGGATTTTAATGGAATATAAATATGAATTTCCATGGATAAACATATATTGTCAAAGATAAGAAAGAAAGTGTCATGATTTACATATCCTATATGTGATTGGCATGATAATTTTTCCCCATTGTGATTACTGTTTCTCACACTATGATTTTTGATTTTAGTCAATGGTAGAAAATAAATGAGTCTTGTTAATCATTGAATGTGATGAAAAATGTAATAATTACCGTCCATATGGGATGATAAATGGAGTGACGGATATTGTGATTATTCCTAATTATTTATCATTGAACATGATTAACAATGTATGCCTTAATCAACTCTCAGTCTCACCAAAGAATAGAAGTACAAAGTTTGCAGGGATTTCAGGTATTGGAGACCAAAGAATAATTAAGATTCAATTTTTTAAATGTTAAGAATGTGGGAAGAATCACCCTTTAGGACATATTAGTATAATGAGAAAGTATTTTATATTTTTATAAGAGGGGAATAGAGTAATCAATTTATGAGGGAAAATAAAGAGTTCCGTTAATCAAATGGATTACCATATTGATTTTCCTAAGGTATTATCAATGGATGAATGCTTTAACTATCTAATTTATGGTCATTATTCAAATCGATGTCCTTTGGGAATGTCTCAAGAAGAGAATCATCAATGTGGTATGTGTAATCGTTACACTACTAATGATTAACAGACAATGATTGAAATTTGAAAGGAAATAGGTATTGGGGAATAAGATGAGGGTGTACAGTTAATTACATAAAGATGAGGTTTAATGAACAATGTGTTTATAAATTGGAATTTCAAAATTATGTTATATTAACATATATATAAAAAAAATTTATAGAAATTTTTCATTAAGGATTTTCAAGAATATTTAAATATTAATGATGGACTTGAATATTTATTTTATGAAAATATGGTATTTTTTATGGGATGATATCCACTAATATGTTTTGGGTGTTGAGATAATTATTTTTTATAAAGAGATATTGGACATGAATAGGTAAATTGGATAGATATGATTACCTTGGGATTAATTAATGATTTATTGAAAAAGTGGTTTATTCTATCATTGATGGAGTTTATAAATTTTTTTATTTAAGTATTATATCCAATAATCAATGATTTATTTAAATAATAAGGAAGCCTGAATGTTTTAAATTAGGTTTTATGGTAATTCATATTATTAAAATGTTTAAGAAAATATATGATTAAGTTATTCACATGTTTGGTATGCGACAATATAGATCCACTTCATGGTCTATGGGGATTAATCATAAGTTCTTTTTGTAAAATAAGTGACATTATTTCTAAATTTTTGAATTTTAGTCTTCTCCAAGAGTCGTAAGGTAATACATTTATGGAATGTATTATGTTGAACTTTGGATGAGGCTTTATATATTAATGTATTACTTCACTATATGAATATTTTTTCATATTAGATAACCTATGATAACCATTTTGTTTTTATGATTACTAAATATATACAAAATGATTTATAATTCTATTTATGGATCATTTTATCCATTATAGATTTAATAAAAAATAATCTTACTTTAATAGATTAGGATATGTAGTGGAAATTGTTCAAGACACAACCAATGGATGAGATTCTTCTTAAGAAATGGAATGAAATGTAGTAATTATTGTTTTATGAATATTCTTCAACATTATGTAACGAAAATTTAAATAAAATG
Organism: Viscum album; assembly: GCA_963277665.1. Classification (NCBI taxonomy): domain Eukaryota; kingdom Viridiplantae; phylum Streptophyta; class Magnoliopsida; order Santalales; family Viscaceae; genus Viscum; species Viscum album. Next base: position 50,494,260 of record OY728144.1, on the reverse strand, counting down.
TTGTCAAATTATCATCATTTTGATGATTTGAGGGACCTTTTTCAAACCTATTTGGTTTATGGATTTATGGTTGATAACCTTTTCTAGACCACTAAATTTCTTTTGATCAATTTTTTTATAGCAACCCAGGATTTTTGTACATGGATATTACATATTATTATAAGAATATTCATTATATTACACAAACACATGAATCATGATCATAATTGTTTGGTTCCTTTTTAAAATTGGTACACATTATTATAATTTTGTGAAATATCATCAAAATATCCAATAAAGATCTTCCCCTTTAGTACCCATACTTAAAACTTTTCTTTATAAGCTGGGGAAAGGAAACATAAAAATGGGTGAACCTAGATTCTCAATAAGGTTAAACATGGAAGATATATAAGAATATCATCGGCATAAGGAAAGGAAAAAATATCATAACATGGAAAAGAAAACCCTAGATATCATTGATTATAATATCCAATCATTGAATTAATGTTCACAAAAAATGAATCATAAGGGAATCAAGTGATTAATCCATGAAATAATAACATGGGAATAAGACATGAAATTGTGGTAAACATATAATCATATAAAATAATTTCCATTGTATCCAATGAATAAAAACCAATGCCACCATATTAGTATGGGTTCACTCACTATACCATCATGGTAGGCATGGTTCACTTCCTTGACCATCTTAGTATTCATGGTTTACTCCCAATACCATCCTAGTGTAAATTGTCCTTTATTGGTCCTACATTACTCCCCATTATAGCCATGTCTATATCATGAGATATAAATCAGTACCCAATAAATTGGTGAGAGATATAGATCCCACCCATCACATAATAAAAACCAAATATATGTGTTTTATTATAACACAAATCATTCATCATATCAGAACCCATGAAATGAAATGGGTTTCATAATCATCATTCAATCATAACATATCCCATGGAAATTAAATAGGTTTTATAAACATCATTTCATAATAAAAATTAAAAAACCATAGGAATAATAGGTATATAATCCCTAAAAAATACTCCATTTAAATCATTATTTACATCAAAGGATGTCGTCGTGGGAGGAAAATAATATAAAGATATCAGTAGAAAAAAAATCGAGGAAAATATACTTTCTGCATTGAAAACATTTTCATCCTCAATATTCCATGTAATATTAAAAAAACAATTTTATTTGAAAATAAAATTGACATATTATAATGTAAGACTCAATGAATTACTACATCATGAAATTGGAAATCTCTGTTCATGTGTAATAATTTTCAATGTAATTCTTCCCGTACTTTTTCTAGAAAATTCACAATGTTTCTCCTTAGGAAAATGAAAAAAATATTCCTTCACAAATGTTTAATAAAATGTAAAAATGGGTAAAAATAAAAGTAAATATTTATAGTATAATATTAATTTTTTTTATAAAACATGGAAGTGGAAGATAAATATTCCAAAATGGTGATTTGAAACAAAATATTACGGATTATTGATGAGATAGTAAAATAATCACTTATCACATTATAATCACTAGAATTATAATCCCCATAAAAGAAATATAATTATATGAATATGAAAATACTATAATATTTATAATAATACTCATAAAAACATTAATGGTCAGTATATACACCACATAAAAAACCGGTAGCATATATGGCATGTCCTACAAAAATTAATGTGAGATAAAAAACCCTTACCATATGTCTTGAATCTCATTGTACTCATAAGAAATTCATGAATAATTAATATAATTATATTATAAATATATTAAATAACCATATTCTCAAATCTAATACAATATATTATTTGATTATTACTTTATATTATCCATTTATTAACAATTACTTATTATTGATACGCTTTGTGTAATATCCTCTTTTTTTCGCACATTTTAGACTTGTTAATATTGGTCATCTTACATAGATAATGATGTAGTAATATCCAAAATAATAACTGTGATAATATATATATATATTCATTATATATGAATTCATGGTGATTTATAGAACATAGTGGTAGAAAATAAAATACATCATTCATGGAGACAGAAAGTCGTACGTGCGCATGAATGATGTTTTAATTTTATTTTCCTATTAAAAGATATAAATTATATGATATATTTTCATTAAATAATATTTTTTCTATTTTATATATCATATATATTCATTTGATTCATCCTTATTGCAATCCATGTGAAATATATATGATGAACGAATGTCATCACATTGTGGAGTTGTAAGCCATACGTATGCACGGGTGATATTATCATTTAAGAAAAGAATATATGGTAAAAATGTAGACCTTGTATTATAAATAAATAAGTATAATTATATGATAAATATAATATATAAATATGAATCCCATCAAAAATTCAACTCATAAAATATGGTGACAGAAAAAGTATTTGTATCGCTTCGTGAAGACAATAAATCGTATGTACACACAAGCAATATTTTCACTTCTTGTTTGATGATAAAGTGGTCGTATAATGGTGTTTTCATAATCATAATAATATATAAAAATATTTAGGGTTATTAATTTTTTATTTTATGATATATATCATAGATTTAGGGGAGGTATATAAGAGTATAAAAAGAGAATGTTCGGTTAGAGTGATAAACGCTTCTTCAAAATGGATCCTTTAGATATCCTCTAAATGACTCTAGAGTTTGTACTTTGTGAATAAAAAACCTATAAAATGTGACTAGGGAAGTGGAGAATTGAATTTTTAGTGTTATTTCGGTCTATAATTCTCAATGTGTTGAAATGAAATGAGGGGGGAGGGGTCCTTTTATACTAAAGGTGAGGGGTACTTTTTGAATTTATCAAAAGATTAGTTTATAATAATTCAATAAATATTAAAATACCTAAAAATTAATTTTTTTAAAATTTAAGATGTTATAAGATTATAATATCATTATCCAATAGATTATAGACATGTTTTGGTGGTATTATTAAACTTATCATTTTGATTAACCCTTTATTAACCCATTTTAATTATAACTACGGAAGAAAATTTTTCTATATTAAGAGGATGTAATTTCTACATATAAAGTGTCTATTGGACCGTAAATGGAAAAATTTTGATATTTTAAAACATAATTTAAAACCTTATTCCGTTTTATGATTTTTGTGATTTTTAACTAATTTAGTAAAATGTAATTTTTATAAAATATAATTACTCTCAGATTTGACACTATTCATTACATTGACTTTAATAAAATAAATATAGTAAGAAAACATAAAATAATTCATTTAAATCATCCAATATATGTTATATTAAAAAATAAAAATCATGTATTTCTGTAAAAACAGTCAAATTACATTAATTATAATACTTATAATATCATTTAATTTATTGTTTCATTAACTGAATAATTACTACATCATTACTATATAATTATTTATGAAAATTATTTCTTCACTCTAAATTATAAGTAAGATTACAAGATTCTGAAAATCCTTTTAGAATTTCTAATAATATAAATAGTCTAGAATAAATTCTATTTAACTCTCAAATTAAAATATTATACATATTAAAATTAAGAGTGGCATTTTTTCACTCTCTTTGATTTTAATTATATCCAAGTAATTTTTAGAGTCAAGTATAGATTAAATTATTTTAATTTGAACCATATGTGTCAAGGGTATAATTAAAATTATCCAATAATTTTTTTTAAATTGTTATGATAGTTTTATTATATTAGTAATACTATTTTCCCTTAATTACATTATTTACCCTTAAACGTAGTAATAAAATTTACTAAAGTTACTATTCATATGGTCAAAAAATTAAAGGAACCTAATTAATAAATTTATAAATTATGATTATAAATATGGAATCCATTTTTAAAAATTAAAAACAAATAATTTTCTAAATTTAATTTAAAATTAATCATCATTGATGGAATAGGAAAATGAATTTCTAAAGTGAAAACGTTCAAAAGATTGAAATGTTTGTATATCCAAATTAATTGTAAAATTGATTCAAATAACCTATATTTTATTAAATTATAATTAATTTATTTTGTTAAACTTTAATACCAATCAAATATATATTTCAATGATATAAATGTTTTTTGACGAAAAAACATTTTTCAATTAAAATTATGCATTTTTCACTATTCATCAAAAAATGAAACTTATCAGAAAAATACCCAAAATTATACCAAAGTAAATTTTTATATCAATATTATAGAGGATAATTTTATTCTTTCAAATATAATTTATAAAATTGTCAAAAAAATATATTCATGACAAGTGCACCGTCAAAAGGAGGCAAAACATCTTTTTTAGAAAAATAATTCTTTTATGCATAAAATTTGATTTTTTATTATATCATATCTTGGAAACACATAATATGAATATTAAACATTATATTTTATATATTTTAAATAAATTTAATTAATATAATACAACAAGTGTTATATTTTTATTTTATTTATTTAAAATACAGTTGTGTGCAATTACATAGTTTTTCAGAAAAACATTTCCTTTAATTTGATAAAAATGATTTTATTTCAAACACTTTTGTCAAAAAATAATTAATTATGAATACATGTATACTTTTTTTTATTATTTATTTAATCCTATTTATACCCCCATTCTAATTTCTAGGTTATAATTGTCTTCTTAAAAATAATTAAAATAATAAAAATATGTTTCATATAAAATTAGTGTTGTGTGTAATGAAATCCAAGTCAATGTTTCATGTTGTGAAACATTATATTGTAGTATCATATATTGAAAAAATTGAATAAAATTAATTTATTTGAAAATAAAGACACTGGTTATTGCATTCTACCCCCAGTAAATGAATTTCTCCCTTAAAAGTTTTCATTCTAATACAAACATATGGGGGTTCTTTTACCTCATCAAATCCTTAAGTTCAAATGTAGCTTCCTCTAACTTGTTTTTTCTCCAAAAAAGAGTTTAAAAGGTGAGTGATCATGTTTTGTATAACATTTTCTATTTGATCAAGAATTTGTACTTGTTTTTCATCCTGAGAAAGATCTTTCTCCAGCGGTATGGCCTTGTAGTTTATGACATGTGAAGGATTAAGTTTGTACTTCCCTAGAAGAGATTCATAGAACATATTTTGAACATGAAATAAATTTTGTGGATGTTCTAATGGATGACCTACCATTATAATATGATTAATAACTTTTAAAAGATAACACATCCTTGTGATTTGAAATTCCACTTCAAAAATAAATGTTTTTTGTTTTGGAATTTTTTTTTGGGAAACCCACATTGTAAAAATGAATACAAAAACATTATTCTAAAAAGGGAAAATTGGAAACATAATCGTTACCAAAATTAACACATAGATATTTTTACACCTATTATAACATATATGTATTGTGAAAACATGGACATGGAAGAGAAATATAACTATCAGGTTCTGATGGAGAGTGATAGAGAACATAGTTGGGAGAAGGTTGACAATCAAAAATCCATAAATCTTTTATGATATAAGTTTGACATTTTTGGTATCTAGATCTATTTACTAGAGTTGTAAAAACTTCAGGAGAAGAAATACTTACATGATATCATCACAATTTATAAGCATAATACCATTATTTTATTGTACAATGATAAATATAAAATTCATCACTTACTCCATGAAATAGAGGTGAATTTTTCATTCCTGAAACATTATATGATCATGGGATCCATAAAATGATATGTTATTCCATATATCATAACATCACAATAAAAAGTTTAATACAAGTTATCCAATATGAATAAATCCTCATAAGGAGAGATAATACTTTAATCTCTAAAACCTTTTTCTAAATTTCAATGTAAAAAATTTCACAAAATATTTTCTTTATGATCATTATTAAATATGAAAATAAAAAACATTTTAAATAAGGAAAATAAATTTCTAAAATAAACTTATCATTAATACCCCCAACAAATTGATGTAGATATTAATTTTTTCACACCACACATGTGAAAAATATTATCATGTATTCTCTTGAAACATGGTAATAATAAAAATTACCACGAAACCTTAGTGAAAACATGATTTTTTTAAAAAAATCCTCTTTAATGATTGTATAAATCCAAAAAATTATATAAACTCGATTTTTGATATCATAGACAATTTCTCCATCATATCAGTCCCAATTTCATTAATATATTTATTTCATTATCCCAAGATGATTCACATATTAAGGGTCATCCTTCCCTTAATATTGTGTTATATAAAAATATCGCCTTACCACCCCAATCATTTTTATGGTTACTTGTACCATTCAACATTTTCATAATATCTTTAAGGAAAAACTATAATAGACCAATTCATAGATCATTATTCACTCTATAATACTATAAAGTAATTCTATAATATTATTCATTAATTCCATTACATAAACACTTAATCATTCAACCACATTATTTTCTTACTCCACCTCTCTAATAATGAGAACATGATATTTCCCTTTGTCTTTGGCTTTAAGAGGTTGCTGACATTGATCATCATCATTAACCCTTATATTTGGACACTGATTACCAGAATTCCCATTTTCATTTCACATAAATGATTGATCTATAGGGGTAATTATATGAATCATTATCTCTATTAAAGTTATGGGACAAATTTTTCCTATCACTTCAGCATTCAAATTACTTATGAACTTCATTCCCACATATAAAATATCTACCAGTCCCCATAAGAAAACTTCCTGCATGATTCTTTCCACACATTGAGCATAAATAAAATCTCATCTTCTTTTCACTGCGGTTTTTATTTTTTTACTTTAAACTCCCTCATATATTTCTTATCAAAATGATGGAATTTATATGTAACTACAACTTCCATTTAAAACTTTATATCACAACCCACAATCTCTTCATATGTACTAAATTATTTTATGTTTAATTCCCTTCAAAAACATGATTTTAATCGATTGAAGAGTCTATCAACCTTACTTTCTGGATGGATCATAATAGTAGAATCATGCCTTGAATTTATGGTAAAAGTTTCCATATAGGAACCAATATATTTATTATCCATTTTATTATTCTCATGGAACTCCATTTCCATCTTAGTTTGAAGAATATGAGAAAGTACTTATTCAAAAAATAGGTTCTTGAACTCATCGCATTCCATGGATTCAATTTCATCTAAATTCCTCTTATTCTTGATTGGAGTCCACGAATGGTCCTATTTTCCATCTAAATGAAAAAAAATGTATCTTTATCTTCTAAACACTGAATGTAGGAAAATAACTTTTCAGGGGTATCGATCCATCTTTCAGAAACAAGTGGATTACAAGACCCATTGAAAGAAGGTAGATGTGGCCTCATCAAGGACTAAAATGATTTTTTTCCTTCTCTTCTCTTCTTATATATTGAATTAACTATATCGTTGATATGTATAGATATAATATTAATCATTCAAGATCCCATAACATTTTCCTGTTTAGGAATAAAATAATTGCATTTCCCATTGCATTCATCATTAACATGATTCTTTCGGGTTCCATCCATTGACTAAAACCATAAAGTATAGTGTGTTAAACACTAATCATAGTTGTAGATATCATAATAAACATAAATGTCATATAATATTTCGATCAATGACACCATAGTTTTAATCATAGGTTATTCAAGATTAGTATAAAAATTCTTGGATTGTAACCTATAAGAAGATTTATACTTAGATAAATCCCTAGAAATATCCTTAAAAATGTCTCTAGGGATCTCACTATTGTTGTTTCATCCTAGTTTAAAAAAATTGACATTACAATTGATCTAATACCAACTATATTGACCCTATATTTTCATACATGGATATTTTATCTTTTAAGAAGAATATTCATTACATTAAAAAAACACATTCCTAAAGACCATGATAGTTTATTGCTTTTGGAAACTCGGAACACATTATTTTAATTTTTTGAACATCTTAAACATATACCATAAATACATTCCCCTTTAGTACTTCTACATAATAACATTATTTATAACCTACTGAATTGAAACATAATAAAGGTGAGATCAAAGGCTTAGTAAGGGTAAACATGGATGATATATAAGCATATCATTAAGATAAGGGTAAGAAACTAGGAGCATATCATTCATAAAAAGAATATAATATCAAATATCATAATCTTGATTAATTGAATTAATATTTGTAAAACATGAATCATAAGGTAATTATGGGCCTAAGTCATCAAGGCATAAAATAGGAATAAGACAAGAAATTGTGGCCGACACAAAAGAATATAAATTCATTTTCAAATTATTCTAGGAATAACTTCCAATGAGATATTCGTAGAATGGTTTCAATCCCCATACCATATTGGTAGTAATGGTTAACTTCCATGACCATCTTAGTAGTCATGGTTTACTCCCAAGACCATATTAGTGGAAAATTTCCATAACTGAACTGAGTTCACTCCTCATTCCATCCATATATATCTCATGAGATATTAATATTTACCCAATGAATTGGAGGGAGATATAAGTCCCCTGGTAAAATAATGAAAACCATATATATTTGTTCCACAATAACAAAAATCATTCATCTTATCAATACTCATAAAATGAAATGGGATTCAAAAACAACATTCAATTATAACATATCCCATTCAAAATAAAGGGGTTTCATAAATATCATTTAGTAATTAAAATAAACAAACCATATGAATAATAGGGGTAGTATCCTTGATATTTTTTCCCATTTAAGCATATTTAACATCATATAATGTTATCGTGGAATGAAATTAATTTTACAAGTTCACTTAAAAATAATTCTTGAGGGACATACCCTTTTTGTTTTCAAAATGTTTTTTATCAATATTTAGCGTAATATTAAAATAAAAAAAATTATTAAAAATATATTTTAATGGTAATAATGGGAGCCTAAATGAATTAATATATTATTAAATTGGAAAAATATTTTCATCCCTTTTATGTTAAAAAACATTGTTCTCATACTTTTTCTGAGAAAGTTAAAAATACCTCTTTTGGAAAATGTTAAAAAGACTCCTTTAAAACCATTTAGTACAAAGTCAAACATTGATAAAAATAATTTGTAATATTCATATGATAGTTTTAAAAACATTTTTTGAAACCATTTTAATATAACATTGATTTTAAAGATAAATATTCCACAATAGTGATTTAAAACGAAATAATCCTGAATATTGATGATATTGTGAAATAATAACTTATCAATTTTTAATCAGTAGAATCATATGAAAAATGAAATAATAAAAATTATATGGATATTAATATACAATAATATTCATAATAAGTCTCATAAAAACATTCATGGTATGTATATACACTACAAAAAAGAAATCGGTAGTGTATAATGAATGTCTCCCATAGAAACTAACCTTAGACAAAAAACCCTTACCTTTTGTCTTTAATCTTGTTCTACTCATAAAAAATTCTTGTATACTAAAAATAAGTTTATTATAATTCTATTTTAGAACCATAATATTATATATAATACCACATATAATTTTTTTTATGACTTTATATTTCTTGTTTATTAACATTTACATGTTAAAGTTGCATTTCGAGTAATATCTGCTTTGTTTTTCGCATAGGTTTTGACTTATTATTTTTGGTTATCTTATATAGATCTTTCTTTCTTCATCTACAAAATTAAATAAAAATATAATACAAATAGATATATATTCAATATATATTTATTCATGGTGATTCATAAAATCATGGGTATAAAATAAAATACATCGTTCATAGAGATAGCAGGTCATATGTAAGCATTAATGCTCTTTTCATTTCCATTTCATGATAAAAGAAATAAAAATATATGATATATTATTATTAAGTAAAACTTTAATGTTATATATTTAATATATATTCTTAAATATAATCCCTATTAAAATCCATGTGAAATATAGATCAAGAACGAATCATAGTTCATCATGGAGAGGGTAAGTCATATGTACGCACGAGCGACGCTTTAATTTTCCAAAATATTGGATGGTAAATAGGTATAAATGATATGATATTTAGAGAATTATAATTATATCATAAGTATATTATATAAAAATTAAACCCATCAAAAACATCACTCATAAATATTGGGATAAAAATGGAATTGTATGGCTACGTGGAGACGGTAAACTGTACATACGCACAATCTATACTTTCACTTCTTGTTTGATGGGATATGGGATATATAATGGTATGATAATAATCAAAATAAAATATAAAGAAAATTAGTCTGATTAATTTATTATTTTATGATATATACCATTGATTTCTAGGAGTTATTTAGGAGTTAAAAAAGAGAAATATCACTTAGAGTGATTACCTATTATTCGAAACGAATCCTTTAGATATCCTCTAAAGAACTATTGTGTTGGAATTTTGGGAATCCCATAACACCTAAAATGTGACTGAAAAAGTGTATAAGTGAATTTTTAAGTGCTTTTTGAGCTATAAGTCTCAAAGTGTTGAAATGAAATGAGGGTGAATGCGTCCTTTTATAGTGAGGGTGAGGCTCACTTTTGGAATTTCCCAAAATAATAATTTATAATAAATTAAATATATATCCAAATACCTAAACAAGTCATTTTATTACAATATGATATATTATAAGGTTTTAATATTAGAAAATGAAATATTTTTGACATATTTTGGGGGTATTTTTAAGGTTTTCAATTTGATTAACCATTAAATAACCCATTTTAATTTTAACTACTCTAACCAATTGTTCCATAATAAGATGAAGTAAATTTTACATATAAAATTTCTATTATACCATAAATATCCAATTTAGGATATTTTAGGCCATTATTTATCACCATTATAATTATTGGGGATTTGTATGATTTTTAAAACATTTAATAAAATATTCTTTTTATAAAATATCCTTAATGTCAATTTTGAAACTATTCAATACATTGATATAAAACTAAAGTAATAAAACCACCAAAAAATTGCTTTAATACACCCATACTATTTTATATTCACCTATAAACGTTTTTTATATACTAAAATAAGTTATATTATATTTATTTTAATATTGAAAGTATCATCTAATTAATTGCTTCATTAAATGAATTATTACATCATCATAATTGTATAATTATTTATCATAAATATTTATTAACTAAAAATTAAATTAAACTACATGGAGATAATACTAATTTATATTTTATAATTATATAAATATTATTTCATGATTTCTATTTAACCCCATAATAAAAATAATATACTTATTAAAAGTAAGAGTATGAAATTTTTTAACTCTATTTAATTTTAATAATACTGATGCATTTTAATTGATCTTTATCCATTAAATTATTGATTTTTGAACATTATTTGTGAATAGTAGAATTATATTCATCCAATAACATATAAGAAAGAGTTAATGTATTTCTATAGTATTTATAATATTATTTTTACCCTTAATTACCTGATTTACCCTCTGCCGTGCTAATAAAAATATATAAAGTTACAATTCTAATTGTTAAAAAATAAAATGAAACTACTTAATAATTATACACCTTATGAATAAAAATATGGAATCAGTTTTATAAATTTAAAACTCATAAATTTGTAAAATTAATTTAAAATTAATCTCATTGATAGAACGAGAACATAAGTTTTTAAATTGAAAACATTCAAAACTATGAAATGTTTTTATTTCCAAATTCGAAGTGAAATTAATTAAAATAAAGTAAATTGTATTAATTCATAAAAAATGATATAATTATAATTTATTAACAATTAAATATATAATTTAAAACATTAAATTTATTTTGGTTAAAAATATGTTTTCAATTAAAATTTAGTATTTTTCACTATTTGTTAAAAAAATGAATCATTCTAGAAAAATACTAAAATTTCAACCAAATTAAATTTTTGATATAATTTAATCATTGAAAATTTTTAATTTTTAAAATATAGTTTATTAACGTTTCAAAAAAAAATTAAAATAGGTGTTCCATTAAAAGGCGGAAAAACTACATTTTTTGAAAAATAATTATTTTTGGGGTAAAATAGGATTTGTTCTTATATCATCTCCCGAAAACACATAAGTTGAATGTTAACCATTAGACTGAATATTATATATATATATATACAATTTAATCCAATAATACTTTTTCTATATTATTGATATAAAAGGCACTTGCGCGCATTTGAAGTGTTTTTTAGAAAACATTTCCATTAATTTTAAAAAAAGATTTCATATATATTTAATTTTTAAAAAATAATTAATTTTAAGTAAATTTATAATACATATTTTCATTATTCAATTTTATATTTTTACACACCATTCTAACAGCTATGTTTTTATTATCTTGTTAAAATAATTAAAATAATTAAATGATTTTTCATAGAAACTCAGTGTTGTGTGTAATGCATGCCAAGTCAGTATTGCATATAGTGAAAGATTATCTTGGTGTATCATATAATGAAATAAATAAATTAAATTAAATTTATTTTCAATTAAAATCTTAGTTTAATACTGTTCTCTATCACTGTACATTAGTATTTGGGTGTTATTTTTATCTATCATGTCCATGTTTTCACTTCCCACCTATTTTTTAATATTTGGAAACATAATATTTGTTACTTAAAATGACATTTGGATATCCATATATATTTTTATAAATGATTTTTTACTAACCCTTTTGATATATGGGTTTATATGATGGAATTTTTAAATGATAAACATTTGATAATCGAGAAGAATTGCAAGGGATAATTTCAATTTTATGGGGGTAGAATGTAACATGGTGAGAATTGATGAAATATATTTTTTCTAAAATAATTAAAGGTTTTTGATATTTTTCATTACACACAACACTAATTTTATCTTGAATTATACATAACACTATGTGTGTCTTTAATTACACTCAATAATGATTTTAAATTTCATTACACGCCACACTATGTTTAGGTTTCATTACACTAACACTAAATTTAAATGAAACATGACATATTTTATAAATATTATTATCTAATATGATATTTATAACCTAACTGTTGGAATGTAGGGTATGAATAATATTAAATAAATTATTAAAATATGGTTTAAAAATGTATATATGATGAATTGTTTGGTGACTAATTAATTAGAAATGAAAAGAAGAACCATTTGAAAGTAAAAAAAATATTTTTTTTGAAAATCTATTTTTTCTACACAATCATGTTTTAATTTAATAAATTAAAAAAACTACTTTAGTGTAGTATTTTCATGAAATTTATATACAATATATTTAATAAATTTTTTTACATTCATCTTATGTGTCTTCTATAAAAAATAATAATAAATCCAATTTTATGCTTAAAAGTGTATTTTTCTGAAAAAAATTTGTTTCATTTTGTGCTGTTATTGTAACATTTATTATTTAAAATTATATAAAATTAGTTTTAAAATATAAATTTAATTTTATTAATTAGAAAATAAAAGCTATATTAGGTTAAATTTATTAGAAATCTCAAGAAATATTAATTTTTTTTATGAATAGTGAAAAATATAGTGTTTTAGTTGAAAACATACTTTTAATTTAAATTATTTATAATGTTAAATTGTATATTAAATTTATTTGAAAGAATAAATATTTTAATTTTATAATAAAAAATCTAATTTAGAAAATTTTAATAAATTTAATATTATAATTTTGTAAACTTTTGAATATTTCATCATTAAAAACTCACTTTCATGTCGAGTCTACGTGAATAATTCTATATTAAACTTCTCCCCATATTTGAATGGATTTTGGAAAAAACTTATTACATATTTGGAATCTGAAATTTTTTATTATCAAATAATAACAACAATTATTTTAAATGATTAGTAAAAAGAGTATAATTCATTTACTCATGTTATGGTAAAAATTGGTTTATCTGGGTAAACTTGGAAAGTAAGTGTTAAAAGTAACCTAATAATATTCAAAAACCCATTGTATTAACATAATTATTCTTTCTTTATTAAAATACCAATAAATATCTATTATGGGGTCCATGTTACAATAAAAAAACTTTGGTGGGATTCTCTATTTCAATGAAATTACAAACGTGTCCCTCACCACACTTCTAAAAGGTCACCCTTCTCCTCTCCACATCACACCAACAAACATTTTTTTCTCAGAAATTACCTAACTAAATATCTTCCCAAATTACTTATTATAATACTAGAATACTTATATTGGTCGTAAATCCTACAAAATAAGGTTTTTTGTGAAAACCATTGGGGGATTCATAAAGAAGAGGTAACATTCATCAAAGAGAGTTTTTGTTTTACTTCTTCCACCACATCCATGAATTATTATTATACCATATTGATGTAAAAAAATAAATAAATTCCATATTATATGATTATTTTATGTTAATTTCATGACTCAAAACCATCTTCACTTTCATCAAATGGGTTACAAAATCATTTTTCGTGTGTACAGAGTACTACCACCTTGTGAACTAATATCATTCATGTTTCTGTTATCACCTCTCATAGTTGGGTATGATGATGGATATAATGCATATAAATTATATTTAAAAAATTATTATATATATGGAGTCATTATATAATACATATGTTTTTTAATTTACATTCCATAAGATATATGATACTGTCGTTCGTGTGTATGGTGGAATACCGCCTCACTAAGTGATATGATTTGTTTCCTTTAACACTTTACATGGAAGATAATAAGGCTAAATATATCTGATATACATGATATAATTATGATATTAATGGAATATTTATCATTATTAAAGGATACTATATCATTTTAATTCTTACCTTTTCACTCACTAAATAATGATAACATCTTTCGTGTATGTGTGGACTTCAGCATTCGTGAAGTGATGTGACTCTCTCTTTTCATCACCACAACACATGGATGATATTTGTAAGTATATTTAATGAAATATCATTTAATTTACGATATTATGATCATTTCGGTATTATAATATACTAATCACCATCTTTCTATGATGATTAGTGATAAATGGAAATATTAATCATGCGTACGTATAACCTAAGGTCTCCATGATCGTAACATACTTCATTTCTCAAAAACCGTCTTTCATGTTCAGTATTATTAGTATAATATATGTATTCATATGATAATTATTTAATTATTATTATTCTAGCTATAATTTAACAATGATTATAGGGGATAAAAAACTGAAAATATATATGAAAAATAAATCTATTATTACGTGAAACGTGAAATTAATACAAAATTGTTAATAAAAGTGTAATAAAAGGGAATATGTTTATCATATATGGTAATTTATATTTAATTATATATCTTTAATATATTTATAATAAAATTTTATTTATTATATAGGAGTATTTAATTTGTATGAAGGATGTTAATGACTTATGGTAAGGGATTGTTTCTCACTTTTTACATATGTGAGACATATGAGTTGTTCATAACATATTTACTTTGTGTGGTGTATATATTTCACATGAATATATTTTATTATTCTAATACTGAAAATTATTTTTATTTAAATATCCATTTTAGTATCTCCCTTTCATGTGTTTTATGGTTAAAACATTACCAACGTGGTAAGGAATTATTGTCCCAAATTTCTTTCATTGAGATAATGTTATGTTACAAACCAATCTTGTTTTATGAGAAGCATATAAAGCCGATTTTAAATTTAATACCATTAATTTAATTTTCCTCATGTTATTTTAATTTTGATCTAATTTTATTCTTTTATGGGGATATTGATTTAATGTTACCAAAATGGTAACGATTTTGAATTACCATCCCATCATTTATCAGGATTGTTTATTATTATGTTTCTGATGTTAGATTATTATAGTCTATCTTGAAATAAACTCATGAATTTTATTCTTATTTGGTTGTTATTAATACTTTCATGTAAAATTACCATTTTTCGACTCCTCGATACTTAAAATAATTGATAATGTTTTTTTAAGAAAATCCATCTTTATTTCTCTCTTCTATAAAAAATCTATTTTATTTAAAGACAATGTTTCAAAAAATGATTTTGACAAATATTTAACTATTATCCTATGATTTTAAAAGAAATTTTTACCCATGTTTTAATTTTTTTAAATAATTATTTTAAAGAAATCTTAACATCATTTTAATGAACAATGCATGTTTAAATTTTACCAAAAATGTGAAAGAAGTAATTGTTTTAATGCATGCGTCATGAAATAAATTCACATAATCATGAATGTTATATTATTTGGATAATACATTTTAATTTTTATATGTTATTTTAAAATAAGAATTTTTTCAAAAATATTATATTTAAAAATGTTTTTTCAAAGTGGAAAGGATATTTTCCTAAAGAATAAGTTTATTCAATCTTTCAAGATTTTTTCCAATCTAAGATGATATTTTTTGATGTTACCTATGATTTAGTAGGATATAATCCTATGATATCATTATTATTATTTCTTTCTATAGTATATTATGACAATATTTTTATTAAACTTATTTCTTTTCCATGGGTTATACCATTACATAATGATTATGAAACCCATTTCATTTTACATGGGTTATACTTTGATTAGATGAAATAATGATTATGGAACCTGTATAATTTCCATATGTAATTATATGATCAAATTTTTGTGAAACTAATTTCAATGTGTGGTTTATTATATGATTAATTATTTATGATCTTGTGGAACACATAAATATGGTTTTCATTATGAGATGGGTGGGACCTATATCTCTCTTCAAGGCATTGGGTAAATATGGATTACTCATGAGAAAATATGTTATATGTGAACTACATTACATGTCGACAATTTTATTCCTCAACAATATTACATTTTCACAATTTTATGTGATAACCTGAATATATGTTCATAATGTTGTGCGTTGATCTATATTTCATTTCCTAAATGTTATGCATAGACTTAGTTTCATGTCTATATGTTTACATGAGGGCCTGATTTCATGTACAGATCTTAATGAGAGAACTTACCTCTATTTATACAAGTTAATGATATAAGGTAATTATTATGTCACAAATATATGTATTATGATAGTTCTAGGCTCTTAGATATCATCTTCTATGATTTCATTATGATTCATGTCTTGTAAACTACCAATATTTATGACATGACTCAATATTATGATATTTGATATGGAAGGATTGGTTTTCAAAATGTTATGGTCATGTTCTCATACCCCTATGAACATGTTATACTTACATATTTCCCTTTTTTACCCTTACTGAAAATTTAAACCCACCCTTTCTTATTTTTTTATTTCCCCATGTTATAATGAAATTTTCTATGTCTGAGTAATGAATATGAATATATTTATGTTTGATATTGATGATATTTCATGAATTAAGAAGATTAAGTTCCATATATCAAAATGAACTGAACTATTATAGTGCTTAGGCATGTTATTTTATAATATATTCCACATTCATCTAATTATAGGTAATATTAATTTATAAAAAGATTAGGTCTTTGTAATAATTTCATATTTTTAATAAACATTATTTATCATGGGCTGATATCATTGTGTATCTGTCTATCTGTGTTCTAGTGGATGAGACATGGTTTATAAGGGGGTAATTTAGTATCAGCATACCTGGTGGAAATTAGTTGCCTGAAGTGGGTTGATGACTCTTATATGATACCAAAAATTTATATCTATATGAGAACCATAGAGTGGGTTTTCTAGAATGTGAATTACATTTTGAATTTGAGACAATATCAGAGTTGTTTCTCGATGCTATATGACTTATGGTGTAGATGATTTATGGGATAAGTGGGATAGCCTAGTGCTTTGAGATTCTACTTAGGATATTGGTTGTCTGAGTACTATGGTTGAGTAGCAGGGATTTTTCCAACTATTTTTTATGAGAGATGTGGTATATGAGGGTAACTTGATATATGGGTTGTCCCATTAAAATTAATTCTTTAGATATGGATGTTATGGAATGTTGATTTAGGTTATTGGTTGATGCATGGGATGTGCTACGAATTATGGGATATAAGAATAGAGTTGCCTTAGATTTTTTTTATCTCAATAATTGGAGGTGCTTTGATGTTTAGGTTTGGTTTCAATGGTTAGATTAGTAATACATCTAGCCTAATTTATTTTATGCAGAGTTATAGATGCATTTTTGAATTATGCACCTACATGGTAGGTTCTAAGATGTATAGATCATTAGGATACACTTATGGTTTGGGTATGATTCCTAATAAGAAGGTGATTTTCATATGTTATGGAATGCGATATATTCAATAATATTATTGGATAATTTAATGAGATTATTTTGGATTGATGAGATTACCATGTATTGGGGAATGATATAGGATGTATGTGTGTGAGTCTAGGATTAATTATATTTGAATAATTAGAGCATGAGTGGTGTTTTGGATCAGTGAGAGGTTGTGTATAACCCAAGGACCAGTGTATTTGATGAAATTATTATAGACATGTATTCCATAGGTTTAATGTGAATTAGAACCCCCCCTCCCCTTGTGGTGAGAGAGTATCCTAGATTTGGATTGGAGCATTGTGGTACATCTAATGTAAACATATTTTGTGACGGGGGTTTGTAGAAAGTGTGAGCATGTCTTTATGAGATTAACATGCATGTGAAGATGGAACGTGTTGAATTTGTGATAAAGTAAAAGTATGAAAGAATCGGTATAGTGTGGATAATACCATTAGATATTTGAGGGAGTATCCATAATTATATGTGTAAATTTGAAGAATGTAAAGGATGGGGTTCTCGATGCGCAAAAAATGGGTGTTTATTGATGTTTTATGTTATCACTCATGTATAACCAGGATGGTCATGTCTCGTCATTACATGTTGTAATAGATAGAGAGGGTCCTCAAGATTCATTATTTTTTATTAGTATAGTGATTATAAGGATAATACTATGGTGAGGAGAATATTTTCAGTCATAGAGGTGAAACCCTCATGCAAGTAGGGCAGTGGATATGATAGACTGGTCAATGGATCGAGATGGCACTAATTTTCTAATGATCATACAGATATAATTTTATATGGTTCTATAGAGAATACTATATTTAGGATTGAGATGAGGTATTGGATACTATTTTTACGTGAAGACAGTATGGAAATGGATTTACAGGATCTAATGGAGAGTTGGGTCATAATTGTGTCATTTCTAAGATAGATCACATAATGGATGGTAAATGTGGTTGGTGGCCGAATCATGTAATTACAAAAAGAGTTGGGCTCAGACTTATGAGTGAGTATTGCATAATATTTGTTTCCTTATAGAGTTAATCAATATTATACGAATAATGGGATAACACATCAACATATACTGCCAATCATTTAATACAGATGATGATTAGAGTATTATCTACTAGTGTTTTCATGGAATTAGATTTGGTGGGATTTAGTCCTCACTAAGCATGTATTTGGACCTCTAAGGATAGAGTTTCGTAAGGATATTTTGATGATGGGGATAACCATGGAACAAAGTAATTATTTATGATAAGAGAAATATAGTATAAATATATATGATATTGATGATTAATTAGTTAATTAAACCTTAGTATCCTATTATATATGGGATCATTTTATTTCCATCTCAATACTAGTGATGTTGATGATCTTCCAAATAATGTTCTGATGAATTGCACACCCACATGTTTAGATTTTATCATCAAAATACCATCCATTATTTGGGAATAAAACACAAAAATTTGATCATGGATTAATTAATATGATATATATGGTTGGTACTTTAAAGACCACTAGAATGATTAAGGAAAAAAAGTGATATGGTGGAGAGTTCTAATGACTAGTATCATTATAAGTTTTGAAATTTAGTTAAATTTGAATTCATAGATATTGATGTAGGGTTTATTTTGAGAATTGGGATTTGTATTATACTTTCATGAATTTTTACATCTCATGGAGATGATTTTTATATGGATTAAGGGATCAGTGAAATTTCAGGTTCTCATGTTAGTATTATAGGATGTTCTGGTTAACCCCCTTATTAACATTTTTACAGCCGAGTTTTGTGATTTTTTCTTAAGGGGTGATCCTTATGAGATAGAAACACCATGAATTGTTTCATCACTCTATGACCATAAACCATAATAATTAGGTTGATAAACCTCACCAACTAGGTCATACCATGAATGGATGTTTCCTTATATAATGATAAACTATGAAAAATAACCCAATGAAACATGTTATTTTTCCTTTTATTTTGGATAGAGAAAAGTGATACATTACTTTACTTTTAGGACTAATTATAATGGATTTATGCAATGGTTTCATGATAGGTAATATAAATGGAATTCACTCCATGATGGAATATTTCTTACTTGGAAGAAGTAACATTGTACTAAAACCATATTGGTTACATCTTGATGGTGCAAGTATGAGTTTTAGACCCTATTCCAAATTGATAATGCTAAAATGTAGGAGGGATGAATCATGAATAAGAATTGGGAACATTTTTTAATATAGGAATACCAATAATATTTTGATTATCCCTACAAATATTAAAGGGAATAATCATTTGAGGTTGTAATTTCACTTAAATTCTTCCCCTTTCTCCCCTACTTCAATTCCCTATGATGGGGGTTCTTCAGAGTAGTGATTTATTGGAATTAGAGGTCTGATAATCCCATTTCCTCATTATTCATCATTACTAATTTAATCACAGTAATTTTCATTTAATTTATGATAGGGTTTTTCATTGATTACAAAAGAGCATGGTGGAATTGGGAGAGGTTGATGAGCCTTTTCCTAGAAATTCTAGATGAAATATTGATAGGATGATCTCATACTGTTACTCACTATTTCATAGTGGGTACATCACCATATGAATCTTCTTATGGTGTTTAATTAATATGGATGAAATTTGTTATTAACTAGTTTTTTGATTTTATATATTTTTTATAGGATAGAATCAGGGGTGCTCCATAGACCTTCCAGGTGTATTTGGTAATGGTTTCAATGTGGGAAGATGGACAGGTGATTTTTTTTGCAAATTATTCCTATTTAATCTAAATTGAAAAAATAACTAATATTTTTATAATTAATAAATTCAACTTTTCAGACTTGATATAGGGGATTAAGATATTGAATGAGGTAAGGATTATAATAGGTGAGGATGATTGATCTTCAATTGAAGGATGATATTTGAGGTTGGTGGTCCCTTGATCATCTCCCTATATATATGCATTTTTATATAGCATGTGATGTCTGGTATTGACACATTTGATAAAATAAACAATTATTAAAATGAAAATTATCCCTTATCTTAAATAAAATAGATAGTGTCAAGGGAAAATATAGACTATTGGGAACTAGTTCGTTCCTTGTCGATATTTTACCAGGGGATTGACCATAAATGTGTGAGATGGAATACATGAACCCTTAGGGTGTATTCATGAAATTGTTAGAATATAGTGGCTCGGGTATGGTACCATTAGACACATCCTTGTATAGCTAATTTTTCACTATGAATTATTGTCCGATTAGTCTATGATGAGATCATTAGATTCCTTATAAACCTCATTTTATTTGATTAAATAGTGGGTTGAGAGTTCTTATCCCTTTGGATCATGAGTTCCTGGGTGGGCATACCCTGGGTAAGATTTATATATTGGTTCGGTATAAGAATAATTCCCAAGGATTACATTTGGATTTGATAGGGTAATTATGTCATCTCTCTAGAGTGATGCTATTTTTGATTTTTAGTAGGTTTGTGAGGCCATAATATGATTATGGTGATACTTAGGGTTGTTATAACCTCATAGAAATTGTATTTTCCTATGATATATGGTGTGATAGAGGAACCCATGTAGGTTTTCTATGTAGATATGTGGCATAGAATACCCTCTTCGGTTCCATAGTATCATGATGACCCATGAAATGGATAATGAAGTAAAGTGGGTATTATCAATTTTAGGTGTCACATTAGAACCCAAAATAAGTAGTGTGATCCTGGTATGGATGTGATAACAAGAAACGGTTGTGACCTTGATACACAAACCTTGGATTTATGTGAGGGGTTGGGAAGATTTCCACCCCATATTATCATATCAATAGGTACTAACATGTGGATGTCAGTCCTTAATTTTATCACATAAGATTCCAAGGATGACACATATGATCTATTCATTAAAACTAATCTATATCAAATTTCTAGTATATCCCCTGGTATCTATTAATTCTATCTAATACTATATAAGAAACAAAAGATGCCTATTATTAATGTTTTAGTTATACCTGATGAAATATAATAATCCTAGGATGCATATGATAGGGTAGTTATGATTGATGACCTATGAGATTCCTAGGGTCTCTTTGGATGTTGTGTTTATACCTAAGGATATATTGGGTTTTGAGTGTTCCAAGGATCTAGTAATGACAGATAATACTATATGAGAATCCTAGGATTCCTATAATATAGTTCTTTTACCTGATAAATATGAGATTCCTATGATGACTCAGATCTAGAAGTTAAACCTATTAATATGATTTTCCTATAATTATACCTAGGATCTAATAACTACACCTGAGATTAAATGTAATTAAATGATATGGTTGGGTGGGATGCACTACCCCCTGATTATATGATGGGATGGATGGACAGGACATAGTTCTCTATGATGAGATAAATATCTAATATTATCTAGGTAGGACTCTCTACCCTCTGAGAGGTCATATATACTTATGATAATTTCGTGGTTGGAGTTCATTCAACCCATGGTTTAGCATTTGACATGCTTAGAGATGTAAAATATTATCTAAAGTATTTATGGACTGTTCTAGGTGTCATCTTATAACCAAAGGACCGATGGTGGTATTTTATTTGTTCTACCACTATTTATTTTATTAGCATATCACTTGTGCATGAACTGCAATACTGGTTATCTTCGGGACCCCATTGGTGGTGTTATATTGAGTTTATCCGACATCTTACATTATTGATCAAGGAACTTAGTGTAAGACCCTGAGATTTTATCAGCTATTTCTTTTTAAATAAATTCAATCTCTTCGATAGTTTGCGGTATATGCAACCCATAGTCTAGATATACACTAATATAGTTTATCATTATAACCTATTAATTAAATTGGTAGTTATGATTATTACTAAATAATTTATTAAAATTATACGGTTTCACAGCGTATAAATAATTTTTTTATAACTAATAATAAAATTCATTTGAATGAAAAATTAATTGTTTTTCTAAAAATTGACTTTTTTCTTAAAAACGGTTTCGTTATGTTTTGTGAAATTATTTCAAAATAACTTTTAGAACATTTGGAAAATGTATTTGAAAAAATGATTATTATTTTTAAATCATAATTTCAATATTTTTATAGATTTTTGTTTCTGAGAATTTTCTTAAAATATTAATTTTTCAATGAAGAGTGAAAATATAGATTTTTATTAAATATTATCTTTTCATTTAAGGAATTTTAAAAGTTAAATTTTGTTTTAAATTGTTTTAAAAGTAAAATAAGTTCATTTATATTATTTTTAATCCAATTTTTCTCAACATAATCACATTTATGTTGAATTTTGATAGAAATGCCTTTTATACTTAAGAAAACATTTTATTTGGAAAACCATTTTTGTCATATTTACAGGTTTAATTTATAATAAATTTTTTCAAATTATAATAATTGAATTTATAAAAATGGATCCTATATTTTTAATAATATTGATTAATATTATTAAATAATTTCAACTTAATTTTTTTTCTGGATGAATTGTAAAAATTTGTTATTCTGGTTAAGGTTAAAACTATATTATCGTATGTTAAATTAAAAGGATAAGAGTTAAAATGACCATATAATTGTATAATTTTTATTTTATGGCCGTATATAAACCTCATATCATCTATATATCATGAATGGTACATTTTGGATCCTTTTTCCAAGAATCTATCATTAAATTATTTAAGAACATTGAAAATTTATAAGTGTGTCAGCCAACTCAATTATAAAATAGATCCCCCTCACCTCTACAATACACACATCAAGAGACTTTTATTTTTTAAGATACCTAACTAGATACATTCATTATCCCTCTCCCCATAATATAGATTCCCCTTTTTTATCAGAAACACATCCTTGTAAGGTATTAGGTAAAAACCTAAATAGTATCTCAAAAGAAGAGCTATTGTTCTTAAGCATGCATTTTCAATCTATTTATTCATATACCCCCTTAAAATATTATAAAAAATGATTAAATAATAACACAATAATTTTCTACATACATATATTTTTTTTATTTCATAACCTATATCCATTCTCTATTCCAAAAAATGGGAAACTAAACTGTCAGTCATGTGAACAGTTATCTATCGCCTAACGAATTGTTGTAATTCATTTTCAATCACCACCAATAATGTCTATATAAAATTATGTATTTAATTTATATAAATAATATTTATCTCATAATTATCATTATTTAAATATAATATCACATATACCTTTTAATCTTTTAATCTATTCGAAAATAATAATGTTTATTGGGCATATGTGTGGCGTACCTCCTCTAAGAAATGATGTGAAACGTTTTCCATTTTGTTTTGACATGGATGGTAATGATGATATATTTCATGAATATATCTGGAATATAGAGTATTATAATGATTATTTAATTCTAAATTATTATTTACTTTTCTGTCATTCTATCTATCAAAAAATTGAAACATCATTCATACGTATGTATGACCTATCATCTCCAAGAATGATACAATATACCTTTCTATCTACAAATTTCATGGAATAATATAAATAAATATATAATTAATTTTATAATATTTCCATCAGTATTGAAAATCTATTGATTATGTAATCATGATAAAATCATTAAGACCAAAACTACCAAATGAAGACATATATGAAAAATCAATCACATATTACCCAGAATACTGATTTTAAAAATGAATTGTTAGCAAAATGGTGAAAAAAGATTATAATTTTAATAATATATGGTATTATATATATTATTATGTTTATTTAATATATTAAAAATAGTTATATATGTATTATATGTGATGGTTTTACACATAAAAATAATGAAAAACTGGAGGTAAGATTTTATTTCATAATCTCATGAATATTTAGATTTTTTATTTAACCATTAGGGAAATTATAATATATTTATTTATTAAGACCAATTTATTTTTTTATTATATATTTATTTCTATAATTTATATTTTTTCCTTTCATATATGTCCCTTAATGTACATATTATACTAAAATGATTTGTTTTAAGGAAAACATATATTAATTTCTAATCGGTCGAGATATTTCTCTAATGTGTCCATATTTTCCAAAAAACATGAAAAGAATATTTTTAATATTATCAAATAAAATTAAAATTAAATGTATACCCTTGTTTTAATTTTTAAAAATGGTTTTAAAGTAATCAACTTTTCATTTTTTGAACAAGGTACTTTTTAACCTTTTACGACATTATGAAAGGAATATTTTTTTAACTTATTCTGCATGAATCAAATTAGCTTCCATTATGATCACTCAAGAATTCAAATAATATTTTATGAATGTAGAAGGTTATTCTCAATGAAATTGTTAACTTCATATTTTGAAAATATTTTATACTTTAAATAAGTAAACACAATGTGAAATGGATAGTTTCTTTAAGAAGTCTTCCAATGGTATTTTTAAATTGTTTTCATCTTTGTAAATACTATTTAGTGAATATTCTTCTTTATTTTTGATGTACTATTTTGGAACCATTAATAATTTTACTCTAGATGGATTATTATTATTTTTATTTAATTTGGAAATTATTATCATTTCATATGACAGTTTTTCAATATGAATTTTTTCATTGACTATGTTTTACCCAATTTCATGTGATGAAAGCATTATAATTATTAATTAATGGGTGGGCCTATTATATCCCCTTGATACATCAATGGTCCTAATGGGACATAATAATTTGATTTTTTAACTAATTCATTACCAATTTATGTATTATGTCTTGGTATGAGGCCTTGAAAATAAGTTTATGATGTTTTTAATTATATATTCAGTCATTATAAAACTAGTTTTATTAGTATACATGTTATTATTTATGTTTTTATATTATCAAGAGATTTATTACCCAATCTAATGGTATTGGTTATATGTAATATTTGATTATTTTATTTTCTCATCCATATTATTCATGTTTTATTTACATAGTTCTAACATCTTTAGTAAACATAACCTTACTAAGAATCTTATATCACCCCTCTCTTATGTTTCCTTTTATAGGAATTCTTGGAAGTGTATTATGATTGATATGAAGAGATATTATAATGGGAATAATGGTTTTCTCAAAGAAAATTCTATATTATATATTATGTTTTAAATTATAATATGATATTCAAGTATGTATCTAGTTTCCCCAGAGCATTGAACTATTTGGTCCTTTAGGATATGATTCCTTGTGTCTACTTCCAATGTAATAAAGTAACTGCTGACTCTAAGCTACTAGGGTCAGATTACTTATAGTTTCTATAAGATTTAGTTTAGTAGAATCCTTAGTGATTTGATTTAGGAAAACATAAAATAGGTAATATAACCCTATGATAGAATTTAAGGATTATTCTATATATAGAATAACATCATAAAGATTGGGTAAGGTAGATATTATGCAATTTTACTATAAATACATCCATGCATGGTTATTTATAGTGGATTTGGTTTTGGAATAGATGAATATAGGGGTAAAAACCCCGAAAATATTTTGTTTGAGTATATTGTGGTTATCGTTCTTGTTAATGATGATTGTACCCTTACAAAGAACCCATTTTAACACTATTGAGTGATATTCTTGGGTTAATTAAAATTTTAATTAAAACCCATTATGAATAATTTGTAAATAATTTTTTTTATTTGAAAACATTTCTCAATGAAACCATGTTTATGATCTTAAAATTATATATGCATAAAATTTTCAATTAATGTTTAGTGTTTCAATAGTTTTCTAATTATACATTGTGATTCATAATGTTATGATCTAACAATACTTATAAAATTTATTATAAATGGTTCCTTGTAGAACTAATAGAATATTAATCAATGAATATAAAGTATATAGGGATTTCCCTCTTGGGTAAGATAATGAAGGGGAATCTTGACATGTAGCTACAACTGAACAAATTATAACTATGTTGGGGAAACTCACATAGGTTATTACAAATAGACATTACCACATGGAGAAACATAATGACATAAATTGTGCTAAAACTACGTTGGTCTACATAATTCATCAGAAACCACTATTATTCAACATGACTATCGATATTGTTTTAGCTGAGAAATGGATAAGTTCCATAGAAAATACATTTCTCACTTTTTGATTTAATTAAAGGGACAAGTTAGTAATGTTATTTTATCATCTTTCATGCGTTTAATTTCAATAGTGATCATTGATTCAAAATACTAAGGATGAGGAGGAAACAGTTAACATAAAACGAAACGATTTTAAGGAAAATTTATTAGAAAAATATTTTCCTCACGAACAATGAGTAGATAGGGAGAGAAAATTACTAGTCCTGAGGTAAAAGGATGATGAAAATATTTTAGAGTATGAATAAAACTTTACATTGCTAAAATATCATGATACGGGTTATGTACATGATCAAAAGAGAAATTTTTATTGTTTTTATGATTGGATTAATCCAGTCCATTTAAGGGAACAAGTCTCCCAGACATGATCATTTATGAGGATATAATATCATGTAACATCAAGAAAAAAAATAATTATCCATATATTATGACTTTTAAGGAATGAAAAATAAAAATATGGTGTCTTAGAACTGTGGAATAGGAAATTCTGAAAATGGAAAAAAGGGAATTGCTTGTTATTTTTATATCAATTATGGAACATTTTTTTAATATACTTACTGGGAATGGGAGTTTTATTCAGGGGTAGAGAGAATGGTCACTGGGATCATGATTTTATAGGCAATAAATAATCATCCATTGTTAAATTCATTGACTGTAAGGATATGGGGTATTCTAAAAATTATTTTCCCAAACATAAACTGAATTTTCCCTAAAAACAGACAAGGGAGAAAGGTCAAGCTTTTTAAATCACAATAGTTAATTCTTAAGTCTCCAAATATTTGGTGGTGGGTAATTTAATCATATGCAAAAAATATAAAAAATGCTTTATTTGATTCTCAATCATCACACACTTGTATATCTTTCATGTTTTCTAGAAAAATTATATATTTCCCTAGCACCAAGATAAATGATCTATGAGTAAAGACTACCAGAGTAAGTCTCACCATAATAAGATTGTTTCATTCAGTTCCAATTATAAAATAAAAATGTTCCTTATATCCATTTTAATTATTATACCTTTAGTTGATTTTTATATAATCTGTGGGATGGATTAAATTTAAAAATATAGTGAAAATTTTATTTCATAGGGAAGGAAATTATGTTTCAATATGAAGATGGATAAATGAATATCTTGAGAGGGGATATTTCATCATTCAATTCATGTCTAGATCCACCTATAGTAGGATTTATAAATGAGATTGTTTATGAAGAATAGAAAACACAATCTACAGATGGAAAAACAGTATTCAAATTTAGGATATACTAATTACCCCCAAATACATTGATGTATTTCATGATGAATTACGCTAATATCCATGAGAGCATGATGTTTATTTTTCCTTTAATTTAATCCCTATTGCAATACCCATATCAAAGACTCCCTATAGAATGGACATTGTGGAATTCATGAGGTTGAATAAACCATAAGAGGAGTTGTGTGATAATTGATTTATACTCCCTAGAATTTCTTCTTGGAATCCCATGATATTTTTGATAAGAATAAATATGGATCTATGAGTTATTTATTTGTTACATGAAAATAAATGTTATTTTGATAAAGAAAACATATCATATAACTTGAAATTATTACTTATTCAGTATAATTAATGAAGATCAATATTTTTCAATGATTCACCTTTATTTTGGGTTCCATCAACTAAAAGTGAAGAAAGAAGATATTACAAATATATCACTTTAAATAAGGTGTAGACATTATGAGTTCACCCTAATTCTATTTGGATTGACAAATGATCCCATTTTTTAAATATCTAATCAAAATAGTCCTCAATGAATATCAGGATAAAAATATTTGTGGTATTTATTGATGATATCGTGGTGTATTGTAAGTGTGATGGGGATCATGAGAATAACTTTTGGAACATTCCTATAACTCATAGAAGAAACATATTATATTTAAAATTCAGCAACTATAAATTATGGTTTCAGATGGTTTCTTTTCATATCCATATTGTCTCCAATGCTGTAATCTCAATTGATCTAGTGAATACAAAGGTATTATAAGAATACCTGACAACAAAAAACATAACTGATGAATGTAGTTTCATTGGTTTAACAAGTTACTATTTGTGATGTTTTCAAAAAAATCTTTATTGGATAAACCCTTAACAAATCTTACACATAAAGGGGATAATTTTATATGGATAAAGTCATTTAAAAAATGTTTTTAAGAATTGAATAAGATATTGGTGGATGCTTTGATTTTTACTCTACCGTCATGAAATGATGAATTTGTGATAAGTAGTGATTTTTCAAATAAGGGACATGGTTATATCCCTATATAGACTGATAAATTTATTGCCTATGCATCCCGATAGTTAATAATTAACGAAAAAAACTATCCAATGCAAGATATTAATTTAGAAATTGTAATCTTTTCATTTATGATACGTTGAATTTAACTCTATGGAAACTTTTGTGATATATAAAAGGATCATAGGGGTCTGAAATACATCTTTTGAAAAACAATTTCTCCACATGTGTCAAAAGAGACTGTTCAAAATACTCAAGGATTATGACTTCTCAATACATTTCAACCCATGGAAGTAAAATAAGGTAGTATATGCAATGTGAAGGAAATATCATATATTTCTCACCAAAATGAGTACTTATAGTGATCTTATTCCCATTAATATAGTAAATATTGATATGATAATTATTAAGCATGGGAATACATCAATCCTTTTCAAATGGTTTCCAAAATATATTTTTGGGAAAAGCTAAAAGGTTCTAAACCTGATGATAAGAAAATTCAAAAAAATTAATGTAGAAAATTATGTATTATTGGAAGAATTAATTTTCTAAGATGGAGTTCTGAAATTTGGAAAGATACTATTAGTTCCATATATACCTAATCTAAAAAGGGAATTGTCGGATGAGACATATAAATCAAATTTCACTGCATACCCTATTAGCACTAATATGTATAAGGGCTTGAAAGAACATTTTTGTGTGATAATATGAAGAAGTAAATTTCTTCTTATGTGTCGAGATGTTTAGTTTTCCAATAGGAGAAGGATGAGAGATATTATACTAGAGGATTCATGCAACCTATAAGGACTCCTATTTGTAAATTGGTTGACATTTATATGTAATTTTTAATAATATTACCAAATAATCCTAGAAATAATTATACCATATCAGTTATTCTTGAAATCCTTACAAAATCATTAAATTTCCCCACTATAATAGACGATTTTCCTCTAAAGCACCTTGAATTAGTATATATTAATGAATTTTTAATAATTAATGGAACACCTATTCAAATCATGTATAATTTTTATCAATGATTTCAATAAAAATTCTAGGAAAGTCTAAAGAAGGCTCTCAATAATTTTCTTCGTTTGAGCATTTCATAATACCCTCAAGATGACAGACAAACCCATGAGACTATTCAAACATTATGAGACAGGTTCTGTTCCTTTTCTCTTAACTTTCATGGTATATGTGATCGGTATTTACCATAGGTAGAGTTATCTTATAAAAATGGAATTTATTCAAGTATTGAATGGAATATATTGAAGCATTATATAGAAAGATATTTGGTAATATAACTTTTTGCGATGAATTAAGTGAAATTAATTTTATATTTCTAAAATTTTTGGAGAAAATAAAAAAGGAAAATACTATTAAAACCGAAAATAAAAACACTAAAGGTTGGAAAAAGATCTATACTGATAACCAAAGGAATGGTTTGGAATGTCTGGTGACAGATCGTATTTTCATGAAATTATCTACATTGAAGGTTGTTATAAGATTTGTTAAGTATGTGAAACAAAGACCCGGGTATATTGTACCATTTTAGATCCTATAATTAATTGGTGTTGTGGCTTACCATTTTTAAATTCCATTAAGTCTCTGTAAAGTACATGATGTTTTCTATATATCTTTGTTAAGGAATACATTCCATACCCAGAACATGCGTTCAACTTTCTAGAAATAGAATTTGAACCTGTTCTGTCTTTTTATGGGAATCCTATCAAATTATGGACACAATGGAACAAGTATTTTCGAAACAAATGACTCAAGTGGTAAATGTACATTGGAGAAATCAAAAGATAGAAGAGGCGATTTGGAAGCCTGAGGGAATTGTGATGAAGGAATTCCCAAATCATTTCATGGTTTAACATTTTGGAAAATTATATGATGAAATTTGTTGAAAGAGGGAATAATTTAATTCCTTGAGACATTATGATATATTTATTTTAAAATAAATTTAATCACTTTGAAAGCTTGTCGAACACACAACCCTGAGCCTAAATGAACTGTAATGTTGTGTACTCTTATAACCAAGATGATAAATTTGTATTTAGGAATATGAATAAAAAAATATTTAAAAATATCTCATTTATATATTTATAAAAAAATAATTACAAATAAAAATAAAACTAACTTTAGAGATTTTTTTTCCCGAAAATAACTATATTTTTTCTAAAAAAAAATTTTATTTTGTTCTGGGAATATAATTTAAAATAAATTTTTAATAGTTGTATTAAATATAGTGGGAAATATTAATTTACTTTTTAAAATCAATATTTAAAAATTATTTTATAGTGAAATCTTGATTCTTTTAAAAAAAGATTAATTTTTCAACGGATATAAAAAAAATAATGATTTTTATTGACATTATTTGTTCCATTTAAAGAATTTACGACATTAAATTTTGTTTTAAATGTTTTTGAAAGTAATATTAGTTCAATTATATTGTTCTTAATCAAATTTGGGTGATTTGAGTGAACATTATGTTCAAATTTAAAATAAAATAATTTAATACTTATATAAACCTTTTCATTGGAAGAATGATGTTCATTAAATTCATGGGTATAATTTTAAATAAAAGTTTCCCACTTAAGTAAAAATAATTTATAAAAATTGATTAAATATTTTGAATTTTCATAATTAATATCAGTAAACAAGGTTAACTTAATTTTTTATTATAATGATGAGTAAAAATAGTAAAAATATGCTATCATGGTTAAGATTAAAAAGGGTTTATTGAGGGGTTAAACTAAAAGTAAAAGGGTTAAAATCATCAAAAAAATCATATATTATTTCCAAATTTCAATATTATATCAAATATTCTATGTAATATTTAATTTTAGAACCTTTTTTTTCCAATAGAGTGACGTAGAATTATAAAAAAACAACGAAAATTAAAATGTGTGCCACTCACCTCAATTATTAAAGGGAACCCCCTCCCATTACATTCCAAATATTAAGACCCTCTTGGATAGGAACGGAACAAAAAATATATCTTTGTTACATCCCTCCCCTGATCTATAGTGCCTTTTTATCATAAAACCATATTTGGAAGGATTTAGTTATAAACCTAAATATGGTCTCCAAATAAGAGGTGTAGTTCTTTACCATTCATCATCATTTTATTTTTCAAATACCCTTATAAAATATTTTAATATTAATTAAAATAATAAAAAAAATTTATATTATTATTTTAATATCATAAACTATATTCATCCCCTCTTCCATAAAATGGAGAACAGAGTTGTTGATCTTGTGTATGTTGAACTACAACCATACTAACCGATTTACGCCATTTTACATCATTATTTAATAGATTTATTTAATTTGAATATATAAAATTTATTACATAATAACTATTTTTTAAATATAATATCATATATTCATTCTTACATTAAAATCCATTAGGAAATAATAATCACTATCATTCTTACATGTGGACCAGCACCTCCACAATGTGAAGTGCAATGATTTTCATTATATATAAAGATATATGGTAATGAGGATATATTTTATAAATATTATATGTATATATGATAATATAATGATACTTTATGTGTTAATTATTATTTAACATTCTTTTATTTCATTTTCTAAAAAAAATGAACCAACATTCATCCGTACACATGACATAATGTTTCAATGAATGGTGTAATTCATTTTTCTATATAGAAATTTTCTTGAATAATATAAAAATATATAATGAATGTATATTATAATTATATCATATTTAAAAATATTTTTATTATGGAATCGAGATCAAATTATAAGGACTAAAACTACCAACCCAAAACATATATGAACAACGAATAAGTTATTACACAGATCTCTGATTTTAAAAAGGAATTGTTAATAAAAAAGAGTAAAATATAATAAGTATTTATAAATAATATTGCATATATGATTATAGATCTCTAATATATTTATAATAAATCTATATTTATTATATATAAGGTTCTTTCACATGATAAGGAAGTAAAACCAAAGGTAAGAACTTATTTTATAATCTCATCAATATTCGAGATTGTTTATGTCTACAGTTGGAAAAGTATATAATATTTATATCATAAACAAACAATAATATAATATTATTTCTTTATTCTTATTAATTAATAGTTTTCCTTAAACTTTCCTCTCTTTATTTAATCATGATACCAATTTTTTTAATGAAATCAGATATTTCTTTTATACATGGGTATGAATCTTTCTATTTCGTGTCCATATTTTTTGTAAAATATATAAAAGAGTATTTATAATATTCTCAAATTATTTATTGAGGAATGTTTTACCTATTTTTTACTTTTACAGTAAATATAAATGGAATATTATTATAATTTTACAAATTTAATGCATTTTATTAGTTTTATGATAGTGTCAAAGGAATTTTTTTTAACTTATAATGAATATATAGAATTACCTTCCATCCTGAACACCCAATGTTTTGATGATTATATAATATTTTTGCATGTTTATTTACCAATTAATTTGTCATTAAAATTTTGAAATTATTTTACACTTTAAATAAGTTATCTTAAAGTGAAAATGGTATTTTCTTCCAAGAAATTTTCCAATAATTTTTAAAGTATATTCATATTTTTAAAAATTATTTAGTTAGTATTATTATTTATTGAGGATGTACTATTTTATGATTATGTTTATGGATTTGGTAAATTATCCACATTTCATATGATAGTTTTTCAGTATGATTGTTTACCTTAGTTATGTTTCACCTCTTTCATACGATGAATATATTGACTGTAGTAAGTGATGTTCATGGAACTATATATCCCATGGATTAATGTATATGTTATATGAGAAAAAAATAATTTGGTTTTTTTCATGTAAATACCCAATTACATATTATTTTCTGCAAAGAGGCCTTGACGGTATGTTTATGATGTCTCACATTATGCATTCAATCATTATGAAACAAGATTTATTATTATCCATGTCATTATTTATCTTGTTATGTCTTCCATGGATTTATTCCCCCTCTTATTGTATTGGTTATATATAATATTTGATTATTTTATATCTCATCCATATAGTTTATTTTTTATTTACATAGATATAGTTTATATTGTATTCATACCCTTATTAATCATCTAAG
This sequence comes from Viscum album, assembly GCA_963277665.1. NCBI lineage: Eukaryota > Viridiplantae > Streptophyta > Magnoliopsida > Santalales > Viscaceae > Viscum > Viscum album. The sequence continues at coordinate 50,459,565 of OY728144.1, read as the reverse complement.
AACACCCTTTTCTTATTTTTGAATTCCCTAGGATTCTAGGAAGTTTATTATGATTGATATGGTGGTAAACAATAATGGGAGGAGTTTTGTTCTCATGGAATTTTTTTTGTATTCTATGTTTTCAACTATAATATGTTATTCAATTATACAACAATATTTCATAGAAAATTAAACTATTTGGTCCTTCAAGATGCGATTCTTTATATCTGGTTACAATGTAGTAATGTTACCATAGACTTTGTTCTACAAGGTTAAAGGTATTTACTACTGGGTACTTAATAAGTCTCCATTATTCATATGTTCAGGTAGAGAATAAGCCCATTGTTTTATAAGGTAGTGAGATGTCGTAGATGAAGTCTAGTGATTGGGATGTGATGAGGATCAAGGATAGTGGTAGAGCCTACACTATTTTATTATTTTCCTTATTTTCTATAGATATGATAAGATCAATGGGAAATCAGTTGGGATGTGTTCTTGTATGATACCAAATTTTATTTTGTTATTTTATAGATGTTATTTTATTCATTATGGTTACTATAATGATTATTATATTATGGATTTTCTATGGTAATTTTCTTTTTATCACTCAGATATGTGCGTATAGTCTCCCCATGGTAACAACATAGTGCTTTAGTACTGTTCAGAAGCCTATGGAATATAGGGAGGTTCCACTAGGGTTATTTAGTACTCTGATCTATTTAATTTAATGTTTAATATATTGGTGTTTCACAAGGATCATATAAAAAATAATACCTGGGTTTTAAACAACCATTTCATATGGGTATCCGAACACATGTGTCAGATAGATATTTTCAAAAAAGTCCCTTACTTATTAAATAAAATTATTTCCCTACTATATTCCATTCCATTATTATATTTAAAAATTATAGAATATATTTTTTTCAATGTTATAAATGAAAATGTGGTTACTCTTTACAGTTGAGTGAATGAATATTAATCTTTGTAATAAACAGAATTGTTTGGGGTAAACAATTCTAAAGGGAATTTGAATTTTTTAGAGCATGTTTGTTTTCAAAATTTGTATTCCATTTACAATTATAAGGTTGGATATATACATATGAGTTTTTTGAGATTTATTATCAGGATTATAATGTGAATTAATAGATCAAAACGAGGTTAGAGTGGGATGTTGTAGTATTTAAAGGCTACAGACAATGTCGCGCACATAATAATTATCCACTTCTTACCCAATAGTGTTCAAAGATAGGAAATGTATCCATTAGTTCCACTAGGTGGTCAATACCTCACTAGGTACCCCATTTATTTATTCCAAGGTAGATGATGGTTTATGGGTTATTTTATTATGTAATTTCTTATCAATGACTTCACTATCAATCCTTATATGATCTTTGGAAGAGAACTGGTTGGGATTCAATATTTTTATTGAAAACTCACATCCCTCCCTATCCCACCATGGTTTCCTTATGATTTGGGGTGAATCATAAGTTTTTTATGGTAAATTGAGGAACAATCCCTCTTATCCACCATGTTTATATTTTTATCATGTTTTTCTAGATTCATGGAATCTCTAGGTTATGTATTAAGTGAAGATTCCATCAGATCACGGTGTAATAATCCAAATCCATGGGAATGTTATGTGAGGTGGCTATAGGACATCAAAAAATGATAAATAAAAATCATCATTCTTTTTTAAAATTGATTTATTTTTTCTGGTGAATGTATATTGGTGATTCTAATTAATTAGAATAATTTTTTATTGATCAAGTTTAATATAATAGACATTTTTCTCGTGGAAGTATCATAAGTGTGTCATGGACATTATATGTATCATTGGTCAGGGGTTCAAGGGGTAGATATTTATCTTTGGTATTTAATGGATTATTCCAATTTAGTTTAAATTGTTTAATTACAAATAAAATGTTATAAATAAGTTTTTGAGAGTTTTGAATGATATTTGGCCCCATAGTATTATAGTTGCTTCATGTGGCTTGGAGTATACATAGTCAATCATGGATGGAGTACAAATTGATGTATCTGAATCCTTATTGAGATAGGTGGACCCTATAACACAAAACTATTTTATTATTTATATGATGTTATTCATACCTATATGGGGGTTCAGGTTATGTTAAATTAGAAAGGGACTGAGACTTCCTTATTTCATAGTTAGGAAGAATCAATTCATCTATGTTTAAAGCGTGTGATCTATTGCATGTAATTTGATCTAGTATTCCTAGGAACTAAATTTTCATGTGGTCAATTATACCAGTTATGTTTATAAGGGTCAAGAAATAGTCTTCCTCTTCAAGATGGGATGGGAGTATCCTCAGATGAGACTCCTTAAAGATATTGTGGAATCTATGGTGGGGTTAGGATCTTGGGTGTTGGTTGGGAAAATTGAATGTCTGATGAATTGTTTTAATTAATCATTTGAGAATGAATTGTGGTCTTATTACATGATGATATTGAGATAATCCCTCTGGGTATTGGTATAGATTGCTAATTAGGGGTTCCTATTGGTGACTAGTGGAGATATTTCTTTAGTATGGGTCTGATGGGAACCCAAGAATGGGTGGTGGAATTTTTTTTTGATGTCTTAGTGATAAATAACCAATGATTGTATTCATTATGGTTTTATAAACATGTTCTTTTGGTAGTGGGATAATAATTTTTTTGGGGAAATTGGGAGAGGAGTTGGACCATCACATTTATTCTTGATTCATGTTGGGTCATTGGATTGTGTGGCCAAAACGTGGTGATGGAGGTGGGTAAGTACTGATGGGAAGAGATTTGGTTGGTTCTAAAAATTATAGAGGATGTATTAATTGGAAATATGAGAGTTTTTATGGGTTCTAAGAGTTTTTCCTGATGTGATATGGCCTAGTTTGTTTGAACCATGACATTTCATCAAATCACCTTTTAATGGTGTGGTGTTAGTCTGAGAGGAGGTACGAGACCCTTCCCAGAGTGAGGGGTGAGTGGTAAAGACTTGGAATGAGGACCATCATGAGTTAGAGGGTAGAGGATGAGACTTGGTTTAAAGACCTACCCATATTGAGAAGAAAAAGGACGAGGATTAGTGTAGTTCCTACCCTGAGTGAGATGGAAGAGATTGAGGTTTAGTATATGGACTACCTAGAGTGAGATAAAAGTTGATGATCAATAGTATGAAAAATACCTAGAGTGAGAGGGTAGAAGTCGTGATTTAGTATGAGGTACTACCCTCGGTGATAAGATAAAAAGGTTATGGTTGGGATGGAACCCTATGCATAGTGAAATTCTGTAGGTACAGACATAAAAGGGTGTAGTAAAGGCATAATATATTTCTTTATCCGAATTGAGAGGATAGAGGTTGTGAAATTTTATGACACCATACCTTGCGTACTAAATTATGGTTCAAGTTTTGTATCAAGAGGTGACTACATACTCTAGAATCTTCCAAGCCATGTATAGTCAGGTGTTGTGCTGGCCTAATTAGCTCATCATGAACCAACCAGTATTCCTGTATGTCATGAGTTATGATATTTATTTTTCACTTTTACACATGTATATTATGATGTATATTATGGAAACATGGTATGAACCTATTGAGATTTATTTATCAAACATTTCATGAGAACCCATGATCACATTAAAAACTCATGTCTTTCATAGTGTCTTTGTAACACATCGAGATTTTCAGAAAAAAAAAATCGAATTGATTTATCTTTTCGATATGTTTCATTTCATGTAACACTAGAAATAGTTCTTTATATGTATATATATATAATAAAATACTTATTCAAATGTTCATTTCACACACAATGCTGACATGGCTTGAACTACCCACAATATTGAGTTGGCGCATATTACATGCTACATCATCTTGGCGTACAACTTGGAATATGTTACATGCAACACCGAACTAGCGTACGTTACTTGAAACACCGACTTGGTGTACGATACACACAATGCTGAGTTCCTTTGAAACATTTATATATATATATATATATAATTATTGAAAATAGGTAATTATAACCTAACTATTAAACATAGTTTTTGTAATATTAATAAATACTTTTAAATTGTTTTTTATAATTCTTTTATGTAAATATAACATATTAATAATTAAAGAAATGGTTTTTGGTGACGTCATTTTATGTTAAAAATACCATTTTTTGAATAAAATTATTTTAAAAAGAAAATAAATTTTAGACACATTTAGAAATATAATTGTATAAAATAAACATCATTTACAAATTCATAATGTTGAAATTTTCCAAGGGTGAATTTTTGGGATTTTTCTCAGAAACGTTTTTTGCTAAATAGTGAAAAATACTACTTTTTTTTCAAAACTGCATTTTTGTTTAATTAATAATTAATGATAAATGATATTATAAATTTTTTAAGGTTGGATTAGATAAATATTAAATATATTAAAACAATGTAATTCATTATAATCAACTTCACTTTGAAATTGAATACAAAATCATAACAATCTTTTGAACATTTTTCTACTTAAAAAACATGGTATTTCATCCAGTCTCTGGGATTAGCGTTAAAGATAATTTTTCCACGTTTTTAATTTAATTTAAAAAATAAAACATACACCATTTTATTAAGAATAATTTTTATATTCCAATAATAAAAAGTTATTTTTTTACCAAAATGATTTGTAAAAGTGATTAAAATTAATCACATCGATTAAAGACAAATTAAGATTAATTAGGGACAAAACCATTAAATTAAGGGCCCATATGACCTAAAAACTTTTCCAACACCCATTATTTGTCCATATTTCTTCAATACACATTCTATTATTTAGTTTTTTTCGTTCCTTATGAGCTTTTTAGGTAAGAACATATGTACACCTAACTTTTTTCTAAAAATTTATGTCATTTTCCTTCCCAATCAAAGGTCACCACCACTCTCAAATACTAAAACCTCTAAAACCTCATAATATTTATCATGACCCATCCAATAAACTTTTTATAAATCTTCCCTTCATCCTAGAAGTGTTACCTTGGGTAGAAATAAATCCAAGGAAGCCATTTGGTACAAACCAAAAGGAGTTTCCCAATTAAGAGGAACGTCTTTTCTCAATTCCTTTTAATTATTTTCCTTCTATACCCATCCGGGTCAATTTATTATATGATTATAAAAAAACAACAGTATTAATAGTATAATAGGAGGTTTTTATGTAAATGGTTAGACCTATACTCACACACACCTCAATCTGATGGTTTGTAAGAGAAGGGGTTTATGGGTGGACGAGATCGAATCCAATTCTGAAGTCCTTGTGAGGGCCCTTCAGGGACACCCTGCGTTCCTTTGGGACTTGAATTACCTCATTTGACGATGCAAAAGAGATACCAAGCAGGGGAGAATTTTCAACCATAGTTGGAGGGAAACCAAATTTGCAGCAGACTCACTGGTTAGGCTGGGTAGACAAGAGGAGGAGCTTCTGATTTATGATAGTTTAGACTATCTCCCCGTTGAATCCAAAAGCATTGTCCAAGGGGATTCCTTGGGTTTCCATCACTTTCTTCCTCCTTGAAGGGTAACTGTGGTCCTCCTTCTTGTATTTTCAATAAATAAAAAATAACTTTCAGTCAGTGTACAACGAACTACTACCTCACAAAATTATGATTGTTCATATTTCCATTACCACATATCATGGTGGCCATTATAATGGAAAATCTATTTATATATGATATATATTATATTCATAAATTCAATATATATCAGTAATTTTAATTTTTAATACACCTTTATGCTTTCCATCTTATGTAGATATGATAATTTTGTTTGAGGAAGTGTGGACTACCGTCCCCTAAAAGCGATATGATTCATTCATATACAACATGGACTGTATTAAGGATGGTTTTTGTGAATATATATGATATATATGATATTATAAAGATAGTATATTAATTATATATATATTTATATACATATATGTACTTTACTTTCTGTTTCTCAACACATAAATTAAACAGAAATAGAATTCATGTGTATATATGGCCTACCATATCGATGAACAGTGTATTATGTTTCATACATATATATTAACTACTGAAAATTAGGCTTTTAAGAATTCTAGTAAAAGGGATTTATCAATGTTATTGAAGTGCTGATAATGTAAGTGATGCTAAAGGATTAACATTAACAGCACTCATAAAAAGCGTGGATAAAGGCCTCCTTCAATAGCGCTATATAAAGAAATGATAAAGGGGTCCTTTATTAGTGATATTTTTAGTACTGATAAAGGGTTCCATTAACATTGATTTTTTAGTGTTGTTAAAGGCCACCTATATCACTTAATTTTTACTTTTATTAAAGGCCACATATAAAAGTGCTATAAAAATCACAGCGAAAGGCCCTATATATAATAGGTATAATTTTTTCAGAACCCCCCCCACTTTATCAGTGCTCCTCCTCCCCACTCCTTTTATTAGAACATCCAAAATCCCTTTATCATAGATTTGGATAATCCCACCCCCATCGCGTGTCCCTACCACTTGTGAGTTTTGAACTTGAAACCTCCATCTTATACCCCAACACCTTTTTCACTCCATTGTACATTTTTGATTTACATTACATAATATATCTATATATTAATATACAATTAATTATATTTTTTATCCATATATTTATATATATTTATATATATAGTTATATATATTTTTTAAATACATATTTATTTCTATATATTTTTTAAAAACCTATTTATTTATATATATTTTTTGAAATGGATATTAACTCTAAAAACCCTTAAAACACATAAAAAAGTTAAGAAACTCTTAAAAAAAACCCTAAAACCCTAAAAACAATGAAATGAACATAACTTCTGATATAGAATCCTATTACAGATCTAAAACCATTCTATTGAATATCACGAAACTTTATTCAATATTATATTTAGTAGAATCTGAACAAACACATGGATCAAAAGTTATAGGCACTTGAATTTTAAGAAATCATGGTTGGCGAAAAAAACTAGTCTTCAAGTCCTTCTAGAAATTTTTGGGATTTAAAAACTAGATATTTCTCTTAAACATAATTATGAGACCATGGATTTCATATACTTTGCCACAAGATTCAATTTGATATGCGGTAGAGTCCAAACGAACACTCAGATCAAATGTTATGGCCATCTGATGTTCTAGTCTGATTTCTGATGTGGTTAAACTACAATATATTTTATTCCATTAATTATAAAATGATATAAATCTCATGTGGTTTTATTTCATTTCATAATATTAAAATTTACTTTCTTTTATCTTATGCGGACTCCTAGATCCAATGTAATGATATTTTCATAGTTTTTATGGATTTTAGGGTCTTTTTTGTTTTTTCACATTCGACGACCATCCAAACGGCCATATATTCTGAACTATACATTCCTTTTTTCCTTTAAAAATATAAAATAGAATATTCTGAGGATATCAACACGTTGGTGACCCATAATAACAACAAATCACCTCTATTAAGGCCAAAAAATTTCCAAAATTCCTCCAAACCACCATAACTTCTGCTACAAGTGTTCATTATTGAAATGTATATTTCATTGAAATATACTTATTATCATCACTAGAAAAAAAATGATAATAAAGTTTAAAGGATTTATGAGAAGTTCTAAAAAATCACTGATAAATGCATCCCATTTATCAACACTTCTTTTGAATCACTAATAATGATCCCCTCCCCTCCCCCCTTCATGAGTGCTTTTCTAGAAGCGCTGATAAATTAACTTTCTATCAGAGCTTTTTTACAAGTTCATATAACTGCGGGGACTTTATCATCACTTTTCAAATGTTAAAATATATTTATCCCCTTAAAATCTCTTTTTTAGTGCTGTTAAATAATCCCTTTAACAGTACTTTTTCTAGCGCAGAGAATGGGGGTTTTAACAGTGCTTTTAACTAGTACTCTTAAAACCCTAGCTCTGGATAAACCGTGTTTTATAGTTGTGAATACATATATATAGTATAAAAATGATATTTATATCATGTTTTAAAATATGTAATCATGATATTAGAATAAGTACCACAACAAAACAAATTATGATAGACATAAAAAAATCCAATATTAACCGAAGTGAAACCTTAACATAGGATATTTAACAAGAAGTTAGTAAAAGGTCATAATAAAACCATATATAGTATAAGATATATTAATAAAGTTTTTAAAATATATATTATAAATTGATATTTATATATAGGTGGTTTGAATTAGTACGATGAGAGTCAAGACACAAGGTGAGGGTATTTCATCTCACTTTTTATTCCTATGAGATTCATGTTATGTTTGCCACTCTTTACAATGGTGTGGTGTATGTAGTACCCATGACTATGTTCTATGGATCATAAAAATAAATATTTGGGTATTAACGTATAAATTTTATGAACATTAATTCATGGCATTTATGTTTCCAAAGGTACCAAATCTTTAAAAAACATTTTCTCAATTTTCATTCTTTGAGGCTCATGTTTTCTTATGCACCTAAACTAATTTTTGAGGTGAATATAAATCCATTTTATATATTTTATAATAAATATATATATTTTTATTATATTTTATGCTTCATGTAATTTAATTTTCTTGCATGTATAGTAAGATCCCATGTAACCATGTTATAATAGTTTATTAAGATAATCTCACCGATTTTTGAGATTGTTTAAATTTATCCAGCCTTTAATGGATTCTTATGCTAAATCCCTTAGTAAATTTTGGAATTTCATTATCCTTTGGTATTCATGCTATATTCATGTATTCATACCATTTTATTCTCTTTTGTACATAATATATTTATAAAATTGTTCTTAAGAAACCCCAAATTTACCCTCTCTTCGATTAGATATCTATATTTCTTCAAAACCATGTTTTCTAAAAAGGGTTTCAAATAATATTTTACTAATATCCTATGGTAATTAATTGAAATTTTTAACCATTATTATTTTACCAATATCCTTTAAGTAATATTGTTTTCACTTTTTGATCAATGTATTTATCTATCCTTTTTACTGTAAAAAATGAATGTTCTTTTTACCTCGTACGAAGGGTACGGATTTACTAGTCGTCAATTCTTTAAGGATTTCATTTCATTTTTAATGGTAATTTTCCTTAATAAAATGTTTTCCAAAAATATATTTATCATAAGTGGTTTTAAAAACTTTTGCAATGAAAATTTAAATTTTTTCCTGGAAATTGATTTTCAAAACATTTTCAAGCATCTTTTATAAGTTTTCAAGAAAAATGGTTTCTGAAATATTTTCAAGATTCTTTTATAAATATTCAAGAAAAATTATTTTCAAAATGTTCTCAAGGATTATTTATATGCTTTAATGTTTTTTCAATGAAAAATATTTCTAAAATGTTTTTTAGCTTATTTTATAAGATCTCAAGGAAAAATGTTTTCAAATGATTTCATGACTTATTTATAATTTTTAATGGTATTTTCTATTAAAATTATTATCAAATGGTTTTATGTTTTGAAATTTATTTTTCAATGAATAGAAAATATTTTCCTCAATAAAGGTTTTTTATTGATATTACAAAAAAAATCTGATAAGACATCGATTGATGTTACTCATGCCCTTATAGGAAATTATCTAAAGGTTCCATTCATATCATTTATATGAAGGGGTTATGCTTAATGTCATGGTATTTATGAAATCAATTTCTATTCCACATGATTCTTGTTTTAGGAAATATGTTTCTATTCAGGGGTTATATATATATATATATAATCTATTTCTCTTTCATAGGATTTTTGTTTACGAAATCATTTTCTCATTTAGGGATTAAATGTTTATGAAATCAATTCTTTCACAAGTTATGATTTGGATGAAATGATTATGAAACTTATATCTTTTCCAAAGGTTGTGATATGTTTACATGTTTATGATACCCATTTAATTTCATGGGTTAAGATATGACTTTTTAGGATTTTTTGGCATATTCATGTATGATATCATTATGAGATAGGTTGGACCTATATCTCCATCTAATGCATTGTGAAAAGATTTATATCTTATGGGATAGAGTAATATGATCATGGGAGTGAACCATGATTGCTAATATGGACATGGGAATGAACCATGGCATCCATGATGGTATGAGGAGTGAACTCATACTAAAAATATGGCCATGGGATTGAACCACGACTGACAGATGGTATGAGGAGTGAAATCATGCTACTAATATGGCCATGGGAGTGAACCATGACTACCAAGATGGTATGAGGAGTTAACACATGCTATTAATATATACATGGGAGTGATCCACCAAAACAAATATGGAATGAAGAGTGATCTCATAGCACCATGATTTACATGGATGTAATTCCTTGACTACTATGAGTGAACCTGATTACATGTTGAAAATGTTATACCTGGACCTGGTTGCATGTTCTTATATTTATGTGAGGTCCTAATCTAATTTCCTTTACCAAATGAGTGAACCCATTTCTACTTATAAACGTTCACAATATTATATTCTTATGTGTTTTCCATAATTCTAGGTTTAATTATTTTGTTACGCTTCTATGGATTATGTTCAATATTTAATTATGATTCATGTATTTTGAACTGCCAATGTTAAATATGATCGCTGATATTCAGGGTATGATTTTTAAATGTTATTCCCACGTTTCATTCCCCTTTTCCCATATTATTCTTACATATTATCATTATTTACCCTTATTGAGAATATGAACTCACCACTTTCTTATGTTTCCTTTATCTAGGTTACAAATAATGGTTTTTGGTAGAATTACTGAAGCTGTAAGTCATAATGAAAAATAATGATGATATTTCAAAAGGATAGAAGATTTTGATTAAATGTTTCCCAAGACACTAAACTATTATAGTCCTTGAGGAAGTACTTTTGAAATGTGCTGAATATTTTTCTAAAATGATGTAATTTCCATGTTTGTTAATCATGGGTAGCTATATATTGTATCAAAGTTAAGGATTAGTAAACATTTGGAAACATGGATGATAAAACATTAGTGGGACCCCTAGGTATATTTCTACAGATATTTCAAGGGATGTCTCTAAGGATATGTATAAGGATGAGTTATCATATTGAAAAATGTCCTCTGATTTTAGTAAAAGATAGAGTGAGTGGTTTATATAAATGCATCCTTTTTGGATACTACAAGTGGATGTGGCTCGATTACATATGTCCGTTGTGGTAATAACACCAATAAGATTTTTGGGTCTCACTCATGGTAATCTGGTACATGACAAAAAGCGTTCCTGTACACTTAGTTTTACACTCCCAGTGATATATTTTGGAAATTCTCAAAATCATCATGATCCATCATGAAGGATTAAAATAAATTTTGATGATGAATAACCTAGGATAAACCTTAGGTTTCATAGATTAAATAAATGGGATCCATGATTTATGTATGATACTGTCTTTTTGTACGAGGTACAGATCCTTTTCCTTTCAGCTTAAATGCATTGTTGTGGCCTTACGTATGTACCCCTTGTTATCACAGGTGTTTTGGAGGTGTGTGAGGATTGTTCGGAGGCAGGAGCCATGTTTTAGGGGAGTTTTAAGCCTAGAAAATGCTTTGGAGAAACTGTATAGGGTAGACCGCATGATTATACTAACTGTGTGAGTAGAGGTAGTATCTTCTGCATGGTTTCTGAAATAGTGTGGTAAGTCTAAAAATCTAAAGAATTTTGATGGAGATCTACGACATTGTTATTGTACGATTTTTCATACTATGTACAGTGACCATGTGATTCCCCTAGACTCTAGCAACGACTATGTGAAATGACACATGGTTCGGAAAACTATGCACCTTAAATATGCGACCCAATTTTTAATGTCAAAATTACAATTTCCCCCTAATTTGTTTAAAACCCAAAATTCGTTCATATTCCTCTCGTTGGACAGAACTATCATAGTAGAGCTCCAGCTTTAGGCGCCTAACATAGGATTTGAGTCTCTTTCATCATCCAACCTCTATTTCAACCATGGATCATCTCATTGGATCCATATTAGTAAGGCTTGCATTCATTTTTATCCATATTATATTCTACTGATGATTGATTGCACAATATTATTTTAGGATCATATTCACTAATATCCTATTCTTCATCCATTCTCATATTTATCCTACAACAGAAATATTTTGGACTTGATATTGTATGATAACTATACTACTGACCTGAGGTAGGTGGTCCACGCTTTTCTTTGGCTTTTTTGGGATTTTCGAGCGTTCGGCCGATATGACGCAGGTCGAACTTTCCAAAAAGGCCCCATTTTTTAGAGAGAATCATATAATAAGCTTATTCCGACCTAGTGAGGATGACTATAAGTTCTTTTTAGGTTTTTTGGAACCCATTTCTTGATTGAAGGTCACCTGTGGTGAGTTCCTAATGGATTTAACCAGTTTTTGCCTTGTTAGACAACTCGTGGGGTGTGTGCTTATGCTTTCCTTGTTAGAGGAATCTTGTTAATGCCTTAATGGTTTGGAATTTATTTCCAAGAAGATGTATTGCCTCCTTTCTTAGTGATATCCTGGGAAGATATGGGTCAGTATACCTATTTGAATTGATTAATGGTTATTAAATTGGTAATATGGGAGGGTAGGCCCATATGAATTTTGAATGATAAATGAAATACTTGAGTGTGTATAATCGTGTCTTGTTCTAGTTTCTGTGAGTGGGTATACTCACATGTGTTTAATTATTTAATTTGAAGGAATTGATTGAATGGTTTAATAGACTCCATGGATTTGTCTCCATGGATCTGGAATGCGGTAGGTGATTCCATGGTTTGACTCTACCCCTTTGGTCTTGATTCCTTGGAAACACTTAGGCCTTGCTACCCCGTGGATCCGTCTTACTTAGACTTACATAGAATATATTGGTACACAGTCTCCTAATAATCCAACTACTTCCTAGACTTAGTTTCCACTGGGATTCCCATGGGAATCAAAGTGGATCCCATGGTCTACTACAACTTGGATTAGACCCCTCATGGTCAACACTTCATATTTGGATTCCTTGGAACATTAATACTAGGATCTGGCACTTGTGGTCTACAGTTCTATATACGACATGTTGATAGGTTACTTTATATGGATAGGTGTATAGAGATTCCATGTTACTTGTTACTTTATTACTTTTTAGTATCTTCCTTTTTAGGAGTTGAATCTTATTGATGGTATCCTTAAGGTTTTTTTTGGTTTTACTTTGTATTAGAATTATTTCATGAGCAGTCACTTAATTTACTAATTTACTTACACTTTATTGTAGTTTTTATGTAGCTATTAGAACTCTATAGACCCTGGGTGATTACCAACTAGGATAATTATCTCATACCCTATTTGGGCCTCCTTGGGAACCCAAAAAGATTATATAGTTGGAGGTGATGACAAGGGAAAGCTTCCTGGTACTGGTTTTTTACTGTTGCTTCGGATTAGGGGAGCATATGACCTTTCTAAGGCTTGAGATGGTACTGGGATACCTTTTTCCCTTTTTCTATTTTGGGACATCTATATTGTATTGAATTTACATGTACTACATTGGATCCCTTCTAGATACATGTACCATATACAATATTATTTATATGATACAATTATGTTTGTTGATAGTGATCCTTTCTTTCTTGTCTGGTTTATTTTATTTGACTGTTGTTTATTTCACATCGGGTATTTTTAATATTTGAATTCCCCTGTTGTCACGAACCAAATCTGGTCGCCGCCAAAATTGAAACCAAACCCAGCCCATGACAAGGCCCGAAGGGTGTTCCTGATCCCCACGGGCTGGAACAAGTGACCGAGTATCATATAATGATAATTGGGAACGATTTACCCGATTTTATAAACATTAAACAACAAAAAATACTCAATAAAACAAATCCGGATTTTTCAACTAAAACCATCTTTTAAAAAATTTCAGAACTGAATTACATAAGTTAAAACTACGTTCAATGACCATTAAAAAGGTAAAAAACAAATAAGTACAGCCCAATAATCCTTATGGAAAGGGGAACCGCCCTTATGCTATCTCTACAAGACTTCACTACCAATGACCTGCTAGAAACCCGAACCGCTGGAACAAAAAACTGTACCCAACCTGTGACAACAAAAATAACCAAGTCTACTTACACCCAAGGGTGTAAGTAGGGTGTGATCCAAAGCCCAATAGGATACCACCACTAATAGATTCCATGTGATAAACATTTATTGGCGAAAGCATGCATGTTTTCAAAGACATGAGATGCTAGTTAAAATTTCTAAAAGATGCAACATTAAAAAAAACAGTTTTCAAGTGGGATAATTTAAATAATAAAAACATTTAAAATAAATACCATAGCTACTGAAATTTCCAGCCTCTCATACCATATACCAACGGTAAGAACAAAGTATCCAGTGAGCACAAGCAATGGGAAATAACCCCTAGGCACTAGCTAGCTGTGGGTCCCAAGTACCTCATATCTCGGTGAGAGTAACCATCACAAATATCCATTCTCGTGCACGAGCCACAAGTAGGGAACATACCCATAACCTAGTGGTCCCCAATAATCATCATCATAGTTTAGTTAAAGTTGTAAGCGCCAATCTTTCTAAGTGAAACTGAGGCCAAACCCCACGGATTCACTAGCATACTAGTACACGTCCACCCACCTAGATACCCGGGTTTTCCCTTTGTGCTCAAACAAGTTCAACAATCCAAGAAGTATAGTTTTCACATGAAAATATCACTTCGACATCACAAATTAACCAAACATCCCCATGTACATCACACAAGTCAAAAATTCCACTTTTCATTCAAATGCATTTTAAAATCAAACTCACACCAAAATTGCCTACAACACTTCTCACATTTCATTAACACTTCCACAAACCGTTTAAACGATTTTATAAAACCATTACAAGATATTCAACTCACATAAAATCCCACACACATGTCACATAATACCATTATCAACTTCATAATTCATTTTATCAATAAACTCACACGAAACATCCCACACCCGTGTTTCGCACACAAAACACAATTTAGTAAAACATATCAGCAATTTATAAAACATTCTAAAAATGTTTGACATATCAAATCACCACTATACCATTAAAAAACACACATTATGTGAACACACTCACCCAAACAGTATATATACACCCTTTTTCATCTTTTCTTAACCAAATAAAACATTTACAATTTTTATAAAACAAACCCAAGAGGTATAACCGTTGTTTGCACACTAAACTCATCTCAAAACCCTCATTCAAAACCAAAATCATACCAATACAAATCCAAAAACTAATTTTCAGCCCTAAAACAATTATTAAACCATCCCTAAGTGTTATAAAAATACATCGAATAATACCACAAAGATACACATGAAAAACACACGTTTTCACAAAGCACCTTCAAGAAGTACAATAGGGTTTTACACCTTAAACTAATTAAAAAATCCTACTTTCAAGGCCGACATGACAATAAGGAATTAAAAAACCAGAATTGGCATCCCCTTTCAAGACTAATAAATCACTTTCATATGTTATAAACTAAACCAAAACATTACCCCAGGAGTCACACATGAAAAGTACCCAATTTCAAGCTATAATGCAACTAAAAATTAAATGTTTAACCAAATCCATCAAAAAAGTTTTCATATAACATAAAACAGATTATAAACATTCTAAATTAATAATCCATGCAAGCTAACGCATCATAAAATGGCTACAAATGGAATCACCTACCCTTTTGAGTCGAAACCCTCAAAACTTGGTGCGAAACCTTAAGCGCACCACCACTGCACCAAAAGGAATATAAATCCAGACCTAAACCACAATAATTGATCCAAAAGACACCAAATCATACATTAGGATCTAACACCTACTTTATGACATGAGTAACATCAAGAAAAAGGAAATAAAACTAAAAGAGGATGGAAGGAACCAAGAAGGAATTCCCTTACTTGAAATATCTTGAAGGAATCGGTCCCAATCCACCAAATAATGAATCACCAAGTACCCAAAACTGGTATGGAGGTTCGAAGGATTCATATTAGGTCATGTGGGGACTAAAATGGGGGAAAAAGGATGAAAATTGAAGGATTTATTAAAGGATCAATTTACCTCTCCAAATCTGGACGACTTCTGACATCCAGAGACATTTAGACCATTTTCGAGATTCTATCGAACTCCAAATTGTGGGAGGATGGAATGGGGGAGTGCCTTAGGTAAGTGGTATTGGGTGAGAGTTGGAATCACCTAAACAACACAAATATTGAAGGAGATATTAAAGAATTAAAATTTATTTTTAATGCAGAAAATGGGATTTCGGGCATGCCTAATTCCTTAAATAAAAACTCATATCCACCATGATTATGGATTTATAAATGGTCCAAAAAAATATGGTGGTGTTAATATGTTAGGGGATGAAAATTAAGAATTGTAATGGATGAATTTTTTTGAAAAATTAAGAAGTTATAAAGGAATCGAAATTTATTTTTAAATCTGGAATTGGGCTCACGGTTTGGCCCAATTCCTTAAAACTCACCCATTCCTCCATAAATGCTTGGGAAACCCTCAAAAAAAAATCATGAATGGAAACTAAATGGAATTTAACTTTAAAATACGTCATTTATGTGACAATTATTCCCAGCATGAAATCTTTCCGCCCCCAGAAAGTCACATCAAGGACAAAGCAACAACCAAACCCAAGTAAGAAACCAAGAGGTACTCCTTTGCCAGGTTTCACCCCCAAAGGCCAAAACACCTCCAGTGATCAATTAAGGATTACTCTCACAACCAAAATATATACCACTTTCCTGAAATGATCAATCTCATTCATAATTTATCCCAAAATAATACTCCTTAAACACTATCCGAACAAGACTCAAGCAATTCACCCAAACAAATAATAACATTGAACAAGGTTACACTTACCTTACTTTAACTAATACATTTGGGCACTCTCCAGTCCCAAAGTTTACCCAAGGAAGATGTAATTAGTTAGATATCATCAAATGATATTACCTACTTCCCAGACAATACCAAGGAAAAACATGATTTACTCGTATGAAGAGACACAAATGGGCTCCCCACCATAAGAGACAACTTAAAATTTTATTTCTCGAGACAGAATCAAGACACTAATAGGGGAAGGTCCAAACAGAATCCCTAGTACAAGGGGTATAAATCCATTAGAAATTTACAAAATAATATGCACGATACCCATGGTGGGTCTTCCCACCACAAGAACCAACCATCTTAACCGACTGGCGTGGGCCAACATGAAAAGACCCCAAAATTAAGGAGTTGGGACGGTCACACGGTTAGTCTGCACAGTTTGAGAAACTATGCGATAACTATGTGGATCCTTATATCTGCATGGTTATTTTTTTTGTTCATGGTTAGAACTAACCATGTGAAAACCGTGTGCTCAACTTGTCTAGCCAAATTTCCAACCATTCTCCAAAGACTCAATGGAAACCAAAGGGGGAGGGAATAACATTGTGTGATGACATGGGTACAAGACCCTCCACCTATTTCCACCGAACGACAAAAATATAAGAAATATGATGACACCATAGGTTTAAACTCTTCCTATCTTTCATACTGAGGATAGGACTTTGTACAAGGGTTTAAACAACACTGGGGTTTCCCCTGACTACGCGCCAGCTTCTCTCCGGGACCTATGGCTGGAGATCAAAATATTAAAGCATCTTCGGCCTCACAGTTAGGTTGTGGAAACCCCTATATGGATCATCTTCATTTAATGCCACAAACAACAACACCACATACCCTGATGGGTTCATCAAGACATAACACACTCCATAACTCAATATACCAAAACCAGGCATTTCACTGAAATAAGGGATCAGAATAAGCACACACATCGCACCTTGTTTCTTTGGGTGAGAAATAAAAGAAGGGAAGGATACGTATAAACACCATCCTCTAAGATAGAGGATTTGATGTTTTTCCCAAGGGATACATACTCCCAACATAACAGAGAACCTAAGAGGATTGTGTGACCTTTACCTTTACAATCAAAAGAGCACACAACATCACAATGCGTCACTGAACATGACCCTTCTGATTGATAGAAACAATACATGGAACATGACCATATTCCAAGTCCCTAAACAACAGACAAGTCCAAAAAGTGGACACAATATCCTATCAGGACCAAAATCTCAAAATTGGTGGTTTAATAATAACTCTTGCTTCAAGGAAACTATGAAGAACCTGGAGGCCCTCTTAGACACCATCATGACAATCATCCACACTAACAACCAAAGAACACTTCCACCTTCGATGAATCATGAAACTTAAGAAACCAAGGCCTCTTTCAACCTTCCACAAGAACTATCCCACTACAAGAGGATCTACAAATCAACTAAATGAATGGTTGTAGACTCAATCAACAATGATCTATAAAATATTCCTTATATTGATCAACTAGAGGATTTTCCAATGGAGAAACAATACGAGTTGCACTGCAGTTGTGCACTAACCCTAAATGGGGGCGTACCTTATCCAACGGGAGAACCCAAGGACCCAACCAATATGTTCCATTGGTAAAAAAACCATAAACCATATCCAAACACATGAAGGTAACCACCATAAAGCTGTCCCGAAACATATCTCAGAGGAGACTACAAACCGGTCCTTCTACCCAGCTTACCGACCAAACATAAACCCAAAACACAGTTCAAATAAGAGGGGTTATTGGAATAAAAAAACATCCCACAAAAACAAAAACTTAAAAAACCCATAATACAAACAATCCCAAACTATTCATCAAGACATCATGTTTTTATTTAAAACCATTTCTTTGAAAACAAGCAGTTCATCGGTAAGAGTATCGACCAATGGTACCCCATGGGCCTCACAACTGCATGTTTTTGTGCCACACCAGATACCCTCCTCATATCCATCCCGACACTCATCCAGTCGTGCCATCAACCATCCATCATCCCATATAACCCCATGCATGTGGTCACTAATGGAAATACCAAAGGTTAAAACAAAAATTCTTTCCACTTTTCAAAACCAAAACGGTCAACCAACGCATCCTTTTTTTCTCAAAACCGCTAACCACGAGATCAAAATCCCAACTCACATCTTACAAAAATTTTCAGAAAGTCACAACCATTTAGAAAATAACTCACATTCAAGATATTCACATCAATTTCAAAACATATCATCCCATTAAAACACACTCTGATTGTTTAGAAAACTCTATTGGAAACACTTTTCAAAACCAACTTCAATATAGTTCCTGCTTTCAAAGAGTTGTAAGCACACCATTTTACATTTCAAAACAATTCTGAAAATTCAGTTCCGCCATTTCATAAACCAAACCATTCCCTCTTTATTTGAAAATCATTCCATAAAAACTTTACACTTCTTAAAACCAAGTCACCTTAAAACCAAAGTGCTAATATTTCAAAACTAAAGCACAAAACAATGCGAGAGGAAACTAGTTTCAGTGGGTGACTTGGACATATGGTTGGCGGCCATATTACAATCACTTAACTATCATAGAGAGTGTTCTTGGTAATATCCCTAGCTCCACATGGCTTGCCAGGCCCTGCGAGATTACTAAGACCATTAACCCAACTCTCTTATCATTTCCCTTAATCATTGTTAAACCAAGAAAACCAAAGGACTCTGAAAGGTCCGGACTTCCCATAGAAACATGAATCTTGCCATGAGGTGTGGTGATCAGGCACACTACCCATAACAAAAATTCCAAGTCCCAAAAATCCTAACTCCAGACTATGTCAACTGTTCCCCAAATAACATGACCCAAAGAGAGTAAACCTGCTCTGATACCATTTTGTCACGAACCAAATCTGGTCGCCGCCAAAATCAAAACCAAACCCAGCCCGTGACAATGCCCGAAGGGCATTCCCGATCCCCACGGGCTGGCACAAGTGCCCGGGTATCATATAATGATAATTTGGAATGATTTACCTGATTTTATAAACATTAAACAACAAAAAAACTCAATAAAACAAATATGGATTTTTCAACTAAAACCATCATTTACAAAATTTCAGAACTAAATTACATAAGTTAAAACTACGTTCAAAGACCATTACAAAGGTAAAAAAACAAATAGGCACAGCCCAAGAACCCTTATGGCAAGGGGAACCACCCTTATGCTATCTCTACAAGACTTCACTACCAATGACCTGCTAGAAACCCGAACCGTTGGAACAAAAAGCTGTACCCAACCTGCGACAACAGAAATAACAAAGTCTACTTACACCCAAGGGTGTAAGTAGGGTGTGAGCCAAAGCCCAATAGGATACCACCACTAATAGATTCCATGTGATAAACATTTAATGGTTAAAATCATACAAGTTTTCAAGGACATTAGATGATAGTTTAAATTTCTAAAAGATGCAACATTAAATAAAAACAGTTTTCAGGTGGGCTAATTTAAAGAATAAAAACATTTAAAATAAATACCATAGCTACTGAATTTTCCAGCCTCTCATACCGTATACCGACGGTAAGAACAAAGTATCCAGTGAGCACAAGCAATGGGAAATAACCCCTAGGCAGTAGCTAGTTGTGGGTCTGAGGTACCTCGTATCTCGGTGAGAGTAACCATCAAAAATATCCATTCTCATGCACAATCCACTAGTAGGGAACATACCCATAACCTAGTGGTCCCCAATCATCATCATCATAGTTTAGTTAGAGTTGTAAGCGTCAATCTTGCTAAGTGAAACTGAGTCCAAACCCCACGGATTCACTAGCATACTAGTACACATCCACCCACCTAGATACCCGGGTTTTCCCTTTGTGCTCAAACAAGTTCTACAATCCAAGAAGTATAGTTTTCACATGAAAATATCACTTCCACATCACAAATTAACCAAATAGCCCCATATACATCACACAAGTCAAAAATTCCACTTTTCATTCAAATACATTTTGAAATCAAACTCACACCAAAATTTCCTACAACACTTTTCACATTTCTTTAACACTTCCACAAACCCTTTAAACGATTTTCTAAAACCATTAAAAGATATTCAACTCAAATAACATCCCACACACATGTCACATAATACCATTCTCAACTTCACAATTCATTTTATCAATAAACTCACATGAAACATCCCACGCCCGTGTTTCGCACACAAAACACAATTTAGTAAAACATTTCAGCAATTTATAAAACATTCTAAAAATGTTTGACATCTCAAATCACCACTATACCATTAAAAAAACCCACATTATGTGAACACACTCACCCAAATAGTATATATAAACCCTTTTTCAACTTTTTTTAACCAAATAAAACATTTACAATTTTTATAAAACAAACACAAGAGGTATAACCATTATTTGCACACTAAACCCATCTCAAAACCCTCATTCAAAACCAAAATCATACGAATACCAATCCAAAAAATAATTTTCAGCCCTAAAAAAATTATTAAACCATCCCCAAGTGTTATAAAAACACATCGAATAATACCACAAAGATACACATGAAAAACACACGTTTTTTCACAAAGCACCTTCAAGAACTACAACAGGGATTTACACCTTAAACTCATTAAAAACCCTAATTTCAAGGCCAACATGACAATAAGGAATTAACAAACCATAATTGGCATCCCCTTTCAAGACTAATAAATCACTTTCATATGTTATAAACTAAACCCAAACATTATCCCAAGAGTCACACATGAAAAGTACCCAATTTCAAGATATAATGCAACTAAAAATTAATTGTTTAACCAAATACATAAAAACTATTTTCACAACACATAAAATAGATTATAAACATGATAAATTAATAATACATTCAAGCTAACTCATCATAAAATGGCTACACATGGAATCACCTACCCTTTTGAGTCGAAACCCTCAAAACTTGGTGCGAAACCTTAAGCGCACCACCGTTGCACCAAAAGGAATATAAATCCAGACCTAAAACACAATAATTGACCCAGAAGACAGAAAATCAGACATTATGGTCGAACCCAAACTTTTGGACATGAGGAACTTCAAGAAAAAGGAAATAAAACTAAAAGAGGATGGAAGGAACCAAGAAGGAATTCCCTTGCTTAAAATATCTTGAAGGAATCGGCCCCAATCCACCAAATAATGAATCACCAAGTACCCAAAACTGGTATGGAGGTTCGAAGGATCCATATTAGGTCATGTGGGGACTGAAATGGGGGAAAAGGATGAAAATTTAAGGAGTTATGAAAGGATCAATTAACCTCTCCAAATATAGACGATTTCTGAAATCCAGAGACATTTTGACCTTTTTCGCGATTCTATCAAACTCCAAATTGTGGGAAGATGGAATGGGGGCGCGTCTTAGGTAAGTGGGCTCGGGTGAGAGTTGGAATCACCGAAAAAACGCAAATATTAAAGGAGATATTTAAGAATTAAATATTATTTTTAATGCTGAAAATGGGCTTTCGGGCAGGCCTAATTCCTTAAATAAAAACCCTTATCCACCATGATTATGGATTTATAAATGGTCCAAATAACTATGGTGGTGTTAATATGTTAGGGGATGACAATTAGGAATTGGAATGGATGAAAATTGTTGAAAAATTAAGAAGTTATAAACGAATCAAAATTTATTTTTAAATCTGGAATTGAGCTCACGGTTTGGCCCAATTCTTAAAAACTCACCCATTCCTTCATAAATGCTTGGGAAACCCTAAAAACAAAGCATGAATGGAAATTAAATGGAATTTAACTTTAAAATAAGTCATGTATGTGACACCTGTGATACTCTAGTAATGATTTCAAAGTCTTCTCATGGACTCACATAGGCCCTTGAAACTAGTACATAGCCTCTAGCATTGTGGGAGATGCGCTTGAGGCCATGTGGACAACCAGGTCGAAGCACCATTTCAAGTGGAAAATAGGTTCGACATGCTACAAAGTGGTATCAGAGGGGTACTTTTTTGGTTTTTATACAGCTTGGTTACAAAAGATAGGGGTAGGGAGAAAATGGAATTTGGTAATAAGTTGTTCCTGTGAGTAGCTACCCTACGTACAAAAAAAGGAAAATTTCCTCAAATTAGATTATTGTCTTCTGGATTTTCAATATTACAGTTTCTTTGATCTCACTATTGGTAGATGCCCATAATTTATGTTATTAATTTTTTTTAATTGTGGGTTCTATTTCTTTTCCATCTCAATGATATGAGGTTATTCCATCTCATCATCATATAGGTACTTGTTAGAAATCACATTCCATGTATCTTTCCATGCCATTTAGGATACATTAGTTATTGAATAACGTTTTGAAAGTTTATGTTACAGTTGTTCCTTCTATTGTGTTATAATGGGTGGAGTAGATAAAGGAGTGACATAACCTTTCAATTCATGAGGATCATGGGACCTTATGAATTGGTAAATGATACATCAATGAAATAAAAATTCTTAGTGAACTTGATATATGTATGGTTTGAATGGAAACCAAGTTTTGGGTTCAAGAGATGTTTTGGACCCTAATAGATTCAGAATTGGTAAAGCGATGGTGGATTTTCATCGATAAGTAAATTTGAAATGTTGATACATACTTGACCTAGACCCGGATAGTTTGGTGGAAAGAGGCATAATTTCTAGTTCTTTGATATCTATTCTTTATACAGTCTTGGATTTAGTAGTAGATTGTGGGTTATGTTGGTTTCTATGAGTTTTCTGACCTGAACTATGATTTTATGTTGTGTGATTGGATTTCATTCTTCTCTAAAGTATGTGTTTGGAATTGTAGATACATTTCACCAAAATGACCACTAATGGTATGCCGTGAGGGTAGTGACAACCATACTTTGGAGATGGTGGGCCATGGGCTACCGGTTGATCCTCCCTTAGTACCATCTGATGAACCAGGGTCTATTCTAGATATAGATGATGAGGCATAGTTATTCGGGGGATTATTTCACTATATAAATACTTTCTAGGGAACACTTCATCCTTCCATGTCTATGGATGAGTGAATTTGGGTCTTCTAAAAGCATAATACTCCAAAATTTTTAGAGGATGGAGTTCCAAAGGCTATATAGTTGTGGCTAGAGACCACAATAGTGATTTTTGAGCATCAAAAGATACCTCATGAGCGGAGGGTCTATCTCTCTACTTATATTCTACATGGATCATAAAAGCGCCGGTGCAATGTTTTAAACTAGGATGATTGGTTGTGAGATATGGGTTGGTCTGATTTCCCAACTCGCTTATTTACCTAATTTTACCTCGCGACTCTACGAGAAGAGCGGTATAGTGAGTTTATGTGTCTGGAGCATGGCATGATGATAGTTATGGAATACTTGGAATGCTTCATAGATTTGTATCATTTTTCATTGATGTATCTTACTGATCAGTTGTTGAGGGTGGGATGCTTCGAGGAAGGTCTCATACAAGCCACCAAATATCATGTCATCATGTTCCTATTGACTTCTATCACTGAGATTGTGAATCAGGTGCTTATCACATAACATATCTAGAGGGAAGCTGGGGGATTAGAATAAAGGAGTGATGTTTCTCAACACAGAAGATCTATATCATCAGGAAGGAAGTGCCCTTTTGAGGCTTCTCGTGACAATATTTCTAGTCAGGATGTGGGTGTATGCATCTTGATGTATTTCTATTAGTGTGGTAGGCGAGGCCACATGAAGAATCTGTCGATTGTGACCTAGTAGAATTCCATGATTCCATAAATATGGGGAACATGTAGTGTTTTTCAGGACCTTCCCTCTAGTTTTGAGTGGTAGGGGCAAGATCTGACATCATGTTCAAGAGTAGATTCTTCATATCCACATTAGAGTGAGAGTTGGATTACTATAGGTCAGTCAAGTCATGGAATTGGTGGTCATGGTCATGGTATCCAGACACCAGTTTCTAAGAGACAATGGGGTGAATCATCTCAGGGTATCTAGGTAGTGACACATGGCCATGGTACAAGACATACTTATGTAGTGCAATATACCCAACCAGAGCAGGATGTCATATCGTCTACAGTGAGAGGTACAATCTAAATAGATTTTACTATTTCATATTCTCTCTTGGATATAGGTGTATCACATTGTTTTATATCTTCACCAGTGGTTAAAATCCATAGGGTTATTGTTTTTCATTCGGATGGTGGTATAACACTAGACACACAATTGGGAATCATAACAGGTGATGTGCGGTAGTGTATGGAGTTTCCCCTTGAGGTTAGTTGGAGTCACTTCAATTGGGATGTTTATGTCCTTGAGATGACAGGGTTTGAAATCATTCCATTGATAGAATGTCTAGTATTTTATCAAGATTTCGTTGACTGTTATCACCATACGGTGACTTTGACATCACTGGAGGGTGTAATGATTACACCCAAGGGTGAATGGGATGTCCATGTGAGCTGATATGGACCCGAAAATCATGGTCTAGGCAGGATGAATGCTTAGATTACTAGTTTTTATCTGGATGATTAGGGAGTGAGACATTCCTCTAGTAGTTCAACACTTCAGGGATGTATTTCATTATTATTGATTTGGGTTACCTCTCTAGAGAGAGGTGGAGTTCTTCATATAACTAGTGTTAAGAGAATCAATGGTATCCATTCCTCTTTACCGGATGGATATGATAGAGTTACAGGATCTCAAGAGGTAGCTTTAGGATTTGGAGGTGAAATATTTTATCAGACCATGTACTTATCTGGGGTGTTCAACGACCCTTGTTTTTTAAAAAAGGTAGATGGTACCCTGCGGCTATGTGTATACTATTAGATGTTGAACCAAATGATGGTTAAAAACTAATATCCCATTCCATTGATAGATTATCTCTTTGATCATCTTTGTGGATCTCGATTGTTCTTGAAGATCTACATGAGGTCATAATATCACTCATTGTGTGTTCAAAATACAGACATAACACGTATAGCCTTTCATAAAAGTTATGGTCTATATGAGTATACAGTTATGTTGTTCGGTCTCATGAATGCAACTATAGTTTTCATGGCATTGATGAACATGGTTTTCCATACTTATCTTGACTCATTTTTTGTGGTTTTCATAGATTATATCTTGGTGTAATATCACAATCGTCATGACCATGCCAACCATTTTGAAATCATTTTGAATACACTGAGAGAGAGAATCAGTTATATGCTATGCTCACAAAATTATACTATTGGATTGGTCAAATTCACATCCTAGGTCACATCATCTCAGAGATAAGAGTGTTAGTTGACCCTGAGAAGGTAAGAGCAGTAGTTTCCTGGGAACAGACCCAGAATTGTTTTTGACCAATAGAGTTTTTTGGGGCTATCTAGTAATGAAAAAAATTATACAGGACTTCACATGAATAGAAACATCATTGATGCACTTGACTATGAAGGGTGTGAATTTTTTGTGGTCTGGATCTTATGAGATAGGCTTTCATGATATGAGTGGGAGGTTGACATCAGCATCGGTCCAGATACTTACATAGTAGGGAAAGTGTTACATGGTGTACTATGATGCTTTAGATATTGGGTTGGGGGAATTAATGAAGCAGGGGGATCGAGTCGTGGCATACAGGTCTCAGAAGCTGAGGCCTCATGAGAGGAATTACTCAACACATGATTATGAGTTAGCTATAGTTGTTCAAGCTTTATGTTGTTGGATACATTACATACTAGGAGAGCAGTTTGTGTTGTACACTAACCAAAAAATCCTCAAGTGTATTTTTACATAGTAAGATCTGAATCTATTGCAGCAAAGGTGGGTGGAGTACATATAGTTCTTTGACTTTGATATTTCCTATATGCCTGGTAAGGGAATTATAGTGGCCGATGTAATGGGCAAAGTAAATGGATAAAGGAAGTGTATTTGTCCAGTAGAGAGTGGAAGATTATGGAATTGTTCAATGAGATTTATCTAGAGGTTCATGATAGATAAGGTAAGACGTATCTATCATCATTAGCTGGTACCTCTTCCCTACTAGACTAATTTAGGATGAGGAAGCTATCAGATTCTGAAATCCTACATCTGTGGGAGTGTGTGGTAGGTGAGGACCCTCCCCAAGTTTGATGGTAGGCGAGATGATATTCTTCATCTTCACAGACCTATTTCATTTCTATTGGGTATACATGAAGATCTAATGTGGGAGTTTCATGCTTCATCTTGGGTAGTGAATCTCAGGGTAACCAAGATGTATTGTGACTTGCGTCTTCTGTACTAGTGGCTAGGAATTAATTATGAGATAACTAGTTTTGTTTTGAGGTGTTTCTCCTATTAGAAGGTGATGGTAGAACATCAGAGATCAGTTGGTCTTTTACAACTACTACCTATTCCACAATGTAAATGGAATGGCATCACAATGAATTTCATTACTAGTTTACTAAGTTCACCTTGAGGTAATGGTGCTCTATGTGTTTCCATTGAAAGGCTGATGAAGGTTCCTAATTTCATGAAAATAAAGGATGCCTACACTGTTTATGATCATGGAAGGTTTTATAACAATGAGATAATACGAATTTATGGGGTCTTGCACACAATAATTTCAGATAGGGATTCCTGATTTACATCTCCTTTATAGAAGATTTTTCAAATAGTGCTGGGCACACAGGTTCTTCTAATCATTTAATACCACTCTCATAATGATGTCTAGTAATATAATATGATAAAAGTTCTAAAGAAAATTTTGTGATCTTGAATCCTACATTTTTGGGGATCTTGGGAGAGGCACATTCCCCTTGTTCAGTTCACTTAAAACAATAATTATCATGTGATTATATAGATGGAACCTTACGAGGCTTTATAAAGTAGTCCATTTCACTCTCCCCAATGATTGTTAGAGGAAGGTGAGGCATCATTTTTGAGACAAAGTCTCATGTGGAATAATTCTAAGAAGGACATGTTGATTTAGAAGTAGATGGCTACAACCCAGTCTTGTCAAAAATCTTATGTCGATCACTGTTGGAGACCTCTGGAGTTTAAGGTTAGGGGTAGTGTTTTTCCACGTGTTTCACTGAGGTTGGGGCATCGGTGAATTAGGAGAGAGAGTAAACTTTCACATTGGTATGTCAAGACGTTCATGTTTTTGGAGAGTGTTGGGTCAGTTTCCTATCAATTGTAGTTAACATAGAGGTAATGAACCATGCAAGACATCTTCCATGAATCTCAGCTATGCCACTATCATTCAGACCCATCTCATGCTTTTCATCCTTAAGAGGTTGAGCTTTAGGTTGATTCTTCCTTTGAGGATCATGTGATTCATATCTTTGATATGAACCTGAAGGATATCTAGAGAAGGTCATTTCATCAAGTTTTGGTACACTAGAAGCATGTCTATTTACAAGATGCGACATGGGAGATCAAGAATAATGTACGTGCCTAGTAGCCAGAGTTTTTTTCAGAAGAATATTTACCACCCTTTAGAGATAAATTTGGGGAAAATTTCTATAGGTTGGAAGATTCTAAGAACATGTATTTTTGTACGAGCTATGGATCCTTTTATATTCAGTTTAAATTCTTTTTTGGGACCTTATGAATATAACCCTTCTTTTCACTGTTGTTTTGGAGGAGTTCGGGGCTCATTCGGTGGTCGGTGTTGGGTTTTAGTGGTGTTTTTTTCCTACCACAGGGTTGGGAGAAACTGTGTGGGCTAGGCCATGTGGTTATACTAACCATGAGAGGGGAGGCATTAGCTTCGGCAGGATTTTGGAAATAGTGTGGTAGCAACCGCATGGGTGTGTGGTAAGTTTGAAAAGTTGCAATCTTTTGACAGAGAGTTATTGCACGGTTACCGCACAGTTAGTCATAACATGTAGTGTAATCGTTAGAGCCCTCCTTGTCTCTAGTAGTGACCATTATAAATGGAACATGATTAGGAAAAAAGTGCGCCTTAATCGTGCAACCCATTTTTTGAGGGAAACATTAACATTTTTTAACTAATTTGTTTAAAATATAAAATTATTTCTTCTTCATCTCGTTGGATATAACCATCACCATAGAGCTCCCCCTTTAAAATCCTACCATAGGAATTGATCTTGTTTCTCCATTTGACATCCATTTCAACTGTGTATCATATTGTTGGATTCGTATTAGTATGGCCTATATTCTATTTTAGCCATATTAGGATCTTCTAATGATCGATTTTGCTATTTTATTTTTGGATCATATTCCCTAATATCTTGTTCTTCATCCATTATTCTTTTTTCACCTAAATCAGGATGAGTCGGGAATTCATACTGGATGAGCACTCTAATACCGATACATGGTTAGTGGTCCATCCTTTTCTTTTTCTTTTCTAGGATTTTCTTGCATTTGGCCGATATGGCACCCGTCAGACATTCTTGTGTAGCCCTATTTTTAAGTGATCTGCTTGTAGTATGCTTAGTCAGACCAAGTGAGGATTCCCATAGGTTCTGTTTAGGAGTGTTAGTACTCGATGCTCAATTAAAGGTCACCCATGGGGTCATCCTAATGTATTTAACCTATTTATTCCTTGTAAGATGACATAAGGGGTGTGTTCTTGTGCTTTCCAAATTAGAGGAAGCTCATTAATTCTTTAATGGTTTTGAAAATCATTCCCTGGAGATGCACAACCTACTTCCATAGTGACATATTATGATGATATTGTTGGGTATACCTATATGAATTGATTAATAGAATTTTATACTGGTAATATGAAAGGTTATACCCATATTAATTGTGAATGATAAATGGAATACGTTAGTGGTTATACTCATGTCTTGTTCTTGTTTTTCTGAGTGGGTATACTCACATGGGTTTAATTGTTTAATTTCAATGAATTGAATAAATGGTTTGATAGATTCCATGGACTACTATCCATAAATCTAGAATGCATTAGTGGACTCCATCAGTTGACTCTTCCCCTTAGGTTAGATTCCATGGGATGCCTCGGGCCTTGCTAACTCGTGGATCTTGCTTTCTTTGACCCGCATAAGACATGTCAGTACACATGCTCCTAGGACTCCAAACAGTGCCTAGACCAATTTTCCACTGGGACACCCATGAGACTAGAGGTGGATGATGTGGTGTACTACACCATGGATCTGGCCCCTCAAGGTCTATACTTCTTACTTGGATACCCTGGTATATGACACATTTGATCTGACCCATGTTGTATATACTTCTGTATACGACATGGTCATGGGTTACTTTATAAGGATGGGTGTACAATGAGTTCATGTTGCATGTTACTTGGTTACATGTTTATAGCTACCATGTTAATATCTGACCCAAGTTGCATGTATTCTATAAGGGATATTTGGTTTTAATTTATAGTACATTTATTTCACGGGCATTCACTTACTTTACTACAGTACTTACCCGTGATAGAACTTTTTATGTGGTTGTTAGAACTTTATAGACCCCAGGTGGTTACCTATAGAGATGTTTATCTGACACCCTTTTTGGGCCTCCTTGGAAACCCAAACAGATTATATGGCTACATGTGTAGATAGGGGAAGGCACCCTGGTATATGTTGTCAATTACTTCATTGTAGATGGGGTGCATAGGACCAAGATGAGGCTTGCGATGCAACTAAGATACATTTTCCCCCTTTTTTATTTTAATACATATGTACTACATTGAATTTCCACGTACAAATTTGGCATATTTCTAGACACATGTACCATCTACACCATTTTGTATTTGAATCACTTCTGGTTATTGATATCTTTTAGTGTCTTTATTTCTTGGATTACTTCAATCGACAAAAATTTTTTTAGCTTTGGATATTTGTCATATTTGACTTCTATTGTAATACTCTGGAAATGATGGCATAGTCTCCGTACAGACTCACATAAGCTCTCAATTCTAGCTGGAAGCCTCTAGTGTTTAGGGTTATGTGCTTGAGTACATGTTTCCAATAGGGTTGGAGCACCATTTCAGGTGGCATCCAAGTTTAGGACACTAAAATTTAGGAAATCTATAAGTAATTGTTTTCATTATTATGTGGTTTTCCACATTGACATGTGTTTCTCACAATATGATTTCTGGTTTTAATCAACTGGAACCAAAAGGAACCGTCTTAATGATGAATATAATGGGAAATGCATTGGTTCTCCTCCTAAGAAACCATATGTTATGGGATCTGAAATGGGAAACCTCATTAATATGGATTCTAAAGCCAAGAATCATGGTAGACATCCAACATATAAAAGGATGTAATAATGCTCGGTTGAGTCCTTCATGATATGACACCCACCTTCTTTTAGTGGTTTCACGGATCAATTAGTTGCTGAACAATGGATTAGTACTACTGAAAAGATATATTTTATTCTCTAGTGTTCAAAACATAAAAAGGACATGTTGGTTTTCTACCATCTAGAATGTGAGGATGATCAATGGTGGAATCTTATCAAGAATATGAGGCACCAATATGAAATTAAATCCATGGATTTATATGATTTGAATAACATATTTTTTAACAAGTACATTCTTCATATACTTCGTATGAAGATGGATAAAGAATTCCTAGAACATAACCAGAGGGAGTATGGATCTGTCGGTTCCTATGAAACATAGTTTACAAGACACTCAGGGTACTCTTTCGTTAAAATAATTCATCCTAAAAGTATGTTTAATTGATTCTTCAGTGAATTGTAACCAACTCTCTAAAGAGTGTTAGCCATAAGGGACATTTAATGATATTAAGAAATCATTTTATGTTAACTAAATGAAAAAACTGAATATGAAAACCCTCATAATTGTAGTAATAAGAAAATGAAATGGGGTTCCATGGGAAATTGAATGATACATGACTTGGAGAGAAGAAAAAGTTTCAAACTCCCACTTTCAAAAACTGTGGGATAGATCATTTAGGTGAATTCTTGGAAGGAAAAAGAATGGGTTTTAAGTGTGGGAAGCCTAGACACCAAGAAAAACACTATAGGAGTGATGATAGGAGTAAATTATGTGAAATGAATAGAGAAAAATCTCAACATAATGAACCACCCACACATTAGTGATTCGATTGCAAATAATTTCGGTCATTATGCGAATCAGTTCCCCAATGAAAGGGATAATATGGATAATAAGACACAACAATATATGAGTAAAAAGGATGAATGAAAACTTATGCAATCACAATGGGTAAAGTGAATAATTATAATTAAGTAGAAAACTTATCCTTTATCCCATTTTTTGTTTGTTCATGTGTTATTTTATATGAATTATCCCTAAGAAAATCAAATTTTTCATCATTTAGTGAGGATTCACGAGATTATATCCCTCTACATGGATTTTGGAATAATAAAATCACATTTAATTCACTATCAGTGCAACAATAGACATAGGTGTTTAATAAAAATGTTTTTGGTATAAGATAATATCATATTTAAGGAAAAAGGGTGAATTATATTTTAGAAGGGTTGTATGGTTAACCATTTAAGGAATGATTATGTAATACTTTGGTTTAAGATTACGAAATTAATGTATTATCTCACTATGTGAAGAATTATACATATTGGATAATCATTTTTTATTTATGTTTACTAAATATATATGGGTTGACTATTATGGTTCTCAGGATATGTTACTAATTGAAGAAAAAATAATTCTCATTCATTTATTACGGATGAAGATGAAATCTGTCAAGGCATAAACAAGAATTGGTATTATGTATAAGAAATGGAAAAACACCAAGTATGTATATTTAATTATATTATCATTCCATAAAAAGAATTACTCAATGATAATATATGGATCAAAAACATGTGTTGTTTGAATACCTTAATTTTTGTTAAACCATGGCCCTTTTAAAGCATCACAGATATATGAATTTGAGGCCCTTAACTTTTCTTTGATCATTCATATATTTTTTATTGGTGATCTCAATCACTCCCTATAAATATTTATGCTTCTACTCCAAAAACAATATTCACTCCCAACCAATGTTCTCTTATGTTGAACCCCAATTATATGTTAATTTAACTAACCATTATGGTTCTAACCATCCCCTTTAAAGGGAATAATTGGTATTAATTTTTATGAATTGGGTTTTTATGAATGAAACATTCAACTATTGATTCACTAACAACCCAGAAAAATTTCATGGGGGGAAATTGATTTTAAGTTGGGTAGAATGTGACACCCAAAGGTTTTGTGAAATATTTTTTTCAAATTAACTCATCTTTTCAATATTTTTCATTTCTATTGACAGTATAAATAGTTCTTTATATATATATATATATTAAAACACTATGTCAAACAATACTTTCACACATAATACTGACTTGGCTTACACTACCCACATTGCCAACTTGGCGTACATTACATGCAACATCAGCTTGGTGTATGACTTGGCATACGTTACGCAGAACACTAACTTAGCATACGATGCATGTAACACTAATTTTATATGAAACATGTTTTATATATATATAATTATTTAAAGTATATAATTATATCCTAGCCATTAAATTTAGTTATAGTAATAGTAATAACTACCTTTTGAATATTTTTTCTAATTTTTTATATAAATAAAACATATTGACAATGAAATATATGATTTTTGGTAAAGTACATTTTTTTTGTTAAAAATATCATTTTTTATAATACATTTTTAATAATAAAAATATATTTAGACAAATTTATAAATATAATTTGATAATATAAACATCATTTTTGAATTCATAATGTCAAAATTATCCTAGGGTTAATTTTTGGGATTTTTCTAAGAAACTTCATTTTTTTGATGAATATTGAAGAATACTACTTTTTAGTTAAAAAAATACATTATTATTAAATTAATTATTAATGATAAATGATATTATAAATATTTTAAGGTAAAATTAGATTAATATTACATCTATTAATACAATTTAATTCATTATAATCAATTTCACTTTGAAATTGAATAAAAAAACTTAACAAACTTTTGAAAATTTTTCTACATTAAAAACCCGTTATTTCGTCTCGTCGGTGGGATTAGCATGAATAAAAATTTTCAAATTATTTGAATTGAAATAAAAAAAAGCATAAATTTTTTTATTCATTATAATATTTACATCCTAATTATACTATGTTAATTTTTGACCAAAATGGTTCGTGAAAGTTATTAAAATTTATCATAACGGCCAAATTAAGATTAAATATGGACTAAACATTAAAAATAGGGGAAAAAATGAACTATAAAATTATACAACACCCATTTATGTCCATATTTAATTCATAAATCTTTCTTTATTTATTTATGTTGGTTTGTTATTACTTTTTCTACGTAGTAACATGTTTACAACTAACTAGTTTCTAAAAATTCCGAGTGAGTCCTTTTCTTTCCCTATAAATGGCCACCACAAATCCCACTTACTCACACCTATAAAACCTATTATGTTTATAAAATACCTAAAAAATAAAAATCCTATAAATCCTCTATTTGAACTAGAATTCTTCCCTTTTTTAGAAGGTAATCCAAGGAAGCCTTTTGGCATAAACCAGAAGGAGTTACCCGATAAAGAGGTAACATCTTCTTTCAAGTCCTTTATTTTATTTTCCATATACACCCCTTAAAAAAATAATACTATAATAATATAAAATAAAAAATATACTAAATTTACTAGTTTTTTGTTATGTATATGATTCTACCTACACTCACACAGACCTCCATGTAATGGGAAACGAACAGACTGTTTCTTTGTACAGAGAACTACTGCCTCACGAAACGATGATTGTTCATTTTCCATTACCACCAATAATGGGGGACATTATGATGGAAATTATATTTATATATGTTATTTATTATATTTATAATTTCTTTATTCTTCTGTATTTTTTATTTGGAACAAATCATTATGTGTTCCATCTTATGTAAATACGATAATTTCATTTGAGGAAGTGTGGACTACCACCCCCAAAGTGATATGATTCATTCATACACTATATAGTAAGTATTTAAAATTGTTTTATTGAATATATATGATATATATGATATCATAAAGATAATTTAAAATGATATAAACACACACACACATATTTATTTTAATTTCTTTTTCTCAACACAACAATTAGACAGAAATAGTGTTCATGCATGCATAGGGCCTACCGTCTCCATGAACGGTGTATTCCATTATAGACTTATATATTCAATATATTATTAAAAGACACATATAATTTATATAAATGTTATTTATATCATGGTTTACATTCCGGAATCATGACATATGTATAAGGACTAACAATATAAAAAATTAAGACACACATGAAAAAAAAGTGAATATTACCCCAAGTGAAACCTTAAAATAATATAGTTTAGAAGCATGTAACATAAGGTCATAATCAAAGAATATATTGTATTAGATATAATAATATGGTTTTTTAAAATATTTATAATAAAATTATATTTATTATAAATGTGGTTTGAACGAGTACGATGAGAGTCAAGGAAAATGGTAAGGGGATTTCATCTCACTTTTTATTACCGCGAGATACATGCTATGTTTTCATCTAATTAATTTTATGTGGTTCATTTAATTCCCATTAATATATTATATGTATCTTATACTTAAATTTATGGGTTTTAACATATCAATTATGTTAACTTTCATTCATGGGGTTTATGTTACAAAAGTTACTAAATTGGAAAAAATGTTTTCTCTCAATTTTCCTTGTTAAGACACATGTTTTTTATGCACCTAAACACTTTTTTGAGGTGTATATACTTCCATTTTCATGTTATATGATGAATTTATTTATTTTAATTATATTTTATTATTAATTTAATTTCATTTTCATACATTATGATTATGATCCCATGTTACTGTATTATATGAGTTTATTGAGACAATCTCATCGCATTTCACGATTTCGTACATTTATGATTAATTTGATGAATTTTTATGTTACATCACTAAGTACATTCATGAAGTTTTTTAAAAAAATTTATTCATTCTATATTCATGTAGTGGTACCATTTTCTAATCTTTGGTATATAATATAGTTAAAAATGAGTTAATAAGAAATCATGATTTTACCCTCTCTTTAGTTAGAGATATATGTTCTTTCAAAACCATTTTTTCTAAAATGGTTTTCCAATAATATTCAACTAATGTCCTATGAACATTAAAAGAAATTTTTTCCCTTATTATAATTTTTTTTTCAAAGTAATCATTTAGTTTCTTTCTAAATGGGGTAATTTTCTGTCCTTCTAACCGTGCAAAAGGAATGATCTTTTTACCTTATATGACATGTACTAATTTATCCTTCATTAATTCTTTGAGGATTTATTTTCATTTTTAAAGGTTATTTGTTAATGAAAAAGTTTTTAAATTTAATTTTCAAGGAAAATGGTTTTCAAAATGTTTTCTTGTTTATTATATATGTTATCAAGTAAAATGGTCTTCAAAACGTTTTTAATATTCTCCTGTATCTTTTCAGAAAAAATTATTTCCGAAATGTTTTCAAGATTATTTTATAGGATTCCATGAAAAATGATATTCAAATTTTTTTCAAGATTTATTTATATGTTTCCAAAGTGTTTTCAAATAATTTTTTTTAAAATGTTTTGATGCTTATTTTATAACATTTCAGGGAAAACTATTTCCATGTGATTCCACGTCTTCTTTATAAGTTTCAGTGGTATTTTATATGAAAATTATAGTAAAATGGTTTTAGGTAGTAATAATTATTTTTGAAAGAATAAATTATTTTTTTCTTCACGAAATGTTTTTTAATGATATTTTAAAATTATTTTTCTTCTATGATGATATTCATTGATGTAACTCATGCCCTTCATTGAAATTATCTAATTTTTTCATTCATAACCGCTCTATAAATTAGTTATTATTAATGTCATGGTATTTATGAAATCCATTTATATTTCATGGGTTTTATGTTTATGATATCCATTTCTCTTTCATGAGTTTTATTTTTATGAAATCTATTTCTCTTTCAAGGGTTTTATGTTTATGAAATATGTTTCTCTTTCACGGGTTATATGTTTAGGAAATCTGTTTCTCTTTTACAAATTAGACTTTTGATGAAATTATTAGGCAACCTGTATATTTTCCATAGGTTATCAGATGTTTACATGTTAATGATACACATTTAATTTCATGGGTTAGTTTATTATTATTTATGATTTTGTGGCACATGTATGTATGATTTTACTATGAGATGGGTGTGACCTACATATCACTAAAATGTATAGGGTGAAGATGAATATCTCTTGAGATAGACTAATATGGTCTTAGGAGTGAACCTTATCTACTAAGATTGACATGAGAGTGAACCATGACTTCCAAGAAGGTTCGAGGAGTGAACTAATTCTACAATGACGGCAATGGGAGTGAACCATGACTACCAAGATGGTATGAGGAGTGAACTCATTATTCTAATATGTCCATGGGAGTGAACCATGAATACCAAGATGTTATGGGGAGTTATACCATACTACCAATATGGCCTTTGAAGCAATTCCTTGACTATGATGAGTGAACATGATTACATGTTCCAAATGTAACACATGGAACTAGTTGCATGGCCACGAGTCTATGCGAGGGCCTGATCTCATGTCCTTAACATAATCAATGAACTTTTTTCTACATACACATGTTCTCAATATTATAATATTATATTTCTGAAAAAATTCCATGTTTTATTCCTATCTTATTCTTTCTACGATTATGTTAAATATTTCCTTACGATAAATTTTTTATAAACAACAAATATTTATTATGATAGCGGATATGCAATGTATGGTCTTCAATTGTTATGCTCAAGTTCCATACCCATTTGTTCATGTTATCAATATGCATTTTCTTTATTTCCCATTATTGATCATCTAAAATGAATCATTTCTTATGTATCATTTATATAGGTTACGAAGAATGGTTATAGGTAGAAGTACTAAAGGTGTAGTTATTTATGGGAGATATTGATGATATTTCACCATTATATATGATTTTGTTTCCATGTTTTCGAAGAATCTAAACTATTATGGTACTGGGGCATGTATATTTGTAATTTACTGAATATTCATCTAAAATGATGTAATATATATGTATGTTACGTCTGGTTCACTACAGGAATGGACTAGAAGAGTTTAACATGTATATTAGTATAGGTATGAGGTGAGGGTTGGGGTCGGAATTGAAGCCTACTTGTATAATTTATATTTATTTAAATTTTCACTTGTTATGATCCTGGTGGGAGGTTTACTAATACATATAACTGTATGACTCACATTAAAATGTTATTATATAATTGTGTATTTATATTTTTTTGTTTTATTTTTTAGTAATTCCATAATTATGAAGAATGATTATCTATTTTCGATGATATTTTTTTTATTTACTATTATTTATGGGTCTGGTTTAGATAATATAGTCACAATAACATTTATCATACACTCTTGATGATTATGAGAAGATTTTGGAAAATTGGGGGGGAATGCATGAAGAATTTTGGTGGCCTGGTTCAAGTGTTATTCAATATATCTATTTTTTTTATTTTCAAAATTTAAATTAGTATTTTTTTTCTTAATTTTTTTCTACATGGTACTAAAATAAAATAATATTTTATATCTTGTGATAGGCCTCAGGCTAGTGAGTCAAAAATACACCAAACTAGTAGAATGTTTAGGTTACAACTGTGTTACAATAATCATTCTTCGGTTTCACTATTCTAGTTGGTATGTTTATTTATGTATTATATATTGATTTCATATTTTCGTATTATGATTTTTTATTAGAATAGGGTGTCCATAGGGATGTATTCATGTATCATATTAAACATATAGGATTAGAATTACATTCATATTCCTATGTATGGTTGATTTTACTAAGGATAGAGCGTTTACGTTTATTAAAGTGTTAAAAATAACTGATATAATAACTCCATATATAAATTTGTGGGGAAAATATACCCATCTAGAGCATGGGGTTCTTTATGAAAGGTTACACAGATCATGTCATTGGACACAATCTGACATTGATGGTATAGAAATTAAGCGAAAGTGGAAAAAAAATTCCCTTGATGTATAGGTTTATATAGTTAATTTCATGGTGATGGTTTGGTACAAGTAGGGTATTCTTGAGATATGGTTCAGAATTGGGATGAGTTTTTATATTGATTTGATTCCCTAATATTGAAAATAAAGGCTTAGGGGAAGCATTTGTAGTTATGATATAAGAAACATATAGTTATTTCAGTATTATGGTTGTTATTTAAAGGTATAATTAGGTAACTGTATAACCAATTTAGATTTATTTATGGTATATATAGTATATTGTATGGTAATCTTATTTTTTGGGGTCTAGTATTAGTGCATAATGGGTTGATTCTTGTGGGTTTAGCGTGAATTATAACTAGAATGTATCACACAATTGGATTTGTAATAAGATATATGACTCATGTTTTAGGGAAACAAATAATCAAGAGTTCTTCTAGTATTTTATAAAAGCATTAAAGGGATTCTCATTTGGTTGATTAGGAGTATGAGCCTAGGTTTGAGGGGATGGGACTAATGGAGGTATGAGTTGGGTTGTGTAACTATTTAATATAAGAACGTGTACCCATTTTAGTGTGTATGATATTGAGTTGGATAGTGGAATAATAACCAATGAGAGGGTTATTTTGAGGAACAATATACCCTAAAATGAGGAGTGTGAGTGTTGGTGTGCATTTTATGGAAATGTCATAGTATGTGAAGTTCGTTATGTACTTGTTACATGTAGTAGTTATTTTAATGTAAGGTGTAATAATAAAATATTTATGAGTTTTTTGATAATTTATTTGGTTCAAATAGAACATATGATGTTTAGTTATGGCGGTATTATGGTGTGTATACCCCTTAATTTTCGACTTCACTAAGGTGGGTAATGAATCTTTAGCGGGTATTGGGTAAATGGTCACCCTTGGGATGAAACAAACTATAAGGTCGATGAGACACCCATTATTAGGGTATAATACTGTTTTGATGGGGAAATTTAATTTGTTCTATATGTGGTATTATTTTAATTGAATAAGGATTTAGAATATTGTATAATAGTATAAGGTCTCAATGGCAGAGGCCTGACAATGAAGTTAAATTTGATGAAAACTGTCAGTTCAAGGTACATTTACCAAGGTTTCAAAAGTTAATAATGGGGAATAAGTGAATTTTTATGTCCATGGGATAGATCTCCACGAGGATTTGGATTTGACTTTGTGTCTTCATTGGGTTTTTTGTAATTGGAGGACTGATGATTGAGAGGAGTGTTGTGTGAGTAATGATTTCATCTGAATCTCACGATTCTTGAGAAGAAGTGGAGGTATGTTCATATGGTGGAGAGTGCACCAAATTATTTTTTATTAATTAAACATCATTTAGGGGTGGTGGAGAATGTGAAGGGTTAAATTATGGGTAACAATAGATATAATATCATTTGGTGTTTGGTGTTGGTTTTCAAGTGTTGTGGGCTTAATTGTGTTTGACAATTATGCTCAGTAGTGGATGGAGCATATGCTTTAGATATGAAGTGTTTTGATATAGTGGGATGATTATCAAGATAATCATATGGTGTGGACAATCTTATCAGTCATTGGTGTATGAAAATTTGGATGGATGGGTCATGGATGTAGTTAAACGAGTCTATGAGTTTTAGAGATAGCATCAGGATGCTGGGGAACAAGATGGATACATTCATCTAGTTTCTATTTAAATACTAGAATATGAATTCGTAAATATGGTTCAGGTATATTTAGTTACATTTAAGTTTTATTTATGTATAATTTTATGTTTTTTCTAATAGTGAATCGGAATGAGGAATCATCTATTCACATAGAAATTCTGACGCCAAATTAGGATGAGGTTAAGATTTAGATATGGAATACACACTATGTTCTGAGTTATTGTTTTTATTGGAATTTGGGGGTTTTTACAATTCTTATGGTAAGTTATGAAATCATGATCAACTTGATTTGATAGTGATGTGGAATGGGGGTCAGGTGTTTCTATTGTATTCAGGTAATATAGTACTATCCAATTTTTTCTTATGAGATTTGATTGGTGGTGTCAAAATAAAATTTGGATATTCATTTCTGTTATGATGGGTGATTTATGAGAATATAACTCGGGATTTATATGTATCCTAGTTGATAATGTGTAAATTTTGGATGGTACTGGTCCATTTAAGAATCAATGTCATAGTATGTTATCAATCCTTGGTCATGTTTTTCCAAAATTTAGTGAGATAATTGAGATGGGTAGGGGTGAACTACATATACTTTTTCATTTTATTATTTATCATTTTTAATAAATCACTATGGGTGGATAAATACATATCCTCTCTTCTTATTTTACCATGTCCTTACTAAAATATAAAGAATAAAAAAGTCATATGACATATGTATTTACAAGTTTTGTCCATGATATCCTACAATATTCCAGGTTTGAGAGATTTTATTCGACCTAGGTTCTCTACTATAAATCATTTGATTATAACTCCTAATGTTAGAGTGGCATTTTAGGTAGTAGGAAAGAGTTCATTCTTTTCAACACCATAATACATAGGTTATTGATAGAGCTAATATATTATGAATTTTTTATATGTATTTCAACGATTTAAGACAAACTAATTCATCAATTTTTGATTATATGGATCTGTTTTGGATTTATGATTAGTTTGGAGCTAAAAAATGGAAAGATTATTAAATATGTATTTTTTACAGATATTCACAACAAGGGTATTTGGTTTATTTCATTAAAAATATAATTACAAATTGAATGTTTCTTTTTTTGGGACATTGATTTATTTTCTTAATCATTCTCTTCTAGACTAAGAGATGATTTGAGCATCTAGATCCTTAAAATCAATGATGTTGATGATTTTTTGGGCAGAAACTGTGGACCCCAACACCATAATGGAAGCACATCACGATATAAGAAACTCCAATTTTTGTGATTCCACCTAGATATGAAAGGGTACTCAATAGTTCATTAACCAAT
This sequence comes from Viscum album, assembly GCA_963277665.1. Taxonomy (NCBI): domain Eukaryota; kingdom Viridiplantae; phylum Streptophyta; class Magnoliopsida; order Santalales; family Viscaceae; genus Viscum; species Viscum album. The sequence continues at coordinate 50,417,701 of OY728144.1, read as the reverse complement.
TGAATTACATGAATTTTGGAATCCATTAAAGTTACTTTTTAATGAATTCAATTCAAGGAATCTTCATGGGTTGTTCTTCAAGAAAAAGAAACATCAAACAAAAAAAATTAAAAAATCATTCATGATGTGGCCAATTATACCGAAATTCGGAGGGTGGCCTTAAAATACTATGTTTAAGAATGTTAATATAGGCTTTAATGCATGAAGAGGTTGTTTTTTATGGTCATTAATGCATGATATATGAATTGTGCATATTCTGCCTGGACAGAATAAATTCTTGGAGTAAAAAGGCCATAACACCCTCAAAAATCATTCAAGTACACTCTAATTTTTAGGGTAGACTCCCATTGAAATTATGAATAAAATTAATAAAGGGATAAATGTAGGATTCTATAATTAATTGCAGATGCAACATGACAACTTGTGGGGGAAATATTCTTCCAATAAAAGGAAGGGAGCTCCCACCTCTCAAATCATTCCATTCCATCCCCACACCATCTGTGGGACCACGGAGAAAAGGCAAATGGCCATTTATGATTTATATTTTATTTTATTTTCATTTTTGTTTTATTTTACCATGTAATTAATTCATGTGTATTTATATTAAATTGTTTCATTTTCCTCCTTCAAACCTTCTATTTTTTTCCAACTTTAATTCTCATTCTCTCTCTTCCATCTTTCAATCATGATATCTTTTCACTTTTCCATTAAAATTAACTAAATCGAGGCCTGTCTCTGGGGGAGGATTCATGGTGTTCATAATTATTGCACATTATATTTAAAATATTTTAAATCTCTTTGTGGGGGTGTCTGGAATATTGCATGGGTGCGGTGGTCGTCCACTACAACCCTATTTTGAAATCCATTTATTTTCCTTGATTAATTAATTTCCCTCCCCTATCTTAGTTAAACCCTTTATACTATGGAGTTGGTGTTCCATATGGGTTGAAATGGAATATAAAGGAGATGGGTCTTTTAGGAATAACATTATTAGTGGACATGTTATCCTTTCTGACTATTGGAGTAGGTGTGGTTTGGTGTGTCAGATGCATGCTAAAATCACACACTCAACAAATAAAAGAAAATTAATTTATTAATGAGGTTTAAATAAATGAATTATAAAATATAATTTAACAAATAATTAAATAAGTAATCAACCCTCATTATTAAACCCTGGACTAAGATATTTTTATCTCATCTGCAAATTTTTCTACATCTTCATTTAGATTTGAATTATTCAATTCATTATTTTAATTGCATGTTTTATAAAACCCTTAAAAACATTATTTTCAAAAAATATTAATGAACCAAGATGAATTAGAATAGTTGAAAAAGAATAAGTGATTGAACAAAATTTCACTCTCCTCAAGTTAGATGACCCTGGTCAGCCAGTTTACCACATTAGTAATGTAAATTTTATTTTTCCACACCCTACGATAGTCATGCATCCAAACTGGCACTCTTGTTGAGGAGATAAATAGTTATTCTGATCACATTTTTTAAATTCATATTTTTTAAATATTTTTCATTATTTATAAAAAATTAACATACAATTCTTTTTCCATGATCTATTCAAATTGAAATTGTTAAGCATGGGATGATTAATCACATGTGAAATATTAATAACCATAAGTGGATTATAAAAATATAAATGATAGGGTTGATAGGATGAATAATACTCCAGATGATTTGAGGAGGAAAATGGTAAGATAATTTGACTAGGTTTAGTCATTAATCAAGAAATATGACCCTGAACTAGAAAAAATCCTATGTTGGTGGTGTAATAATTTTCACCCATTATCGTTGAAGAACCAGAGGAGGTAAATGTTTAGGAATTTAAAGACTCATTCATCCTTAGTCAACCAATTCTACCTGAGATTGATTAAAAAGAGGATGACATTCCTAGTACGCCACATGTGGGAGATCAATAGGAGTTAGATGAATTAGGGAATGAATTTGAGGAATTTATTGATATCCCCAATCCTTGAAAAGAAGAAGATCCATCCCCACTAAAATAATTCACCAAAAAAGTGGTTGAATTTAACATCAAAATGGAGGAGCCTGACTACCTAAATCTATTCTTGGATATTTTACTCCAAGAGGAACTTACCACTGAGGAAAATATTGAAGATAAACGAACATAGGGATTTGAATCTTTCGTTGACTCTATACCTTCTGATTTTATTGAATATGAATTGTACGTCCCTCCATTTTATTTTGATTATACAAAATAAGACATTCTATTATATACCTTGGAGGAAGAATAAAAAAACTAGACATGCACTTTTTGTGGAAAATATGAAGCTCGCTGAGTTCCATGAACCTACATTTGAGGAGCCCCATCATGAAGAGATCCAAGTTGTTGAGCCAGTGGAAATCAGATAAGAGGTTAAAGCCCCTATGAAGATAGCACTAGAAGATAACATGGTTTCACAAGTATAAAAAATGAAAATGTGGTTCCATACATCATCCTACCCTCGTCTTTCATGGTTTACCACATTGAGAAGGGGGAATATCCAGTATACTCAATCCATGGACTCCTCCTCAACAGGAAAAAAGAACTATAAGCAGGAAAAAACAACATGTGGTGGTTCATGTAAAAGAAGATCCACCCATAATTAGATTGTGGATAACAGCTACTATGACCCACTATAGGTAGTAAAAAATTAGGGCCCACTTGGGATATTATACTATGATATATCTTTACATAATTTTTATATTTAAATTACATTTTTTAATATGTTGATTATCATGAAGCCCAACCATCCATATCTTGTTGATCATTAATGATACAATACTTATTCTAAAGTGAGTAATTCTCTATTTTATGTTCATAAATGGGAAAAGTATGCCTTAAATAGTGAAAAAAATTACTAAGATTCATGGGAAAGGGAATTATTTTTTATTGTTTAAACTTTTAAAATCCTTACATTTTTTGGTCCAAACATTTTTTTTTCATTAATAATTAGAATTCCATTCCCACACTTGAATTATTACTTCTTGTTAAGGAAACACATGTTTCTTAGGAATCTTGTGATTCCATGTTTTATATTTCAATGTTAAAGATATTGAATGAGTAAAATTGAAATTTTAATGTTTAAAAGCGATGAATGGATATTTAAATTATGACTCATGATTTAATAGAATTAGCTGATTTATTTAAATTAAATTTCTGTAACATTTTTCATGCTTTGAATTTCTAAAATTCATGTGAATTGATTTTTTTATTATAAATCATACCTCAAGTGATTATCTAATATCATATATCTCATTCTCAGTAGGATTTACAGACCAAGTACTTCCTATTTTATATTGAATATATTTCTTGGGTGATATTGGGACATGTCACCTTCCAGAACATGTATTGAAACTTTTTAAAGCAATAACTGTGAAAATACACATTTAAAATTAATGAGGCATCTTTTCAAAATCCCTAATCCTTAAATACCACATTTACATTATTCCATCATTAGCGCATATAGACTAGGAATGATCTTTATAGGAATGAGCCTCGTTTTATGAAATTTTTACCCATTCCCTCCCCACTCTTGTTAATTTAATAATATTTTAATGTTGAAGTGTGGGGGTGAAGGGAGTAATGGTGGAAGGGATGATATACATTGTAAGAAAAAATGTGTTGTGGTTTTATTGTGGAAATTGTAAAAGGTTTTGGAATCATTCATTTTACTCTATTTTTTTCCCTCTTGAATAAAAAAATAAAATGACAAAAACAACCAAAAAAATGAAGAAAATGGGTTGTGATTTGGGAAAACCAAAAATCAACATGTTCAAGACCAACTATCCTCTTATCATATATGGTTATGTGATAGATTTGAGGTTTTATATAATCATACACTTCAAAAAAATAAAAAATAAAAAAATCAAGAGGGTGCAGAAGTCATTCATTATGCTTATTGGATCATGACCTTACTTTATGTTTTAGAATAAGTGGGTGTTCTTAATTTAAGGAGGAGAATTTAATTAAACATTTACTTTTAATATCATGAGTTTTAATTAAGAGATAAACCTCTTCCTTGAGCATTAATTTTTAAAGAATCAAATCCTACTAACCTTAAGCCTCAGAGTCATTAAAATCTTTATTAAAATTTCCTCATTATTTTATGTGTATCTTGTCTTTAAAAATTAGAGAAAGTAGTTTCTTTTAATCCTATGGATATATAATTTTTTTTCATCATATGATAATAAGTCCACCTAATTTATATCATGAGATATTAGAGAAAAGATTAATGTGAGGTAAATCATGGGTTGGCGTGTTGAATAATAATTAATTGAGGAGCTTTAATGATTAAAAGTATAAGTTCCATCATTTTTAAAAGGAAAAAAGTAAAGTACATGAATTTATTTTTTCATTTAATAATGGAAAATTAATTTTTTTATTTATTTTGGTTTCTTTAATATTTCATTTGACATTGAAAATTATTTTATTTCATTTCATTGAAATTTTAATATTGGTAACATTGTTGCCCTTTAAAAATTAATGTTGAGATTTTATGCTTGAGGGAAAGCATGGTTTATGTGTGGTGGAATTGATAGAGCTAATATTTTTCACATTTTGTATTTGTATATAAATGATTTAAGAAAAAAAATTCATCAATTTGATATTATGTGGATCAGCTTTAGATTTATGATTTTTTTGAGCTAAAAAAGTAATGTTTATTAAATATATAAATTTGAAAGATTTTTTACATTAAGGTTATTTGGGTCATTTCATTAATAATATAATTCCAAATTTTATGATTCATTTTTTTAGATTCTTTGGTTTATTTACTTAATCTTTCCCTTCGGGACCAGGGGATGATTCTAGCATCTAGAGGCTATAACAAATCAATGAAGTTGAATAATTTTCTGGCCGAATAGCATGGACCCCACCACCGTTATGGAAGAACATCTCAGTCTACAACATTCCAATTTTAGTGATTCCATCTGGTCAACAAAGGGTTCACCATGTCATGTTCACCCATGAACTTTCAAGTAGTTTGGAAGACATTCAGTTGTCTTTTGGATGAATTCAATTGAAGGAATTTTCCTGGAAATTTCATCAACAAAAATAAACATATAATATAAAAATTCATAAATCTTACATGGGGTGGAAATTTACACTAAAATTTGGAGGGTGGCTGAAAAAGAATATGTGGAACAACATTCATCAAGGCTCCAACGCATGAAGATTCCTTTTTCATGGTCATTAATGAATGATATTGGAAATGTAGAGATTCTTCCTAGATAGAATAAATGATTGGAGTAAAAAGGCCACAACACCCATGTGTGAAATAATTTAAACATTTGAGGGTATAACCCCAAGGAAATTATGAATAACATTCATGAAGGAATCATTGCCTTATTTTTTCTTTAATTGGGTATGTAATGCACTAATATGTGGAGGATAAGTTCTGCTTATAAAAGAAGAGGAGCTCCCACCACTCAGAGCATTACATTTGATCCCAACAATATCTGGGGCACCAATGAGAGGCGTCTAATAGACATTTAGGAATTCTATTTTTCTTTTATTTTTTTCATTCTTTTATCATGTAAATTATTCATATTTTTTCATATTAAAGTGTTTTACTTTCCTTCTTTCATTGTTCTTTTTTTCGTCCAGCTCTAATTCTCATTCTCTCTCATTCATATTTCCATCGTGATATATCTCTACTTTTCTATTGAAATTGACTAACTTGAGGTCTGGACCTGAGGGGTGTTCCAACATGTTCATCATTATTTCTATTAAAATTTAAAAAACAATTAAATCTATTTGTAGTGGAGGCGGGAATATTGAACAGGTGGGGCGGTCGTCCACCACAACAGTATTCCCAAATTCATTTCATTTCCTTGATTAATACATTTCCCTACCCTATCATAGAAAAACCCTTCATACAGTGGAGTGGGGGTTTATATAAGGGTTGAAATATAAAGTGATGGAGATGAGTATTTTAGTAATAACATTCTCAGTTGTGGTTTTATCCTATTAGACTATTGGAGGAGGTAGGGTTTTGTGTGCCAGATACATGCTAAAATAACACACTACATAAATCAAATAAAATTAATTCATTAATGATGTTTCAGTGACTGATTTGTCAAATTGAATTTATACAATAACTAAATAATAAATGAACCTATTTTATCAAACCCTATACCATGACCTTTCTATCTAATGTGCATTTTTTCTGCATCTACATTTAAATTTTAATATTTTATTTCATTATTTTAATAGCTTGTTTTCCAAAACCCATAAAAACTTCATTTTCAATAAATATTAAAAAAACACAAAATGAATTAAAATAGGTGAACTAGAATAAGTTATTTAACTAACTGCAATTCTTCTATAGTGATATGAACTTGATCATCCATTGTGCAACATTAGGAATATAAATTTTTTTCTCCATGCCCTATGACAAGTGTGACAAATATGGCACCATTTTTGGGAGAGAAACAGTTGTTTGGATCACTTTTTATAAATTCAATTTTTTAAATGTTTTACACTATTAAAAAAAACTATTATCTTTTCATGATGTATTGAAATTAAAATTTGTATGCATTTTATGATTACTCACATGTGCAATATTAAGAACCAAAAGTGGATTATAGAGGTCTACATGACAAAGTGGATATAGTAATAAATCATCTAGATGATTTGGGGAGGAAAATGGAATGGTCATTTGACTATGTTCATGCACTAATAAAACAACCTAACCCTGAACTATAAAAAAACCTAAGTTAGTGGTGGATGAAATTTCACCACTCATCATTGAAGAACCAGAGGAGGTAAATGTTGAGGTACCTGAAGACTCATTCATCCTCACTCAACCTACTCTACCCAAGATAGAAGAAAATGAGGATTGTTTCCTGATGATCCACATGTGGGAGATCAATAAGAGATGGATTAATTTTGGAATGAGTGGGAGGAACAGATTTATCTCCCCAATCATTGTAAAGAAGAAGAGTCACCACCACTAAAAAAAGACAACTCCAAAGTGGTTAAATTTGATATCAAAATGGAGGATCCTGACTGCTTAACACCATCCTCGAAGACTCTACTCCAAGAGAAACATACCACTAAGGAATATATTGAATCTGAATGAACTTGTAGAGTTGAATCATTCATTGAATCTACCCCTTAATATTTTATTGTTTCTGAATTGTAATTCACTTCCTCTAGTTTTTATTATACAGAATTAGATTTTCTATGTTATACTTTATAGGAAGGCGAAGAAACTGGACTTGCACCTATTGAGGAACATATGCAGCTCCCTGACTGACATGAACCTACATCGGAAGATCTCCATCATGAAGATATCCATGTTGCTGAGCCTGAGGAAATCAGACAAGAAAATAAATCCCCCGTGATGAAATAGTTGGAAGATAAGATGGTTGAACAAGTATCAACAAAATAAGAGGAGGTTTCATATTTCTTTATACCCCATCCATTCTAGTTGTACCACATTGCGAAGGGGGAGGATCAAGTGTACTATATCCATGTATTCCTCCTCAACAAGAACAAAGAACTGCAAGCTAGGAAGAATAACATGTGGTGGTTTATGTCAAAGAAGATCTACCCACCCTCATATTCTATATACTATTTGGTACTACCCACTAGAGGTAGTAAATATTCTGGGCCCACATGGGGGATCATACAAAGATTTATCTTTACATGATTTTTATATTTCAATTTCATTTTTCAAGAAGTAGTTTAGCATGAAGCCTAGTCCCCCTTGACTTTTTGAGCTATAATGACATGATCATTGTTCTTAAGTGAGTAATTATATTTTTTAGGTTCATAAATGGGTAAAGGAATCCTCAAATAGTGGAAGATAATTACTATGATTTGTGGGAAAGAGAGTTCATTTTTATTGTTTAATCTTTTTAAACTCTTTACATTTTTTGGTCAAAAACATTTTTTGAGATTTAATGATAAGAATTTCATGCCCAAACATGAACTATTGTTTTCATTGACTTATCTAGGAGACATGAGTTTCTTAGGAATCCTATTATTACATGTTTTAGATTTCAAGGGTAATGATATTAAATGAGTAAAATGGAAACTTTATTGTTTAAAGTGAAGCATAGATTTTGAAATGATGACTCATGATTCAAGGGAATTAGTTAATTTATGTAAATAAAAGTTCCATATCATTTTTCTTACTTTGAATTTTTGAAAATCATGTGAATTTATTTGTTATTATAAATCATTCATAGAGAGATTTTTAAATATCCTATGTCTAATTCTCAATAGGATTTATAGACCATGTACTTCCTATTTTATCTTGAGCATATTTTTGGAGTGATCTTGGGACATGTCACATACCAGAGCATGTAATGAAACTTGTCAAAGATAGGGTTGTGGAAAAAAATATTTAAAATTATTGAGGAATATTTTTAAAATACTTTATCCTTAAATAGCACATTTATATTATTCTTTCATTATCCCATAGAGACCATGTATGACTTTCATAGAAATGAGCCACAATTTAATCCATTTTTATCCATTACCTCCTTACTCATGGTATTTTCATGATATTTTAATGTTTATGTGTGGGGGTGAAGGGAGTCATGGTGGATGGGTTGATATAAATTTTATGGAAAAAGTGAGGGGTGTTGTTGTGGGAATTTTAAAAGGTTGTGGAATCATTTATTTTACTATATTGCTTTCCCCTCTTGAATAAAAAATGAAAATGAAAATAAGATCCAAAAAATGAGATAAATGGTTTTTGATATGAGAAAACAAAAAATCCCCATTTTCCAGGCTGAAAATCCTCTTATAATATGTGATTAAGTGATAGATGTTAGTTTTAATCTAATAAATATTATGAAAAAATATAAAAGCAAAAAATAAATAGGGTGTACAAGTCATTAATTATGCTTATTTGATCATGAACTTACTTTGAGATATGGGGGAAGTAAGTGTTTCTACTTTGAAGGGGAGAATTTTAATACACTTTTACTTTTCAGGTCATTCATTGTTAAAATATATTATATTTCTCCTTGAGCCTTAATTTTTAAATCATAAAATCCTACCAACCTTAAAAATAAAATTCATGTGAACATTTATTGAAATGTCCTCATGATTTCATGTGACTTCTATCTTTAAAAGTGGAAAACGTAGTTACTTTATATTCCTATGGGTAAAGAGTAGTTTCTCATGATATGAGGATAACTCCACCTGAATTGTATCATGAGAGATGAAATAAAATATTCAAGTCGGGTAAACCATGAGTGGCTTATTTAATAATAATCTATTGAGGAGCTTGAATGAATGAAAGGAGAAGTTCCATCATTTTTAAATGGGAAAAGTAAAATACATGAATTTATTACTTCTTTGAAAATTGTAAATTAAACTGATAATTTATGTGGATTCGTGAAATTTGGATTTTAAATTGAAAATTGTTTTTTCATTTCTTTGAAATTTGAATATTGATAAAATTGGTTCCCTTTGAAATTTAATTTTGAGATTTTATGTTTCAGGGAAAGACTGGTTTAGGTGTGTGGGAATTGATAGATATAACATTTTCCACATTATTTATTTGTATTTATATGATTTAATCCACAAAATTAATATATTTGAGCTTATATGGATCTATAAAGAATTTATGGTGTGTTTTGACCTAAAAATGGAAAGTTGATTGAATATGGATTTCTGACAGATTTTCACATCAAGGGTATTTTGGTCATTTCATTAAAAATATAATTCCAAATTGAATGATTCTTGTTTTAGAATACTTGATTTATTTACTTCATCTATAGCTTCAAGACTAGGGGCTGATTCAAGAGTCTATAGGCCATAAAAATCAATGAAGTTGAAGATTTTGTTGGGAGGACAACATGGGAACCACCTCCATAATAGAAACACATCTCGGTCTACACTACTCCAATTGTGATCATTCCACCTGGTTATGAATGAAGACCCAATTTTTCATTCCCCATTAACTTCCATAAATTTTGGAATCCATTAAGGTGGCTTTTGAATGAATTCAATTGAAGGAAGCTTCATGGGAATTTCCTCAAGAAAAATAAATAGCCAATAAAGAATCAATAACTCTATCTTGAGGTATCCAATTAAACTAAAATTTAGAAGATGCATGAAAAAGTCTACTTGGAACAACATTTCTGAAGGCTCTAATGTGTGAAGAGGACATTTTCATTGTCCGTAATGCATGGTATGTAAAATGTGGGGATTCTTTTAGGACAGAATAAATTCTTTGAGTAAAAATCCTATAACTCCATCAAAAACCATCCAAATATTATGAAATATTCAGGGAAATATTCCAAGAAAATAGTGAAGAATATACATGATGGTATCAATGCTAGATGCTGTCATTAATTATGGATTCAATGTGCCAAATTGTGGAGGAAAATTTTTTCCAATAAAAGAAGAGGATATCACACCTCTCAAAGAATTCCATTCCATCCCCACATCATCTAGGGCACAAATGAGGGGAGGAAAATGGCCATTTATGTTTTATATTTTGTTTTTTGTTGTTGTTGTATTTTATCATGTATATTCTTAATAATGTTTTATATTAAAGTGTTTCTATTTCCTTCTTCCATCCCTCTTTTTTCTACGAACTCTAATTCTCATTTTCTATCTTCCATCTTCCCATCATGATATATTTTAACTTTTCCATGGAATGTTAATAACTCGAGGCTTGGAAATGGGTTAGGTTTCCTGTTTTTCTTCATTATTACACTTTATTATTATAGCTCATCCAGGAATGTTACTCTTCAGTACGGTGGAGTTGGGGTTACCATATGGGTTAAAATGTCATACGGTGGAGTCTGGTGTTTTAGGAATAATATTCTCGGTTGCGGTGTTATCCTATTGGACTATTGGAGGTGGTGTGGTTTGGTGTGCCGAATGCCTGCTAAAATCACACACTAAATAAATCAATGAAAAGTAATCAATTAATGAGGTCTTAGTAAATGAATTATAAAATTGAATTTACACAATAATTAAATAATGAATGAACTTATGTTATCAAACCCTAGACCAAGACCTTTATATCAAATCTACATTTTTTCTGAATCTTAATTTATATTTGAATTATAGAATTTCATTATTTTAATGGCATGTTTTCATAAACCATTAAAAACATTATTTTAAAAAAATATTAAAAATAATAATAATTAGAATAGGTGAACTAGAATAAGTGATTGAATAGACATTAATACTTATCAAGTGAGACATCCCTGGTTATCCACTCTTCTACCTTAGGAATAATTTTTTTACCATTCCATATGATAGGCGTGTGTTATTTATCATGGATATCATTAGTTTCTCTCTCTTTAATAATGTTTTGTGTCATCTTCCAAGAAAAATCTTTCACAAAACTGTGAATTACAAATATAATCACTTTTAAACATATCTAATTCTTTAAAAACTACATATATTAATAATGAAAAAATAAAATCCTGAAAAATATCTCTCATATTCAAAATATAGAAAATATATAACCTTTAATTTAAAGTGTGATCATATCATTTAAATAAAACAATTATATTCCTCATTTATCTCTCATTAAAATATTGAGTCAAGGATCCCATTTTATTCTCATTAGGACTTTTTATTAATAACCACATAATACATGACTATCTACAGACTTGAATTCCATAAAAACTACTAAATTAATTATTTTGAATATCTCATGTGAAAAGAAGAATGGGTTGGTATCAAAATACATGTATACAAGCCTGAATGACTACATGGAACCTTCATTAGTGGTAATGGGACACATCTTAGTACCATCCTTATAGATGTAACTCAATATTAAAGTTGATGAGAATACTAATTTGATATTATATTGAATCAATGTAATTATCATTTATTGCGATATTATTTTTAAAAAGATCAAATCCAAAAAATAATCTTCCATTTTCATCTGGATTGACCACATGTATGGATCAACTGAAGAACTTTTTTTAATCTAGATCATCCATATTTCAGGGTCAACTTCACTGTTGGATTGACCACACACCATATCATCATATGTATTTTCTATCGATCAAAATTTATTATATAACTCAAATTAATACATGTACAAACATAACCAACCATGTGAACTTATAGTTAAAATATTTTCTATGTAAATATATCATATGTAGTGATTGTAAACACTACTATGGATAGACTGTATTAATGAATTCAATCAACCATGTTGAAAATAGTCATTGGATCAACTAAAAATCTTGATCGACCATGAATAACAATTTAATGTATCACCTGAACTTAATACATTTACAAATGTTCTCAATACACTTCTATGCTATTATGTTTGATGATTTTACCATTATAAAATCCTTGATTTATCATATTACCAATTACATGAATATCATGGTACCTTTTTGAACTTTTCATAATTATCCTATAACATTTATATAGTCCGAGTTTTACCTCTACACAACAACAGATAAATTCAGTAATATTTATGAAAATACTATAATTTCTCCTTTGCCTTTATGTAGATTGCGTCATTATCAATCTAACAACCATGCATATATCTATCTATCTATACACAAATTTCAAATTTTTTTATTTACCTGTATGTAGATTGTTTAAATATCGACAAACATTTAAATAACAAGTATTAGGATAGGATTACCAGTCGATACCATTTGAATTCTTGGTTTTTATCTTTATATAGGTCACTGAATTTCTCATTACCTTTATATAGTGACATTATGTTGTTCCCAATCTATTTTTATATAGTTAATGAATTTATCAAACCACATTTACAATGTATGAATAAAATTAATTTACCTCTACATAGGTAATGAAAATTTTAAATTACCTTTCTAGACACCTCATTACAATATTAATCATCAATCCCAAGGCCTTCAAATTTATATCACATGATGTAGATAAGGTTTATTCACCCTCCAAAACATGTCTTGTATTTCTTTTATGATCACCGCAACAATCATAACATTTATAGAGTTTCTCACTGAACCTATTCGACCAACTATTCAAAGTTTCATACAATACTTAGTTCCTTTCCATGTGTGATGTGTATGACCCCAGAGCATCTTAAGAGGGGACGAGTGATTCGAGGTGTCAACTTTTTTTTTAAATAAATGGATCTTTTTCCCAATTTTTTTGGAACTTTTCAAACCTATATGTTGGAATATTTTATTAATAAAACATTTTCATGCAATGAGACAACAATACAATTTTACATGGTTCTCCATTAAGGACTAGTCTGAGGAGTATATGCCGATAGTGTTTAAGTCCTACATAAATCCACTAATCTTCACTATTTGTGGGTCAAAAAATTTTATACATAGCCACTATTTTCTAGGTACACTAGAATTTTAATATTTTTGGGATATCTTAATGTGTCTCTCAGAAAACATTCGTAGACTCCCCCTAGCTCACTTTCATGGGTAAAGTCTTACTCAGTTTATTGATGTGAAGGTAGATTCAGTAGATTGGAATTAAATTATTTTTCTGTGACTATCATGAGACTTTACAAGAAATATATTCCTAATTTAATACAATTTAGAATCCATGCTCACTAAAAACTAATTTTAAAAAATGCTTTTCGTGATGCTCATTTGTGAAGCTCACTCCTTCACAAAGATCACTCCTTCACAAAGAAAACTACCTTCGCAGAGATCACCATTTCATAGAAGAATATCCATTAATTAAAAAACACCCATTACTCAAATGTATTGGAATTGGTCAAGAATTAACTAGCCTTTTCTTGATGATCATGCTCATAGAGAAAGCCATATTCATAGAGCTCCCCAAGCTTCTTGAAATTAGACCGGTTCTAGATTTTCCCTAAATAATTTAGTGAAAAATGAAGTGGGGTATACTTATATTTATAGGCTCGTCCATTAATGATATTCCACTATCTATAAGGTATTTTTTGAATATTTCAAAAAACTATTCTTTGTTATCAACCATTTATGAAGATCTAGTGATTTTTTTTGTAGTGATGGTGATCATCGTCAATACATTGCATAGTCACGATGCTCCACATATCATAATTATATGGAGCACTGTCTCCAATCACAATGCTCTAAATCTCCATGAACCTCAACCCAGTATTCAATAAACCCATTCAATTACAAGAATTATGAATAATGATTCCATAAAATATTCCTTCATGATGTGATCATATTACTCTGGATTTTAAGCCAAAAAATTTGGAAAATACTAGGAAACGATGCCACCTTCAACACTTCTGTCAGCGTATACTATATGATCACTCTCCTTGGAATCTCTCTGATCATCCCAGTGTGTCTTTACATCAAACACAATCTATACACAATTTCTAGAAAATATCAATATTGGTTCCAATATGATATTGGCTTTTCAATATCATCATACGTGTATCTATAGTGTCTCGTGTCTTCTTTATTAACAAAAAATACATTCCCTCATTGGAACAACAATATACCCCTTTTAATTTCTATCAATACCACCCGGATATTTAAATTCAATATGTTTTCTCATTTATTTCTCTCCCATATTGAAAATAAAAAAAGGGGCATATAAGGTTCTGAAACTAACTTACTTCCTCTTTATTCTTATTGAGAAATGGTTCTTCTATAATAACTTATTCTTAAACATTGAATCTTAATTAAAGCTTGGTTCCCTTGTAAGGGAAGGATGTCACAACACCCCCAAATTATCTAAGATCCTTTACATAATATACCCTAAGAATAAAGGGGTGATCCTAGTGCATAAAATAATATACACTTTACTAGTACACCAAGACTACCCATTTTCAATTCATCACATGATACCAAATGAAAATATCTCAATATAGGATTTGTTAAAAAAAATTAATAATAAATGAATACACTTTATAAACCTTAATAATTGGATCATAAATTTCAAGTTCAATATATTCAACCCCTCTATATTTCACTAAACACACCATCCTAAACTACCCCTTGATAAACATATTTTTCAAAATCAAAATATGGTTTAAAAGTACGATTGAAATAAATAAAAATTCTATTATTTATAGGTCTATCTATATTTTTTTGATTTTACATAGTTCAAAATTTTTGAATGATCTATTAGTTTTCTACTCTCAAAAGATGTATAAACTAACATTAATCATTATTATATAATGATTATTCTATGATGTGTAACATTCTCCTTCTATTGAGAATTCATAGCATTATCCAGTTCCTTGATTTTTATTTCCTTCAATTCCTTGCATGTTTAGTACACATAAAATGAAATGGGATTAGGATTATATATATTTTTATTTCATAATAGTGGTATGGTTGTGAGATTTACCTTAATATGGATCTTTCATTCTTCTTAACTGGATTCATGTGTGGCACTTATATTCATGCATGAGAAACAAATTCATATTCATCCCTAGATAATATCACCTTTTCTTTAATACTTTCCTTTTGGCCTTACAATAATTCTCGACAATCATTTGAAACATGTATAGTGTAATTGACCCTCCCACAAAACATATTTGAGGATTCATTTTGAGCTTCCATTTTCTCTCAAATTTTTAAACTACAATTTTGACCAAACTTTTTTACTTTTTATTTGATTCCTCTCAACATTAGAAGTACATGATATTTCTCTATAGGATTCATCATCCTCAAAAATTTTCATTCTAAGATTATTAATTAAATAAAATTATTTTCTCCTTTTATTCTCAGGTCCACTCCCCCTTGATTTAGGTTGGTTTCTTTAAAATGAAAAATTATTCCAGTAGTCATAATATTTATGCCAAAAACATCCAAATCAACAATACTGTATCTTAAATCATCCTTTTTATGTATTTTGGTGTGTCTTTTTATTATTTTTATCCAAGAAACATTCATTTTTTATTAATACTTTTTATTTTATTTAATTTCTATCTCCAATCTACTTTTACTTTCCCAATAGTATAAGAACACCATTCACAACATTAATCAACTTGAAATTCAATAGAATGAGTCTTAAAATCTATAAAAATTATTAAAATAGATTCATAATCACTTGACAATTTATAGAAGATTTGTAACAATTTATGGTGGTTGGTTTTATAATTTGAATTAGATGATTCAACCTGAATATACATTACTCTCTAATAATATTCTCTTATGGTATTCATTATTTTTTAGATAAAATGTAAAGACCCAAACATTTTTCAATGAAAATTTCTCTTGATCTAATTAAATTTATTATTATGTAAAATGGTTATATAACATATGACCTTCCTTGGGTTTGTGTTTTTTTATTTTAAAATACCTATAATAATTCTTAATGTTTCAAATATAGTAATTTAATAGTGATTTCATGATTAGTATAAATATTGGGCTTTAACAAATATAATTTACTCAGAAAAAGGAAGTGATGGCCTCATCCTGTATAATGACCCAATAGTGATCACATGATTAATATATAATCTGTTTTATGACAACATAATGACCCAATAGTTATATAATAAAATACTATAAATTGGTTTTTAGACTAATATATGTTTTACCCTTAAAATAATTTGATTTTATATTTTTTGGTTAATTTTATGGCGCCTTAGGGGACCCTCTACGACATATAAAACTTTTTAACTTTTAGAATGATTTCCTTGAGAGTGTGAATCACCTCAAAAAATGCAAGTTAAATATTTTAAGAAGTTTGTCCATTCACATTATAAAATAATTTCTTACAATCCCCTTTGGAAAAAACCATGGGCAAAAACAATGGGTTGGTTTGTTTTTTTTATTAGTTTAATGTGTTTTTCCAAAACCTAAATAATATAGAATTCCCTCTCATTTTCTATATAAACCCACCCATGTTCCAACTTACTCTTAAATAAAATCTTTTTGAGTACAAAAAACCACTTCTCTCCTTTCTATAGAATCCTCCCAAGGCCCCCCAAGCTCCCAAGAAGTCTCTCTCAGGCCTCTCCCTAGCCTTTGGGATCACACTTCCAAGTAATGGATTTCTTCCTTTCTCATTTTTGTCAAAATTTCATTATATTGTTATACCCTTTTGTTGTCAATTACAAATTTTTTGTTATGTTTTAGAACCTCCCCTATATAGACCTTATTGTTTTTATTGATTAGAGAACTATTTATCTCTCAGTAATGCCTCTCATTCACACCAGTTACCATGCCAAAATTCCGTAAGGAATTTCTCTCATATCATTTACATTCAAAAAATTATTTTGAATAATTCATCTAAATTCTATTACATATTTTGGGACATGTACCTATATGAACCCTTACTATAAATTTCATGTATATGTGATGAGATACCCCTTTCCCTCTAATCAAACTTTTTTATGAAATCTTATGTCATGCTGTTATGCTATTGAAATTGCCCAGCGATTTTCCCAGCCAACGTCATTTTGTAGTGAATACCATGACCATTTATCTATCAATGGTATTCACATTTATGAACGTTTACTTATTGATTATTGTGTTTCATGTATTAATTTTACATTCCTTTATTTTCTAATAAATGATTATGCTTAATGAATGCATGTTGTATGATCTATGTGGCACACTTATGCATGAAATGAAATGATTAAGAAGGGTGCACCCAGATAGCGCTCCAATGCATTGGGTAAAGATTAGTCTCATGATACATCTAGTGATATGATGTTTTAGTCATTCTAATTCAACTTCAATGAGGTTTTAATCATGCCTGATGTGCAATGATCCTTGTATCATGTTAATATCATGTTAAATGTTGTTGTTATATTTCCATGTTATGATAAGCATGCTATATCATGCCTTTATGTTCATGTTGTTTTGTACTCCATTGATATTCCAATTTCCTAACATGTACTATATTATTTTTTATACTATGATTACTCTATTACTAAGCTTTATATATCACCATTTTCTTATGCATGTCCTTATGTTATCCCATGAATTGTTAAGTACGAAGGATTATTGTGGTTATGTAGAATAATTTTTTAATAAATATGTTGTGTTTTATGGTATAAGTTGTTATGTAATGTTATTATTCCCCAAAGACTCTAGATCTCTTGTTCTTGTATCTTGTATCATGTGATTTGTTTATGTAATAAACTATGCATAAGTGTTAAATAAATATTAGGTTTGTTATGGATAGTATAAGAGGATATGTTTAGTTATATTTTTTATTACGATTAGAAAATCCTAGTGAAAGACATAGGTATAAGACTTTTTATAATTAAAAATCCCTAATTTCTATTGAGTATCTAGTTAGTGGCTTATTAAGGAAATAAAACCCTGTCTAGATACGAGCAGGTTTAGCCGGTTCTGGCATATATGTATCTAGGGGTAAAAACCGAAAAAAC
Source organism: Viscum album (assembly GCA_963277665.1). Classification (NCBI taxonomy): domain Eukaryota; kingdom Viridiplantae; phylum Streptophyta; class Magnoliopsida; order Santalales; family Viscaceae; genus Viscum; species Viscum album. The sequence goes on along the minus strand of OY728144.1, from coordinate 50,399,438 downwards.
CTCTTTGAGCTAGACTCGAATGGGAACTAGTGCATAACAACGGGCCTTGTAGCACTCTTGGTTATGAAACTCCTAGGAGATATTCTTTGGTAAATTCATTATCTTAGTATAACCCATTATTATGTGAATAAAAAATTTACCCAAAGAATATATGTTGGGAAGCAGATCATGGATAAGATAGATTGAAGCCTATAAATTCATAAGTTAAAGGAAAAAAGTAATTTATAAGTCATGCATTTTTTATTTGGATTTACTTTTATGTGTTACCCATAACTTTCCATTAAAACCATCCAATGGTCATTAATAAGTGGACTCGGGCTAACAACTGATGAAAAGATCAATGTGCTGATTGTGAAAATGAGATGCCCAATCTGATGAGAGCGGGAATTGCGAACTTTGTCACGATACTCTCTCAATTAAATCATGTTTTAAATAGATATGTGGGTAAAGAGGAACATTCAACCCCACCCCCACCCCCACCCCCTAATAAAGAACTAGTCGCAATCGAGAGATTCATAAGATAAAGGCATCCTACTTTTAATGGATCATCTAATCCCTCAAACGCCGAATAATGGATACACTCCATTGAGAAGATCTTCTCCCTCATTCAATGTTCTGAACAAGAGAAGGTACTTCTAGATACTTATTGTATGGAGAGTGAAGCTGATCAATGGTGTACATTGATAAAAAAATTAAGAAGCTTGAGGTGGATACTGAGTTGTTGGAATGTAAGGATTTTCTATAATTTGTTTTTGATAGATATATTACTCTCACCAAACGACTTAAGATGGAAGGGGACTTCCATTCCCTCACGAAAAAAAGATGACAAATCCATCAGAGAATATAAGTAAAACATCATAGGTCATGCATGATTTTCCTCTAGATTTATAGTTACCCCTGGATTCACGGTTGACCACTCATTTGGTGGGCAAAAAAGGAGCCTACGGAAAGCCCAAGAAATCCACGACTTTGAGAGGTATGAGTAAATTGTCTGTTGTGCCCTCAAAGTCAAAATAGAGATCAGTAAATCTATGGGGTATCATTGGGATAAAAGATGTAAACTGGAATTCAATTCTGGTAGCCCGATAGATAAATCTAACAGTGTTAAGAAAATATAGCACCCCACTTGCCAAATGTACGGAAAGAAGTAACCCAAAAATTTCTTGAAGGGGATGAGTAAATGCTTTAGATGTGGAAGATAAGGGCACATGACCATTAACTGCAGACAAGAAAAACCCACAGCTATGACAGAGGAGAAAAATTCTCCCTTCAACCCTCAGCACATTGTTCACTGCTTCAACTGCAAAGAACCAAGGCCCTTTTTTGATCAGTTCCCTAAGACAGGTCTTTTTGGAGGCAAGCAACAACCTCCAGGGCAGCAAGGGTGAGCTTCTTCCATCACAACCACCGAAGTGAACCCCAATAATGAAGTGGTGACAGGTATGCAAATTATTCATTCACGAATAGTGAATATACTTTTTGATTATGTTTCTTGGAATTCATCTATATCCCAAATGATTAGTAGAACAATCCCAACACCACCACAAGTCATGGAAGTAAAGATGTCTGTGAGAATAGAAAATGGTAAAATCATTTCATCCCTTGAATATAAATCATCCCATGTCATAATTTTTGGATTGAACATCCCCTATAACCTCGTCATACTCTCTTTTGAGGAATTTGATTTAATTTATATCAAGGGTTGACTTTCCATATATAGATAAAACATATGTTGTTGTGAGAGGGAAATCACTCTCTATATAGTGAATTGACCCCTGATTCTATACAAGTGCAAGGAGGAGGATGAATCTTCTTTTTCACCATCATCTCAAGAGTGAATATGACTGACCTATGAGCAAGAGTGTCTTTCTCAGATGATTGAGTCTAAGGAAGAAACTATCCTTGAATAAATGCCTATTGTGAGAGAATTCATTGAAGTGTTTCCTAAGTAATTGCATAGTCTTCCTCCAATAAGAGATTTGAATTCTCAATTTATCTTATACCTAGAGATGTTACAATTTCCAAGACTCCATATAGATTGGATGTTGCGGTGCTTGAGGAGATGAAGAAAGAACTATATGAGAATCTGGATAAATGGTTTATACGCCCAAGTGCTTCACCGTGGGGTGCACTAGTCCTCTTCATCAAGAAGAAGGATGGGTCATTGTGCTTTCGCATTGATTATCGTGAGATAAACAATATCATGATAAAGAACAAGTATCCCCTACCCCGAATTTATGACTTATTTTATCAGCTACATGGAGCACAATACCTCTCCAATGTGGATTTTCGATTGGGATATTACTAAGTAAGGGTGATGAAGAGGATATCCCTAATATTTATTTTTGTACAAGATACGGGCACTAAGAATTCATAGTAATATCTTTTTGACTCACTAATGCTATATTAATATTCATAGAGTTAATAAATAGAGTCTTTAGATATTACCTCAAAAAATTTGGTAGTCTTTATAGAAGATATTGTAATATTCCCCAAAACCAAGGAGGAGCATGAGAAGAATCTAAGCACTATACAAGAGACTTTTCAAGATGAGAATATCTATGCAATGTATACAAATCGTGTGATCTGGTTGAAGGAGTTCCCATTATTTTGTCATATCATCACGAGAAATGGGATATCTGTGGATCCATCTAAGACAACAGCAACTAAGGGATGGCCAGGGCCAATATCGGTAATAGATATCTGTAGATTCCAGGGGTTAGCTAGATATTATCGTCGATTTGTGAGAACTTTCTCACAATTTTCCAACCCTCTTACCAAGATAACTTGGAAGGGAGTAAATTTTTCATGGAGTTATGAATGTGAAGTGAGCTTCAAGGAGTTGAAAAGGAGGTTTATCAATGTGCTTGTTCTCCCACTACCCACAAATGGAGAACTTTTTGTGGTGTTCAGTGATGCATCAAAGAAGTGCGTGAGCTGTGTGTTGATGAAAAATGACAAATTAATTTTCTATGATTCAATGACATTGAAAATTCATGAGAAAAACTATCCAACACATGATATTAATTTTGTAGAAGTAATATAATAATTAAAAAATTGGATACATTACTTATTTGGGGAGAAGTGTGAAATATAAATGGATCAAAAAAGCCTCATGTATATATTCATACAGAAAGAGTTGAATATTCTCCAACAAAGATTGTTAGAGCTGATCAAAGGATATGAATTCTCAATCCATTACCACCCTAGGAAAGAAAGTAAGGTGGCAGATAATCTAAGTAGAGAGGACCGAAAAATTCTATAATTGATGATAATTGAAAACAATCTAGTCTTCTTAGATTTAATGAAGATAGACATGGGAACCATAAAGAAGGGAACATCATCAATCCATTAAAATATTATTGCTCAATCGTCTCTTTTGGACATGTTAAAGGATACTCAAAAGAATGATGTGGGAATTCAGAATAAAGTGGAAACTATATGAAAAGGTAAATCATTGGAGACGAATTTTAATAAAGAAGGAATTATGTGATTTGGGACAATATTATGTGTTCCATGAAATCTGGAGTTAAAGAATGAACATTTGGATGATGCACATAGTTCAAATTTCTTCATTTACCCAAGAAACACAAAGATTTATCAATATCTCTAAGAGAATTATTGGTGGGATAACATGTGGGGGAGATCTCTGAGTATACATAAAAGTGTCTGGTATTTCAGAAAGTGAAGGATGAGAGGCAGAAGTCTAAGGGGATGATGCAACCATTACCCATACCAACATGGAAATGTTAGAACATCAATATATACCTTTTACCTAGACATCCAATGAAATCAAAATGAAACAATGTTATCTGGGTGTTGCGGATCACCTAACAACGACTACATAATTAATTTCAAATTAGGAGGATTTTACATTGGATCAACTAGCACAAATATAAATCAAAGATGGGTTAAGGCTATTTAGAGTACCACTATCAATTGTATCCGAAAGAGATCCATGATTCACCTATATTTATTGTAAGAATCTTCAACATGCACTGAATATTGTTATGAAATTTAGTATGGATTATCATCCTCAAACTGATGGCCAATCTGAGCGGACTATACAAACACTTGAGGAAATGTTGATATCATTCTCAATGGACTTCATAGGAGGATGATATCAGTATCTTCTTCTAGATGAGTTCTCTTACAACAACAGTTTCCACTCAAGCATCCAAATGCCTCCTTATGATTCCCTTAAGGGAAGAGGTGAAGAATACCAACATGTTGGGATGCAGTTGGGAAGTTAAAACTCCTAGTTCTAGAAATGGATGAAGAAATGGTGGAGAAGGTTAAGACCGTCCAGCATCACATTAAAGCTGCTCAGAGTAGACAAAAGAGATATGCTGATAATCATTGATGGGATATAGAGTTTAATGTTAGAGACATTGTATTCCACCACATATAATTGTGGATGATAGTTTTGAGATTTGGGAATAAGGTAAATCTTAGTCCAAGGTACATTAGCACTTTTGAGATCCTTGGTATCATTGGAATAGTGGTCTATTGACTAGCACTCCCACCGAACCTACCTCAAGTACATGATGTATCCCATGTGTCACTCTTGAGGAAGTACATATCTGACCCATCACATTTACTCAATCAAGAGGTGGTACCATTGGAGAATGACCTATCCTGTGAGGATAAGCTGGTGAAGATCTTATATCATCAGAAAAAATTCTATGAAATAAGACAATGTCCATCATAAATGTGTTTTATAGAAACCACAAGATTGAAGAAGTAATGTGAGAGTCAAAGGATGTAATGAAGAAGATTTACCCACATCTATTTTAGTGTGGAAAAAGGAAATTTTTTAGGGTGAAATTTCTTAAGGGGAGGATATAGTAACAATCAAAACATTTATCAACAAAAATGTCTCTTGATCTAATAAAATGTATTTATATGTAAAATTGCAATATAACATATGAAAATCCTTGGTGTTATGTTTTTTTATTTCAAAATACCGTTAAGAATTGTTACTATTTCTAATATAGTTTTTGAACAGTTATCACATGATTAGCATAAATATAGGGCTTTAAGAAATCCAATTTAAATAGACAAAGGAAGCAATGGCCTCATCTAGTAGAATTTCACTATACGAAGCCCACGTGTTGGAGCTTGGAAATGAGGTATCATCATTTTCCTTCACTCTTGACTAATCCCAATCTAAGCTTTAACACGCTATGCTTGAATGGAACCACCTATGAGAGAAGAGGAAGTTGATAGAGATTACCACCCGAGCGATGTTATCTAGGCCACACATAGAGTCCATCACCATCACACACCTTACCCTTAGTTCATATGAGGGTGATATAAGTTTTAATGTAGCAATACCCAAGAATCATGATTATGATCATTATTTTTGTATATAATATACAATTTTTTATCGTGACTTTGTAAATAGTTTTTGAAGAGAAAATAGTATTTTGAGTTAATATTCAATTCAGAAATCTATATTGATGAATTAATTAATTTTTGAATTAAATAATATTTTCATGCAATATTTTTACTAAATTAATTTTTATTCAATATAATGGATTGTATAATTTTTATGAATACAATTGTCATTTTTATTATGGTTTGATATCAGTTTTTTGACAATGCCCATGAATTTTCGATAAATATCTGTTTTTTTAAAATTAAAAATTCACATATATAGAAACATAATTATATAAAATGAATATTATTTTTGGAATCAGGATGTATAAATTATCTAGTGGTGAATTTTTCCTAATTTTCTGGGACTGTTGAATTTTTGGGTAAAAAATAAATAACCTTTTACTATATAATGTATTTTATGACATAATAATGACTCAATAGTGATGTAATAAAATACTATAAATGGGGTTTTCTAAAAATATATGTTTTATCTTTAAAAAAATGTGATTTTAGATTTGTTTGGTTAATTTTATGGTGCCTTAGTGGAGCCTGCAAGACTAATAAAAAATTTTATCTTTTAAAATGATTTCCATGAGAGTGTGACTCACATCCACATAAGAAAGCCAAATATTTGAAGAAGTTAGGCCATTGGACTTATAAAATAAATTTTTCCAATACCCATTGCATAAAACAATTGGAATACCCCATGGGTTTGTTTGTGGTCTTGATTAGTTTAATGTGTGGTGTCCCAAAACCTAAATAATAAATAATTCCCTCAATTTTCCTATATAAACCCACCCAAACGCCCACATTATCTTCACTCAAAGCCTTTGTAGCTCGACCAACATCTTCCCTTATTTCTATAGAATACTCCCAAGGCTCCCAAATCTCCCATGAAGCCTCTCTCAAGCCTCTCCCAATCCTTTGGGATCACACTTCCAAGTAAGGGATTTCTTCCTTTCTCATTTCTGTCCAAATTTATTTATATTTTCATATGATTTTTTCAATTAAAAATGTTAGGGTATTATTTCAAACCTCACCCCATATTTCCCTCTTTATTTTTCAATTATGATAGACCTCTTTCTCTCTCATTAGTTCCTCCCATGCACAGGCGTTACCATACCGAAATTCTGTAAGAAATTTCTCTTCTCATTTACATCAAAATATTATTTTATATTATGCATATAAATTCGGTTAAATATGTTGGGACATGTATCTATATGACCCCATTACTATCCATTTCATTTACATGTGACGAGATACCCCTTTCTCTCTCAAAAACCATTTTTATGACTTTTTATGTCACACCGTTATGCTATTGAAATTGCACCGCGATTTTCCAAGACAATGTCATTATCTAGTGAATACCAAGCCCATTTATCTATCAAGGGTATTCACATTTATGAACATTTAATTATAAATTAGGTGTTTTCATGTATTAATTCCTCATAACTTTATCATTGAATAAATAATTATTCTTAATGAATGAATGTTGTATGATATATGTGGAACACTTATGCATGAAATGAGATGATTTTGAAGGGTGCACCCAAATAGCGCTCCAATGCATTGGGTAAAGATTAGTATCATGATCTATCCAGTGAAATGAGGGTTTACTCATGCTAATTCAAATTCAATGAGGGTTTACTCATTCTCCATTTTCAATGATCCTTGGATCATTCTATTATCATGTTAAATGTTGTTTCCACATTTCTATGTTATGATAATCATGTTATATTGTATATTTATGTTCATGTTTCTTTTGAACTCTATTTATATTTATATTTCCTAACATATACTATATTATTAATTTTTTTCCTTGCTTACTCCCTTACTGGGCTTTATAGATCACCCTTTTTATATACATGTCCTCTAGTTATCTCATGCAAGGATAAGAACGAATGAATGTTGTGGTCATGTAAAAGAAGTTTTCAATAAAGATGTAGTGTTTTATGTTCAAAGCTATTATGTAGTATTCCTAATCCCCAAAGACACTAGACATATTGATATTCTATCATGTATCTAGTAAAGAGTTTATGTAATTAATTATGTTTAAGTGTGAAATAAAGAGCATGAATGCTATATGTAAGGAAAAAATATTGATCCTCATTCAATTATTTAATCTTTTAGTACATATTTTCATTAAGATATTCCATCGACTTGTCTTGGGATGAAATCATTACCTTGTAAATTCTAATCTCTTATATGAGATCATTTCATGTTTCATCTTTACAATTTTCCCCTTATCTATTATATTTATCTTCTTCTTGAGTTTTGTATTTTTCTCAAGTAATAACTCCAGTTGTGATAATATAATATACTAAATATATTCTTCATCATCTTCTTCTTGTATTCTTGATTTGACTTCATTCCATTTAAACATTTCATTGAGGGTTGTGTGATTTGGAGAGGGATCAGAATCAGACTCACTTAAGAACGATGATCCTCCTCTATCATCTATATGGGTAAAATTCCTCAAAACATTTCTAGAATTTTTTTATTCATACTGTTAGATTTTAATTATTTTCTTCTATAATGGTATTCATCTTCCAAATCACACTTGGTTTCAACATATTATGTCTCTAATTTTTTTTAATGTGACTAAAACAATAATAATTGATCAACATAATATGTGGTTTACATTTATAATATCATATTTCCCTTATAATGTTTTTTTAAATATGCTATATGATTCTATTGTATTCTCCATCACCTCCATCTTTGGATTATAAGAGTGGTTTAGGTTCTAGTATTAGACCTTTCATGGATTTAAATTTGATTTCATATTTATTATTGTTTTAGAGAACTAAGTATTGGTTCATATCATAGTTTTGAAGAGTGATTTTTATCTCATTATGAGATATAATGTTAATATTTTCTAGATAAGATATATTTAGACCAAATCGTTTAGGATAATTTCGCATCGTATTATTCACAACAGTTGATTCCACCAAAGTATCCCTAAAACCTATTATATTACTTATTATTCCATTGAAATAAGTGATGTATTCATAAATATCCTCATAATATATCAACATATTATCCTTAAAATTGAACCAAAAAAATGAATCTTGGATTCTGTGATCTTCACAATGCCTTCATAGTGATTTTAAAAAATTTCCCACTTCTACCTTATATTTAGAAGCCCAACCAAAATGGTGTATAATTTTTCATATAATTATTATAGGGTGGAATTTATATTATTTAATGTACATTATTATTTGTTTTATCTACATATGTGATGGAAGAATCTCTTCCTAGAGAAGTATATCCCAGTGAAATAATATCACTTACCTCAAGCCCTTATGAAAGTAGATATGTAACCATTTTCTTTTTCCATCAATATATTTTATTTCCATTGAAGAGATTAACTACTATAATATTGAATTAATTAAAATTCTACATTATCAATATTTAGAAATGTTTTTAAATTTAAGTGAAACCTCACTCTAACACCACTTGTTGGTCCCATGTCTAGTGGGATCATTGAGAGAGGGAGGGGTGAATTAGTGATCCTTTTTTATTTAATGATTTCTAATTTTTAATAAATATTTGAGGTTGGTTAAATATAAATCATATATTTTTTTCATTTGTCATCCTTAAAAAATATTAAGACTATAAAGGCACACCAAATAAGGATTTACATGTTTTGGATTTTAAATACTACTCTATTCCAAGTTCAAGTGACATTATGAGTCCTAGATTCTCTAGTATGGATAACTTAAATAGAATGTAAAATCTATATCAAGAAAATACTAGTGGAAAATTTATTTAAATACCCATGAGATAATATCTTAAAATAGTTATTCTACAAGTGTTTATAAACGCTTCCTCCTGATGGGTTCTTTATACTGGAATACCACAAGTTAAAGTTATCTCTTGAAAATATTATCATTTCCACCTCCCTGTGGGGTCTTTATATTTCAATCTAATAGTTCTTAAAATATCCTTTTAAATCCTCCTAGAAATATTCTATGAATCTGGATCCTTTTTTTGTAGATAGATATCCATGTCTTTTGTCATGTGGGCATATCCTACTTATTATGAATATTTATTTACCTTTATCATAGGAACTCATGAAGATATAGGGAAATAATAGGTAGCATGAAATATTTCCATCTTCTCACCAATTTGATGCACAATATCTCTGAAATGGTACCAATTTATCTCTGTCTCATTGATATTGTATATAATTTTCTTATCAATAAACATTATCATAAAACATTTCAAGTTTTCAATATCTTTACCTCTCAAATTATCTCATTTTTCATGAAATACACACATATATATTATCACAAAATAATATCATGAATAATATATTTCATATTGAAAATATGGAAACTCTTTGATCAATTGATGCAGTTGAGGTATTCCTATTTAAATTAGTTAATAGATTCATAATTTACCTCTAACTCAAATATTTAGTCAGGGGTCCAGTTCAGTTATACTTTATAATCATCATTAATAACCATGTGATAATTTTATTTCAATGGAATCATATTTTATTAAAAATACACTAAATTAATTTTTTTGAATATCTCATGTGTATGAATCATGAAATGGTATCATCATCCATATATACATGTATTCTAAACTATGTGGAACCTATTCAAGTAGTTGTGGTACATAACATAACATCATCCTTATAGTAGTACCTTGATCTTTATGTTGTGAAGGATTCTCATTTTATCATGGCTTGAATCATAATAATTATCATTTATTGTGACACTATTTTATTGAAAAATAACTCCCAAAAATCTTCTATTTCCATCTTGATCAATTTCATGTCCGGATTGACCACATAGATGGATCTATAGAACACATCTAGTTTCTCTATATCAACCTTTTTCAGGATCAACCACATGGCTGGATCAACAACACAACTTAGGCTCATACATATATTTTGTCGATTGTCCGCATGTTCAAACTCAAACAAACACATATATAAATTCAATTATACCTATGAATATGTGATTAGTAGATCGGTCATGTTAATATATTGTGTGTAGTGACCATATTCAAAACTCTAGATCAAACAAATTAAAAAGTTCATTCGAACATGTGGCATTCGTACACTTGATCAACTAAAAATCTTGCTTGACCAAAAATCTTGACTGATGGTGAATATCACCTTAACGCAGTGCCTAAAATCATTATATTTATGTAGTAGCATAATATTACTCAATAATTTAATGTGTAATTATAGAACCACTCTATTGGTCTTGGTTTATCAAATTGACCAATACATGAAGGGGATGTTACCTTTATACATTCAATTTAATTATTTGATCGCCACAATACTACGAGGGATTTACCATTATGTATCACCTGATACATTTATCTAACATAACACAAATATTGGGATTATTAGTTTGCCTTCACATATAGAGTATTATTCTATATCTCTTCTTTATGTAGATCCAACCATATATATGTAGCTCTCAAATTCCATGAATCACCATTACATACATAGTGTAAATATAATATGACCTTTACATAACTAGTGTAAGTCCAGGGTTACTATTTCGTAGCTTTTGAATCATTGGAATTAACTTTACATAGGTCAGTAACATTCTCCTTACCTTAAATAAGTTCTTTAACTATATTTTTATAGGTAATACATTTCTCAAACCACCATTACATTGCCTGTATAAAATGAATTCACCTCTACATTGGTAATAAAAATTGAAAATTACATTTCTAGAAAACATAGACAATTTTTAATCATAAATTTTGATGCCTCCAAACTTATATCATATGAATTAAATAGGTTCCCTTCATCCACTAATACTTTTCATGTGTTTCTTTGAAGATCAACATAACAATCATCACATTTATGTGGATACACCTTAAACATATCTAGATAGTTGTGAAAAGTATCAACCAACAATTTTTTTTTATTTCCATTTATGATGGATGTACATCAAAATATCCATAAAAATATTGACAACATAACTTATCTTCCTTGTTTAGAACAAATACAGTCTTTCGCAGGCACAAAATATCGATGGAGTGAAAATCAATGGATATTTCTAGAAACATTTCATGGATGAAAAAATTTATGGTGGGAAGTTTGTAATAATCTGCATTGTAATAATATAGTAATTGAAAGGGGAATTTGAGTTTTTAGTTTGGGAGTATGGTTATTTTGATAATTGGTGTTTGAATCAGAATTCTGAGAGGTGGATTATTTCTAATAGGTTTTTCTGGATGTTTCTAGAGGTTTATTATATGCATTTTGAGATTGTTCAAGGTTCAGATTATAGTGGTTTTATAGAAAATGATTTAAGACTCCACCATATACCTGATAAGGACCCACAAGGTTCCCAATTGTTCTAAAAGAGGGCTTTATTCCTTTTGTGTTCCATAGGGTGTATGTTGCCTCACTGAGTACCTGGTGAGTGATGATCGGGTACCCTATGGGTTTCAAGTTAGTTTTTATTAAAGAGGAGAACATTAGAAATTTCAACATCACAGCTGATATGAACTCCAGTGAAAATCTTTGATGTCCATGGAATATATTGAAACACCCCATGATTTTATAGTATGTTTTCTTTTTAAATAAATTCAATAGCTCACATTGCACACCAAACACAGATTAACTATACAATGAAATATTATTATAACCTAGACATTAAATTTATAGTAATGAATATTAAAAACCAAATATTGAAATTTATATACATAAAAATGATTTCACATTCATCTAATAAATTTTATCAGAATAAGATAAGAATAAATCTGATTTTAATAATAAATAAATTATATTTTTCTAAAGGAATTTTTTCTCTCCTTTTAGTTGGGGACTTATTTTAAATCCTCTTATTGAATATTTTATAAATTCTATTAAACTAAATAAATTTCAATTTTTAAATAAAAAATTTAAATTTTAAGTTTCGATTAATTCTTAGTATTTTTTTAATAAATTTCACTTTTTGATAAATAGTGAAAACATATTGCAATTTAATTGAAAAAAGATTTTTCATATAAATAATTTATATTGATAAATAATATTTTTAATTTTTTTAATAGTATAATTATATCATTTAATATTATTTAATATAATTTATGTTGTTGAAATCAATCTTATATTGAATGTTTATGTAAAAACATTTGAATCATTTGAATATTTTCAAATAAAAAACATGTTTCCTCATTCCATCAACGGGGATAATTTTTTATTAATTTTAGCCACTAATGTGTTATGAGTTTTAGAAATGAATTCCATATTTGGAGTCATATAGGAAAAATTTAGTAAATAGACTATTTTTCATTTTTGGAAAATATGAATAATAAACATATTAATTTTAATTACCACATTAAAGGGTATATCGGTTAAGTATGAGTAAAAAATAATATTATAATGACTGTTAATTGAACCATAAACTTGAAATTTTTTTATTTTATGAGTTCATCTCATCCCTATGGATTTATTTCTTTTTTCCCTTAAAAAGTTATTTAGACCCTCAAATTATTTTATTTGAAGAATGGTAAAAGTTGTCACATTCATGATTTTAATAACTATATTATTTTTTATATGATGTTATCATTAAAGAATCATAAATTAAAAATATTCTTATAATAACTAATGGAATTATATTCAATATGGTAATTGTTTTTTAATTTTTATATAATATATATTTACCTTAAGATCTTGCAAAACTCTGATGTAGTAATTATTTGATTAATGGAAAAATCAAACAAATGATGTTAGACATATTAAAATAAGTATAATTTGACATAATTAAAGTCATAAAATATAATTATTGATTAAATAGGAATATTTTGAATGTTATAAAGTATTTTATTCGAATATATCATGTTTTTATTAAATTTTGTTAAAGTCAAGTAATAGATAGTATCGAAATTGAGATTAATTATTTTTAAAATAAATAATATTTTATTAAGTGATATAAAATTAAAAAATATATAATGTTTGAAAAAATGATTGAAATTAATTCTAAAATCCCATTCATTACCCATTTATTATTTATTTTTCATTTTAATGTAAACATATTAACCTTTGACGAGTGAAAACATGTGTTATCACTATAATAGTTAAAGGGCATAAATAACAGTTAAAATCAAATGATGTGGTTAATAATGACACCAAAACTTGTATGAAAATTATTGTTTGCCATGATTTAAAATAATCCTAATTTTATAATCTAAATATATCATTTTGATAAATTTTAATATTAAAATTAATTTATATTAATTTAATATTTTAATGTTTCCCAAATTACTGCCCACCTCAACTATAAAAGGGAAGATCCTTCCTCACTTATTCCCACCAAATTTATCCTTATATGTTTACCAAAACCAATTCATTTCTCTTATAAACATCCTTATACATGTTATGGATTTTCTTTTCTTCATAATTAAATGACCTTATATCCCATAAAAAGTGATCAAAAGGAAGTCCGACGAACAAGAGGTAGTCTCTTTTACTAACCCATTCAAGTTAATTTCTTCTTATACGTCCTCTTTAGGTGTTGTTTCCATGATAAATTGATAAATAAATTATAATATATATTCATAGATTGTATTAGGATTATCAAAGAACCATATTATACCTTTTATGCATCCTTCAAAAAATGAAATCACTACACGTGCATACGAATGGTTTACCATCTCCATGTCGTGGTGTAATCTGTTTTCCATTAAAAATTTACTTGGATGCGTATTGTGATAGAAATAATGGATATATATGATATATATGATATTATATTGATTATGTAAAATTTAATATATCATATAATTCATTAATTTTTTAATCCATTAATGGAATGATACGGTCACTCATTCGTATGTACGACTTACCATCTCCATGTTGTGGTATGAGTCATTTTCCATGTTATCCATTAAAGATTGATTTTAAAAGATTATATAATGAATAAATATTACATATATAACCTTAATATCACTCTATATATCCCATAAAAATATCCTATGCATAATAATATAGACTTACATGATAAAACATGCATATGAAAATGAAGCAGGTAACACCCGAAACAAGGGTAATAATGAAATATTATCAATAAATAGTTGATAAAATAATATTATAAGATAATATATAATATAATAACTATTAATAAGATTATTATATATGTTAATAAAATTATACAAACCATTTTACATGATTTTAAATCATTTTCGACTAAAGTAATCATAGGGTAAGGGTTTTATTTTCTCACTTTTACATCTATGAGATATATAAAGTGTACACCACTTAGTCCTTGTGTGTGGTGTTTGTTAATCCCTTTGACATATCATATCATGAATATCATTATTATTTTGATATTATAAAATTCATTTAATGCTATTAATTTATATGGATAATTATTTAAATGTTTTAATGTTGTATGGGATACTTTGGGTTCGTTAAATATTGTATTCCTCAATAATTTCTCAATGATATCATTTAAAAATATCTTTATCTATGTCAACATCCTTTGTGGAATATTTTACATCATTGAATTATTTTATATTATGATACCATATATCATGTATTATTGAAGTTTTTATGATAATTTTGACAGTTGATGTGCTATTTTCACACCGTTCATGGAATATGGTTGATGTATTCACATTATGTATGTTACTTTTCCAATACAAATGTTTATGTGGTTTATGTTTCTCCATTTTATTATTAGGAATGTATTGAAATTAGTAAGTGAAAAGAGGGGCCTTCTATATCCCCTTGATACATTGATAAGTCACATAATACAAACCATATATGGATAGGTCTGAGGCTTTACACATTCGTTTTCAGATGTCTTGGCCAAGGCCTCGATGGTATGTTTCATATGTCTAGTATTATACATTCCATAATTATGATATTAGTTATTTATATTACATTTCTTATTTTACTAGTAGTATATCCATGTTTATTTATCCTAGATCATGTTATTATTTAATGTTAATATGTTATATTTATTTACCTTTCCCTATTTTCTATACCATATTTACTCCTAGCTTACACTGTATACGTACCCTTACTGAGAATTTCAGCCCATCCATTTCTTATTATTCAATTTTTCCATTGGTTTAAAAGAATTATATTATGACTAATATGAAGGGTTTCACAAAGGCATAATAATTTCAGACTCAATGAAACAATTTTTTAATTTTTTGTTTTAAAATATAATGTGGATTTCATGTATGTATCTAGTTTACCATGACTACTAAACTATTTGATCATTTGGGATGTGATTCCTAGTATCTTATGTCAATTTAATAAAGAAAGGCACTATATATGGGATACTAGGTTTTGGTTTTTCACAATTAGCCTCAGAGAAAATATAATGTAACCCCTGGGAACTAGATTTATGAAATCGAAAATTAGGAAAAACAAAACCATATGA
Organism: Viscum album; assembly: GCA_963277665.1. Classification (NCBI taxonomy): domain Eukaryota; kingdom Viridiplantae; phylum Streptophyta; class Magnoliopsida; order Santalales; family Viscaceae; genus Viscum; species Viscum album. The sequence goes on along the minus strand of OY728144.1, from coordinate 50,383,686 downwards.
CTGAATTTGAGGAATGTTTAATTATAGGATATAATCATATAGATAACCCTCATTAAAACTATGAAATAAAATATTTAAAAAAATATTTCATGATTCTAACATCTTATTAATGATTATTCATGACTATATCAATATGATTAGTGTTTCTCACATTGTGCTTCAGGTTTTGGTAATTGGTTAGAATCAGGAAGGTTACACACGTAATGGTATACCACTGACGATGGATAAAATAAAGAAGGAAAATGAAATGAAGGAGTTGTTAATGAATAATATTATTAATAATATTTAATTGATTAATAAAAAATTAGAATTATTAATTTTCTTCTGCTTTTTGGATTCTAGAATTTTTTTCATTAATGGGGATCTCATTATAAGAATCGTGAGAAATATAGGGATTTCACTACACTACATATTCTTCAAGGATTTGGAAGCATGAACATTTGAATAATGTTTTTTAAGTTTATAAAATATTAGGTAGGTTATAATAATTGATAAATTATGTTTTTTGGGTAATATGATTTTAAAAATGAGTTTTTAATTTTAAAAACCTTTTTAGACTATGAATTTGGATAAATTTATTTCGGATGAGTCTTAAGGTTAGGATTTATTAAGTTTAACATTAGATATTATTATTTGATGTTAAAGTACAGTTTATTAGATACTATTTCAAAACCTTTCTATTATCAGTAAACATTTTTAGAATTAAGGAATTACTTGTGGACCTTATGATTAATTAAAAGTTATTTAGGAATAAAAATTCATCGTGAATACCAATCTTTAGATGTATGAAATAAAGTGAAAATGGATCGAAGCACAACCAAAGGATAAAATTATTCTTTTGAAATTTATATTAATCAAGTAAGTTTATTTTATCAAATTTTTATATAAATTTTAAAATATTCCTTCAAATATTGGGGAAACATATTTTTGAAAAAAATGTTATCAATTTACTTTTCTTACTAACAAATAAAAGGTCTATTAACTGATCACAAGATTTTCTATTTTGTGATGAATAACATTATAATGACCATGTCCTATATAATTATACATCAGAACATGATTTTTTTATTTCTCTCCCATGTCTCATTTTTTCCATGACACTAATTTTTTCCTGTTCTAAAGCCAAATTATTTTGGTGTTCCTCACATTTTAGTTTTCATCTTATTAAATGGATGTTTTATTAACAGTATTTTTTATGTGGGTTTCACAAAAAATAAAAATAAAGTATCAACCTTTGGGTTTGAATGATAAATTTAAAACTATGAATAAACAATTTATTTTATGAGAGTATAATGTAACACCCAAATATTTCACAGTATGTTATCTTTTTAAATAATAATCACTCATGCAATATGCAACACCTATATTATCTGTATAATGATATTTTATTATAACCATACAAATAAATTAGTGGGAATGAATATTATTAACCAAATTATGAAATTTTTTATTTTCAAATATTTTCACATTCATCCCATAGATCTTATTGGCATAAGAAAAGTATAAATCGAATTTTAAGCATAAAAAGTAACATTTTTCTAAAGGCAACATTTTCATCTTTTAATGGAGAACTTGTTTCAAATCAAGTTTTTGACACTTTTATTAATTAAATTTGAAAAAAATAAATGTATCTATTTAAATTAAAATTTTAATTTTAAATTGGTTTAAATATTGGTATTTTTCTAATAAGTTTCATTTTTTATGAATAGTGAAAAAATATTGCAATTTAATTGAAAATAAAATCTCTCATGCAAATAATTTATAGTGATAGATTATATTTTTAATTGAATTTAAAGATTAATTAGATCAATATTTCAACATTAAATACAATTTAGGTCATTGAAATCAATTTTATATTAAATTATAATATAAAATGATTTCAATATTTTGTAATTTTTCCCTTCAAAAACATGTTTTCTCATTCTGTCAATAGGATTAATTTTTAATTAATTTTAGATAATTATCTATTTTATATTTTTAAAGATGGATTCCATATTTTTTATAATATGTCCATAACTTATTAAATAGGTTCCTTTTATTTTTATATAATATTAATATTTTACATTTTAATTTTAATTACCACGGTACTGGGTACATCATATAATTATGGGTAAAAATTATATTATATGAACTATAATGTTTCCCTAGAATATTTCCAAAATTTAATTTATGAGTTAATTTCATCCTTAATCATTGAAGGTTTGGATATTTGACCTTTTTTCTGATAATAATTTATTATTCCCTTAATATTTTATTCAAAGAAGTCAAACTTGTCATATTTTCATGAGTTTAATAACTACATTATTTTTATATGATGTTATACCAAATGTATACTAGACGGAAAATACTATTTTGAAAGATAATGAAATTATCTTTAATATCGTAATTTTTAAATTTTATATAATATATAATTATGTCAAAATATTTCACAACACTAGTGATTTAATTATTTAATTAATTGAAACATAAAATAAATAATATTAAAAATATTGACATAATTATAATTTAACATAATTAATATTATCTAATAGTTTTATAGATGAACTATAAATATTATTTATGTTTTAAAGTAGTTGTTTTGAAGTTGTCATGTTGTTATGATATTTTTAAAAAGTAAAGTAATGAATTGTATCAAAATTGATATCAATGCTACCTTAACATAAATAATGATTTATTAAATTGATATAAAATTATTCAATTTATCCCATATATTGTGATAATGTTTAAAATCTCATAAATTAATCAGTTATTTTTAGTTTGGAATTTTATAGTAACACTATTAACCTTCAAAGATTACAAACACATGTTGTTATGGTAAGAGATAAAGAGTTTAAATAAGTGTTAAAACCAAATGATAAGTGTAAGAATGAGAACTAAACTTGTATAAAATTTCTTATATCAGATTATATAGAAAAATAATCATATTATATTTGAAATAAATCATTTTTTATCCAATTTTAGTGTGGAATTAATTTATATTACTGTAATATTTTAAGATTTTACAAAAGCACCCCTCACCTCCATTATAAGATGTCACATCCTTCATCACTTGTTCAGTAAATGTTTATCCTTATATCTTGACCAAAACCTTCCAATTACTATTCTAACATCCTAATCCATGTTTTTAGTTCATGGTCTTCCACAAATACCAACCCTAGACCCCTTAAGAAAATATCTAAAGGAAGCCTGCCAAAGAAGAGGTAATCGCTTTTACTACCTCATTCAATTTCATTTTTCTTCTACTTCCACTTTATGCACTATTTACGTACTAAAATAATAAATCCAGTATAATATATATTATGATATTTTATTATGATTATGTTAGAACCATCTTCTTCCTTTTATCCATCCTACAAAAAATGGAAGAACCATACATGAATACGTACGCCTTACCGTCACCACATCGTGGTGAAATGTTTTTTCATCACCACTTTATTTAAAGGGGTGTAATGAATGAAATAGTTAATATAAACAATAATAATTAAATATAGTGCATATTTTTAATATACATACATTACTTAATAGGGAATTTATTCATTTTAAATAGAGTTTTTTTATAAAATTTTTGGTTGTTACATTCTTCCCCCTTTATAAATTCCACCATTAAAATTTACTTTTATACACTAAAACAGATGGGGGTAATTATCTTTCAATTCCTCTTCTGGTTTCCGTGACTCCAAATAAAAATTATGGTTCTACCATTGTACTTTGACCTAGTGAGATGTCTTATTTTGTATATAATTTTCTCTATGATATAAGATGTCACTAGATTCCCTTTATATAAAAAGTTCATTTTCCAAATGTACTACCTTTAGATTTGTCACATGATAGGGGTTTCGTATATACATTCTTTAGAGTGATACATAGAACACATCATGTACTTAATATTGGTTTTGAGGGAGTTCAAGTCGATAGACCAAAAATCCACTGTGATCAAGGATCTAAAAGGAGTCTATGGATATTGGATTATGATTTCCCTCCTTCCCAAACCTCATATATTTCATCCATGGTGATCTGTAAAGCATCACTTTATCTTTTACCTCAAACTCAAGGTCATATCAATGTTTGTCTACTTATATTTTTTCCCACTTTATATGGATTTTATATGATACCGAATGGTTTATAACTTCTGTATCATCTCTTAGATAAGATCAAGTTTCATTATCATCCTCCTTTCAACTTCATCCCATTATATTGAATTCTTATACCTCTTCCCATTTAGAGCCACATAATATGGAATTTGAAAGCTAAAATAGAAATTGTTGTTTTATGAGATCTCTAATAATGAAATCTAATGATCCCAATATCCTTTAAAATTCATTGAAAATGACATCAGAATTTAATCTAGAGATTTAATGATTATCTTAGACTATCTATCCATATTTGGGTGAAAAGTAATACTAAAACACATCTCTGTATCCAATGCTTTCTGAATCCTTCTCTAAATCATGAAGATAAACATCATATATAGATCAGATACAATGAGAGTGGTAATCCATGAACTCTAACAATTTATATTATATATGTCTTATAAATTTGTTTAATAGATAATTATTCCTTGATGTGTTGAATTTGTAAAGTGATAAAATACCACCAAAATAGTGTTATTTCCTTTAGATGTCCAAAAAATTCCTATGAGAATGTTCATGGTTATTTTTTCCCATTTCCATAACGGTACGGTAAATGGTTCCATTATACCCTCAGACTTATCTCATTCACTACTGACCCATTGGTATACTGTGAATTGAGATACGAAATCTATAATCCACCTTTCATGTTAACATGTGAAACGTTTTACATTAACAATCTATTTAACATAGTGACTTGTTGATGAATTGATAATTGTGAGCTATGTGTATCAACCAAAAGTTATTTATTTGGTTTTTTGTTTTTATGGGAAAAATATCTAGGTTCAAAAACATTAAACTCTCTATATATAAAAGTAAAAATCTATAACATTTAATAACTTTTTCTATAGATCCTTATCATATTTTTGAGATTCCTTGATCCTCTCAAGAATACATGGTTGAAGAGTTTTTTGAGAAAGGAATAATGAAATCACGTTTATGATTTCCATGTTCATCATTTTCATGTATAATAATGTTGGATCAATTTCAATCCACATCATGTTTAGGGCTACAAGATCATTTCTACATAGATAATGTACCACCTTTTCCCTTCTAAGGATGTTAATGGGTAGAGAAATCATAATACTTGCTCATTTCTAACCACTTTAATGGGAACATACCATGATCCTTTATTGTGAATATATACTTGATTATTTTTTGATCTGTATATATTTCACACTTCTCCCCATAAGGATAATTTCAATAAATATTCATTACAAGTATCATTATAACCAATTCCAGATCAAGCATTGGGTAATTCTACTATTTTATCATTGATTGTCATGGGGAATATGTTATCACTTTGTAACTTTTCATGAGTACACAACCCAATTATGTTTTATAATAATCGATATAGATCACAAATCCTTCTCTGTTGGTGGGTAATATGAGAACTTTTGGAGTTATTATCCTCTTATTGAACTATTTAAATATCTCATCACATTCATCAGTCTACAAAAAAATCACTCCCTTCTAAATTAACATGGTTAGTGGGCTTGAAAATCAATAAAAATTGCTCAAAAATTGATGATAGTGCCGAGTTAATCCAAGTAAACTATAGATATCTTTCATAGATATATGTCTGGGATATCCTTAAATTTTCTCTATTTTGTAAGTGTCCACAGATATTTACTTACCAGTGATAACTTGCCTAAGGAATATTATTTCAACCATCCTATCCTCTTATTTTTTGCACTTTTCCTTCTAATTTTTCATTCTATAAGGTCTTCAGTACTGTATTCAAATAGTCCTCATGTTCCTCCTTATTTTTATAGTATATATGAATATACTCTATAAAGACTAAAAATAATAATTTAATCCCTAAAGACTTTATTCATTAATTTTTTGTATATTGTTTGAGCATTATTGAGTCTAGGTGGAACCATTATGAACTCATTGTGCAAGTAACTTGTATGAAAATTAGTGTTGGGGATATCTTACTTCTTAACATTTACATGATAACATCCCAACCAAAGATACATCTTAGATAAGTACCAGTATCTACATATATGATCAAATAAGTCATCAATACATGGAAGAGGATAATTATTTTATATTCTAATCCTTTTTATCTCATGATAATCAATGAATATATGCATTGGATCATCCTTCTTCTTAATGAAATGTATCGATGTACCCCATATTGAAGCACTTAGGTGTATAAATCCTTTATCCCTATTCTCATCTAGTTTATTTTGTGGATATTCATGCGTAATATTTTTCATTCTATATAGATTCAGGGATATTTATAAAACTATAGGCATAAGTTTGATTGAGAAATAAACCCTTCAGTTAGGGGAATGACAAGGAAGTTCTTTAGAAAAAATCAGCATATTCCATTACAATGGGAATTTCATCAAGGACGATGTTTTCTTTAGTATTAATCTTTGTATCCTGATACTCTTTCTTATAAGGAAATAATATCCATCCTTGAGATGATTATTTAAAATTTATTTCTACTTCCTCCGTAAATTGGTATAAAATTTGAGTGTGATTCATGATCTAATGGGTGATTTCCATTTCAGAAAGTTTTATAATGGATATATATAAATAAATGAAATTACTTCCTATAATTTGAATGAATTCCACTAATGGGAATGTCATAGAGTTTTTTACTAAATCCATCTCACAAATATTGATAGGGGGCGCTATATACTTCAGATCCGATAATTTCATCATATACCATTTTCACCAACATCTCAAAATCCATGTTTTAATGTATTTTTCAAATACTTGTACCTAACTATAGTGATATGGAAGAATGAATAGAAAAAAATAATTTAAAAAATATATTACTTTTGAATTAATAACTAGCCTATCTATCACCACATTATTGTCAAGATCCACCTCCAATGTTGTGATGGTGTTGGAATTCGTTCCCTAAAACAAACATCATTGTACTTTTTGATGACTTTTATTCATGGTTATGAATATTAATAAACTACTTATCACATCATGATTATTATTCTATGCAACACAGTATGTGATATTTTCCTAAGAGTTTCTATCGCACTAAAAGGTCTTAGCATTTCCCTGCTATGATGATATACCAGAAGTGCTATGAAATTATTCATAAATATATGTTCTATATATAGATGATATAATTTAACTAACACAAATCATATAGGCTATCAGGGGTGTAGAATCATATTACTTTGAGGCACCTTCTCATGGTGTAGTTCCTTGGTAATATCTACTAGGATATTATGCGAACGAGGCTCACTATTATGAAATCCACATTTATATGTGTCATTGTATTTTCCTATATGAAAACATTTGTATTGATCCTTATACATTAATATTATTATTCATGATTACTATGAGCCACATACATTTATTTATTGATGAAAATTGTGATGAAAGATGTTCACAGTGAGGTGGGATACATTGGGTTTGTCATGATTAATTTTACATTAATGAATAAATCAGTAATGGATTTGTCCCTATTGTTCTTTAACAAAAGGTGATTTCTCAGTCCCTTTTATGGAAATGATACGGCCTAAATAAATCAATATACATTATGTTATATAGGAAAATTCAATTTCTGGGAAGTCATAGAAAGATACATTGAACGCCTAGGTTGATATAACTAGAATGCAACCTTCTTGATTAGAGATATCATGATTAAGGGATTACATTACATATTGTGCATCTATATGATGTATCATGTCACTGAACTATTAACTTCTTTCTCTATTAGTTACTTGTAAATTTCATAGAATCTAACCTTGGACTTAGGATGCATCAATGAATGCCACTGAGAATGAGGCCTTGAGGGTCACACACTAAGTGTATCTGATATATTAGTTACATAATATATTATTATTTATTATTTCAAATTTTCAATAAATATTATTCCTCCATGAGGATTAATAATTATTCATGTTTTATTTATCTCATATATTTCATCCCAAGTTATTTGAGAGAATATAATGTGGAAGAATATTTAATATATATCTATTATATCTGTAGTGAATATAATATTTATTTTTTTATTAGAGAATAATGAATTTATATTTATTTAACAAATAAATATTCATCATTTATGGGATGATAAATATTTTGTAGGAATGGATGACCATGTTTAATGGTCCTCATAGAAATAATAAATATTGAATATTATTTGAATAAATAATTTTTAATTTAATTTGCAAGTTAACCATGTGTTGATAAATAGTAATGTTATTATTATTATTTGACATAGGGTTATACGTGGATTAAATATATAATAAAGGGAGCATGTGAAGTTATTTTATTTTAACCATTGTAGTATATAGACCCATTTATGTTATTTCCTAGGAGAGCCAACTAATTTGTTTTGGTTGTGTACAAAAAAATTAGTTAATCCTCTCAAGCCCTATAGAACACCCTTATCCATGAAATATACCAACAAAGGGGGAGATCTTCCTCTATATCCCACTCTCTAGTAAATAGAGATCTAAGAGAATTCTTTGGATTTGGTTCTCGAGGAAGTCAAAGGTAGATGATGCAGGAACTAGGATCGGTCGTGCTAGTACTCGAAGATTATTATGGTGATGATAGGAGATTTATAGAACACATGTGGATCACCACTATAGGGAATATGTTATGATTCCTTCAATGAAATGACCAATCAACACAGATCTATTGTAATATCCATCAACAAATAAATAAGTTTATCAATGTAATTATTTAATTAATTAAATTAATTATAAATAATATTTGATGATCCACTCTCTTTTAATGTATTTTTTATACATTGTTTGTTTCATTGATTAAATTCCATTGATCATGGCATTAATCATCATGTAGATATCAGATTGAGCATCGACCCAGAAAAAAAGGGAAATATTGGCATGACCCATCGCACACTTCAACTCTGCCCAGAACCGACAAGTTTTATTAGAGTAGTCTCCTAATTTCTTATAATTATTTAAAGACCATTTATTTATTTATGAATTAGTAATTTATTTTTTAACTCAATATTAATCATATTTTAATCTAAATTACGAGATCTACCTTTTCCTCCTTCTTTTCTCATAGATCTAATTAGATCAATTAATTAAATTAATGAAAAAAATCAAATAACTCATTGGGGGTGACAAGGATTCTGGTTGGATGAAATAAAAGTATATGTTGTCTAACTGGGGCTACATTTCATGTTCTTATGTTAAATTCACCATGAATTAATTTGGAAATTAATTAAACCATGTGAATTGAATTACACAGGAAATACTTAATACATACACTATTTTTTGACAAGGCCAACCTGGTGCATGGTCATCTTGATCACACTCTATGTACCTAAGTACACGGTGTTCAGTCCCTTTGAGTAACAGACGGGCCATGTAGTAGCATAAATGGGATAACTGACTGGTGACCATGTAACTCCGAGTCAACATATTGTGTCATCCCTTTTACACATACTATAATCTATTTTCTGAGGAAAATTTTACATGATGAGTCCCTAAGCGTATTTCTCAGATAGACAGTTGGAGAAGTACACATTGTGTATCTCCATGTACATACTATCTATGGATACAAAATTATACAGATTTATAATTTATCTTTTACAGTGAAAGCCTTATTGACTTTTTCTTCTGTTTGTTCATTAAGTTGATTAGACACACTATGTTATAGGTTAATATATATATATATATATGTGATTTTTTAATTAATATCTACATAATGTTCAGATCTGCATATCATGTATAGGTCATATTATAGTTGTTACTCTACACTAACTGAATCATAACATGTGTCAAAAAAATCATGCAATTTGTGTAATCATTAAGTTTAAAGTATACATCATGAAATTATGTGATAATTCATCTATATCATATGTCACAACAATAAACAGTATACGAGTATAATACATGTTGAGAAGATTTGGATGGCTATTCACTATTTTTCCTCTAATATACATTTATGTAAATAATTAATTCTAAATAAATTTAGTTAATTTCTTTAAAATTATGATGGATGATAATGTCAATGAAATTTAGATGAAAATTAAGACATATTAATTGATGAATTAAATGAGATAATTAAATTATTTGAGTATGCAAGATAAGACCGTGGGCCTATGGTTTCATTTATGTAAACCATTTTCCCCTCCCCTGCATGTGAGTAAAAGCATACGCAATGGTTGGAGATTCCATGCTAGTGGATGAAGATCATGTTTGGAGATGAGGAGAACCCAATCCAAGAGAGATACATAGCTGGACTGGTGGAAAGCTGTAACACGAACCATAATTGGTTCAAGATGTTTTTCCTCCTAGGTCAATAGTTAGTATATTAACTACTAGATAAACATAACATTAGTAAAAGATCCTGATCATAGCACTTTATTATTTTATTTCTTTCATGTTTCATGGATGTTTTATTATGGATGTTTTTTCGTGATAACAATAATTAATGAAATTAATAATCATGCAAGTTTGGACTAAAATAAATTGTCTTATGCGTAAATATTACCTAAGACATGGAAAATAACATAATTAAATACACATAATATTAATAAGCATGTGATAATTATAATAATTGGAAATTAAAAATTAAGAGGTATTGTCCATCAATAATATATATTAATTCGATATAACATTCTACTACCTTAGTTAAAAGAAAAACATAGTTCAATTTTCTTGACCAGCCAAATTTGGGGTGCTTTTATTTATCGAAGAATTATAAATTCATGTTTTGGGTTGAATTGAAATAGTTCACATCAAGGGTTGACTGCTAAAGAAGGACATTGTGCAACTAAGAGGAACTCATTGAGGGAATCAAATTTCAGGATTTCGGGATTGGGGAGTCCACTCAACTTATCAAGGAACTGTGAGTTAATGTTGTTGGAATTTTAAATGCCTACCAAAAACCATTTAAGTAGATAAAAAATAAGGTTTGTGTATGCAGAAGGGGATTATGGATCCTTTCCTTGATAATTCAAAACAAAACAAGATATTTTTAGGCTAATTGTAAGGGCTATTGGGTTTTCATTAAATATTTACAGATTAATAAATATAATATTAATTTATTTGGTTATATTTTATCAAAAAATAACTACTAAAATTATTCTTATCTTATTTTTTAGAAAAAAATTAAAATTAATTCAAACATATCACTCTAATCTACACATTTAAAGTATAACCTTATCACTGTCAACAATTTCCAACAGTGTAAAAGGCATATACGAATTATCCTTCTCCGCTAAAGGAAATTGTATGTGTTGGAAGAACCTATTCCATAAGTTCCTAGAAATGAGGTAATTGATGAAGATTTTTTGCTTTGTGAAAAAAAATTGAATGATTCCATATAAATTCAATGTTACATGCTATTATCCATGTCTAATAAGCTTTTGGAGAAACAAGATGACAAGTATTCATATCTCATGATGACTCACCATTAGGATCTTTATCAAGAGAATATAAGATAGGAGAGGTACGCGATCTAAAATATATTTTTAAAAATAATCTAGGAGAGTCTGTGTTTACTTGGGCTCATGTTTCCAAGCCTATGGGATACATTGAATGATTAGGCATCATAGGGAATAAATTCAAGGATTATTTGTGTTCATATCTCATTTTTTCGTCACTTTTTGAGACCTTATCTAAATTTATTGTTAATTACAATATGAACAATAATGAGGAGAGTCTTTCAGAACTTTTTATACTTAATCTACAAGTGGTTAAGGACATGGTTCATGAAAAGCATGTGGTCCTTATGGTGTATAAGAAACGGAATAACATGGAAAATGGGTCTAAGACTCACATCAGAAAGCTACCAACCATCTTCCTTCCACGAAAAGGAAGTTTCAATGGAAGGTCAAGGAAAAGGAGGTAGTATGTTTTTAATGTGGCAAGCCAGACCATAAGAAGAGGAACTAAACCCAAAATAAATGGTAAGATAAAGGTATATTAATTATCAAGTGTAATATTTCAATATCTACACATTGGTTATTAGATACAGCTTATTGGGCTCACATCTGTATCCAAATTCTGGAACCATGTAGCTTCCAATAGATTTCTAGACAAGAGGTACATATACAAGATGCCAATGGTTCAAGGTTGGATGCTCTATCTGTTAGTGTATAAAAACATTGATTTCCAATGGTAATGATTTTGTTTTCAAAATAATGTAATTTTATACCTATGGTTACCAAGAATATAATTTATCTATCATGCCTTGATACAGATGTGTTTGTTTTCATGTTTTGAAATAAAAGTTGTTTTTTATTAAGACAACATATGTTATGGTTGGTATAATTTAAATAATGTTCTTTGTGTATTGAATTATACAATTATATTATTTCCAATTGATAACGAACTATATTCACAAGAGTTATATAACACCTAGCTTTGGTATCACTGTCTTGGTCATGTAAACGATAAGCATTTGACAAAGCTTTGTCAAGAAGGTTATTTAGACTCTTCTGAGATAAAACCACTTGAAATATGTCATGATTATTTAAAAGGAAAAATTACCAAATGACAATTTGGTGGATAGAGTCATAGGTCCATATATATTCTAGGATTGGAACACATTGATGTGTGTGGACTATTTTTAGTAGAATCTAGAGGTGGATATTCTTACTTCGTATCTTTTACTAATGAATTGAGTAGATATGGATATGTATTATTAATGAGGTATACATATGATTACTTTAATAAATTCATGTAATTAAATAATGAAGTAGAGAATCATCTTGGTGAGAAGATAAAAACCTATGATTGTATATATGTGGTGAATATCCTAACCAATAGTTTATCGACTTACTATGGGATTTTGGGATCCTGTTTCAACTCACACCACATTACACAAAATTGTCAAATGGTGTTACTGAAAGCAGAAATCATACCTTGTTAGAATTAGTGAGATTGATAATGAGTCATTAAAAACTTTCATTACCCTTTTGGGGATATGCCTTAAAAACATCTGAAAACACATTAAATTGACTACCAAAAAAGTGGAAAACTGAATTCCATTTGAGTTATGGAGTGGAAAGAAACATGTTTTGTCACATACATATATTTTTGGTTGAGAGGTATTTTTTTTACTTCTCAAACAAAAAAAAATCACCTCGGGGTATAATGTGTATCTTTATTAGGTATCCCAAATAAAAAATGGATAAAACCTATAAAAACCCTTGGAAATTAACGTGATTGTTGCCAGAGAATCCATATTTCTTGAGAAGGAGAACATCCATAAAATGAGTAATGGGAGAAGGATTGACATTGATGAAGTTGATGCTCATGATACACATGATACACATGATTTAGTAGAGTAATAGGTTCCACAGGTCCCCATAGAAGAAGTAGTTCCTAAAACACAAATACTTCATAGGATCCCAAAATAGGTAAGAGAAACAGAGAGATATGGTTTTCTAGTCACTAGAAATGGTGATTCATTATTGGATGAAAATGATGAACCTCTCTTTTATATAGAGGTTATAGAGATCGTAAAATATGTACGATGGAAAGTATCCATGAATTCCAAATTTGATTTCATGTATCAGAACCAATTTTGGGTTCTGGTTGATCTCACAGAATATATAAATCCTATTTTTGTGAAAGTTGGTATTCAATATAAAAATGGAAATGGAAGGTAAATTAAATACATATAAATCAATGATAGTGATAATGGGTTTAAACAGCATAAAGGAATTGTCTATGATGATTCCATTTCACCGGTTTCCATGTTTAAATCTATCAAAATTATAATTGTTGTAACAGCTTACCATGATTATGAGATTTGGATGATGGATGTTAAAACTGCATTCATAAATTGTAACATTTTGGAAGATTTATACATGACAAAACAAGAAATATTTCTAATTGCAAGGGATGCCAAATGTATTTTAACATTTCATATATCCATATATGGATTGAATAAATCATCCATCTCATGGAAAATTTTATTCGATAAAGCCATAAAAGAATTTGGTTTCATTAAAAATGAATGTGAGCCTTGTGTTTACAAGAGGTTTAGTGGGAATGTGTTTGTTATCCTAATTATATATGTATATGAAATATTACATATTGGACATGAAATAGTATTCATATAATTTGTTAAGGACTGGTTAAAAAAGTGCTTCTCCATTAAGGACATAGGTGAAGAAGCCTATATTCTAGGGATCAAGATCCTTCATGATAGATCTAAGAGGATACTTGGACTGAATCAAAGTAAATATATTGATCAGATACTAAATATATTTAGTATGGAAAATTCCACGAGGGGATTAGTTTTAGTTCCACATGGTTTACATCTTTCTAAGAAAATGTGTCCTTATACTAAACAGGATAAAGAGAGAATGAGTAATATCCCATACACTTCACCTATTGGATCAATCATGCATGTAATGTTATGTACTACACTTGATGATCCCTATACATTGATCATAGTGGTCATATATCAAGAAGAGAAAAGATAACATTATTGGTCTTCAAATAAGTATATCCTTATGTATATGAGAAGAACTAAAGTATGTTCTTGGTGTATGGGGGAGATGAGGATTTGGTTAACAGAGTTTATATTGGTTCTTGTTTTCAGATAGATCATAATGATATGAATTTGTAGTCATAATGTGTTTTCTTTCTCAATAGTGTAGTTGTGAGCTTGAAGAGTTCCAATAATCCATTTTTCGCTAATTTTACTATGGGTTTTGAATATATAGTGTCTTCTGATGCAGCCATGGAATCCATTTGGATACATAAATTTTTTCACGATCTAGATGTGGTACCTAGTAGAAAAGACTCTAGAACATTGTATTGTGATAATACTACATTGGTGGCTCTTGAAAAATAGCCAAGGTTGCACCAATGGACATATCATATACTCTTTATGTATCATCTCTTCATTGATATATATCAAAGGGGTGAATTTTTTGTAAGAAGAGTACATAAAAAAATAAAGTGGTCGACCCCTTGACTAAAGTCCAATCTCAGCAGAAGCCAGATTGTCATGTGAGATTTAGGAGACTGAAGTTTGGTAACAGTTAGTTCTAGTTTAAGTGGGAGTCTGTTGGATTTGGTTCCCTAGAACATAGATCTCTATACATTATGATCACCCATATTCATGGTTTTGAATATTAATAAACTACTTATAACATCATGATTATTCTTATGTGTAATATAGTATGTGATAATGTCCTAAGAGTAGTTTTTTCACTAAAAGTTCATAGTAGTTCCCCACTTTGATGAGAATAATGAAGTGCTACGACACTATTCTTAAATATACATTCAATAGTCAGATGATTTTATTTTGTGGAAAAAAAGGATAAATAATATTGTGGGTAGAGACTCATAAGACATTGAGGAACCGTCCCATGGTTTATGCCCTTGGTAATATCTGGTAGGATATTATGAGAATGAGACCCACCCACAGGAAATCATCATTTATATGTTTCATTGGATGTTTTTATCTGTAGATGTGTGTATTGACCGTTAGACATTATTATTATTATTAATGAGTATTATGAGTTTCATACCTTTATGTCTTAATGAAAACTATGATGAAAAATGTTTGTGATGAAGTAGGATACATTGGGTGCATCACAATTAATATTTAATTACTAAATAATGTGAGAAATGATTTTACCCTCTTGTTATTTTACATAAGTTGATATCTCATAACCTTTGATGAAAATTATATTGCCTAAATAAATCCATTTCATGCATGTTCTATAGGCAAGTTCAATTTTGGGTGAGTCAGGGAGAAAGACAGTGAGCTCATTGGTTGACAACACTGACATGAAACATGCTTAATTGAAGATATCATGATAAAGGGATCACATTACATAGATATCACCCTTATGAGATATCAGGTCATTGCATCATTAACTTCATTCAATATGGGTTCCTTAGTGTGTTCCTAGACGTTAACCCTATACATTAAGCTGCTTCACCAACTACCACTGAGAAAGAAGGCTAACGGGTCACACACTAAGTGTATCCATAATTTTAGTTAAATAATATATTATTATGTTTTCTTTAACAAGTTGAATAAATTTTATTCCCATATTCGGTTTAATAATTATTCATGTTTTCCTGATCACATATATTATGTCACTAGTTATTTGAGAAAATATAATGTTAGCACAATATGTAATAAATATTTATTTTCTATTTAGTGAATGTAATATTTATTTCTTTAATGGATAATAATGTAGTGATATTTATTTAATAAATAAATTGTCATTATTCAAGGCCTAATAAATATTGTAGAGGAATGGAAAATCGAGTTTAATTATCCATTGAGAAATAATAATTTTTGAATATTATTTGATAAACAATATTTAATTTAATTCACAAGTTAATAACACGTCAATAAATAATAATGTTATTATTATTATTTGACATGGGCTTCTATAGGGATTAAATAAATAAAAAAGGGAACCTGTGAAATTATTTTACTTTAACCCTATTAGTATATAAACCCAATTATGTTATTTCCTAATAGATCCAATTCATTGGTTTTGGTAGTGCACAAAAAATTTGGACGATTCTATCAAACACTAGAGAAATCCTTTCTCCATTAATGATCCTAAAAAAAGAGAGAAATCTTCCACCAACTCCCACTCCAGAGTAAAGGGAGCTCCAGGAGAACACTTTGGAAGCGGTTCTTAAGGTGATAAAATGTTGATGAAACAAGTGCTAGGATCTACCATACTATCACCCACAGATT
This sequence comes from Viscum album, assembly GCA_963277665.1. Taxonomy (NCBI): domain Eukaryota; kingdom Viridiplantae; phylum Streptophyta; class Magnoliopsida; order Santalales; family Viscaceae; genus Viscum; species Viscum album. The sequence goes on along the minus strand of OY728144.1, from coordinate 50,366,902 downwards.
CCTATGGTAATGCCTATATATTTTTATAACACATGTCGATCACCGCTAGAGGTAATCTAATTTGATTCCAAAAACCTAAAGACCGAACAATGTAGATCTATTGTCAGATGCATAAACGAAGAAATAATTCCATTAAATTAATTTTTAAATTAGTTAAATTAATTATTAATATTATGTTATGATCCTCTCTCTTGGTTTTAGAATTTTTATCATTTGTGTGTTTTACGTGATTAAATTCTATTGACCAAGGCATTCATCATCTTGTAGATCTCAAAGTGATCATCAATCAAGAATAAAATAAATATTTTTCATGACTCTTTTCATGCTTCTTCTATGCCTGGAACGTGTTGATGGAATATTCATACCCTTGGTCTCTAGACCTTGAAGGGTGTTTTAATTGGTTATCATTGAAATTTCTTGGTTTTTTGGATTAGTTTTAATAGATTTCTTATTCTTTATAGTTAAAAAATTGAATAAACATCGAGGGTTGACTAGATAATTTCATTATTCTATCACATTAGTGGGTTTCTCCAATTGGTATTAAATAGCTATGGGATCTTCGTGGACATAAATAAATAATTTCTTTATCCCAATTATTAAATTTCTAGGAGGCTTCTTCAAAAAAATTTCAAACGTCTGATGTTGTAATTTCTTTCCCCTTATTATATTTCTCTATCACTCAGTTGGAGTTAAACTCGGTTCTCTACATCATATCTCTAAACCTATGAGACCCTTGAAATTTTATTATCTTCATTTAGACTTTGATGGTAAATCAAAAAATATCTACAAGGTTTTAAAATTATAAAATTTATAAATATATTCATTGATTTATATTTATCCCACTAAATAAGTGTCCGTATTTACTTTTGGGGTAAATGACATAGGCAAAGGTATATTGTGTAGGTATTTTTAATTCTTCCTTGTACATCTAAGTGGATTCATCATCCTTTTACTTGACTACAACATACTACCTAAAATTTTTATGTCTAAGGGTACAAGGTATATATTTACAAGAAAACATTTTTCATAATTATTTCCCCTCCATAGCTTTGATTTATTATTTGGGCTTCATATTCTTGATCAACATCCACTATTGATCAACTTATCTATAAAGGTTATAAACTTTCAGTATGAACATATATTTATTAGTGAATTAGAGGATGTACAATTTATTTTCAATGTATTTGATCCATTATTCAACAATTAATGTATTTTAAGATCCAATGAAATTAGGATTCCATTTTCACATAAGTTCTCAATTATAACATTCTCTTTCTTTTAGGGGTGTGGGTTTTCCCACTAATATCAGTTTATATTAAAAATACAAGTTATATGAGTGAGTATTGTCTTGAATTTATTGAATCCTTATCCTATTAGGTTGGTAATCTCTTTTTTATTGCCATAACATTACACATGACATTGTTTGTTGACTCAGTTCCTCTTATTTCCAACCATTGACTAAAATAAATGGAAAATTCAGGATAATATTTTGCAAACTATTCAACACATAAATGGGAAACTAAGAGGATTTAATTGATAAATAATAAATGACATATATTTATTAACATATTAATTTCATTTTTTTCATATATGTTATCCATGGTCTATCATTAAATACCCTAGGCATTTTTTTCCTGTGATAATGGTATATAAAGTGCTTCAGAATTATCCAAATCATATCTCTTGGATGTTTCAAACTAGGTGTGCATCAAGGAATCTTATTCATGAACTAGGTAATGATAGATTTAATACCTAATTTTCCTTTTTCTGTGTTATTACCCCTGGGTAAAACTATTCCAAATCCACTTTCACTTTTAGTATCCAGATAGGGATTTTTTTCCCAGAAACCCCTCACTACAATCTTTCTAAAACACATAGGTATGTTTTCTTATTTTTAGTCTTATACCTAAGGCTTTGACTATTTTTTATAATCCCAATACATAAAAATAATTATACCTTTCTCTTATACCAAATATGATAAACCATATCTTTAATACAAAGTATTTCATGTCTTGTTACATAAAGTTACATATAATACAATTCCAAAATATTGAGAGGCCTAGTGTTTTAGCCTAATTGGGTATTTATCACAATATCATGATATTGGGTTACAATGATATTATCTAAAACTCTATAGTGTGCCCTTAAAATCAATTGATCTTATAAAACTGCATGGTATATCCTAGGTACCTATATATGATATGGGTGATCTATAAATCCAAGTAAGGGAATAAGCAAATAAAATCATGAAAGAAAAGAAATATATGTGATTCAAGGGGAAGAACAAGGTAATATAAAATGGTTTAAGTCATAATAATTAATATTAAAGCATGTTTTAGGATGATAATATCATGTTATTAGTGGAATGTGGAAACAACATAGAACACAACATCATAAGCATAAGTCAAGGATAAATATCGAGACATTATAACATAATGTGTTTATTTTAACCACCCATGCACTATAAATTTTATCTTATGACATAAAAACATGACCCAAGGTATTATATAGCTATATAATCCTATTCCCACCAATCACATTTATATCATGTACATGAATTTGTGTTCTATAAATATCATAAAACATAATAATGTATTTCATTACGTTAAATCCCTTAATTAAAGTTTGTGGGATAAATAAATTGAATTCACAAATAAATTATGGATAGAAACATCTAGGTTAGTAAAATTAGTGAAAATTAGGATAGGTATTCACAAATCAATTATTTTCCCTGGAAAATCATGGGATAATTTTAAAATCATAACAGGTGTATGTAAAGGTTCATGGAAGGGATTAGGGATAGTGAAAGGTTGTATCTTGTTACTTGGGAATCATAAGTATGTTCAAGTTGTGTGTAAACAATACAAAAAAAGAAAAATTTAAGTCAAAAGTCTCTGTACAAAGAAAGTACTTGAATAAAAAGGAAGATGAGAGCATCCCTTGACATTATAGGGTGCTTCTAAAAGAATTGATGGGTCTTTATAAAGTCTTGGTAAAACCTTGGTAGGTATATATATTTGGAAAAAGAGACATAATTATTGATCAATGAGTCTTGAGTGATGAGTAATGGGAAGTAGGGTGGGTATTTATTGAGAAATAAAGGGGAATTATTTATTAAAATCTAAACATAGGTTTAGGATACTAAGTGATAAAATAATTAAAACCAAAAACCATACCAGGAGTTTTTACCATGGTTTCTACCAAACACATTTGTTTTCAATATCTTATTATGATATGAACCAAAATAATTAAAATAACCCAATTTTTGATATGGACATGAAACATGTTCATAAAAAAAATTTAAACCTTAAAATATAATATATATATATATATATATATTCTTCAGGATTCACTGTATGCCTGTAAAATTAATAAAATAAATTTAAAATTAAATTATTTTATTGGGTAAAACTAATTTTTTTGGGGATTCCATTTATTTTATTTATTACATCCCTTTTGAGATATTATAATATCATAATACATAATATATATTTATACTGTAATTAATTATTATAAAAAAAATACGACTACCTTAGAAAATTATGAAAATACCATCATTGGATAATATCAATGTACCAATTTTAAAAATAATATTTAGTTTACCAAAAATAGTTTTGAAAATATGATAATTAAAACATTCAAATAAAAAACCGTATTTAATGGAAAATAATAGTTTTTATGACACTTTCCCTCTCACCCTTATACAAATTACATTACACTTAATTAAAAAATATAATCATTTATAATTAATTAAGAAGTATTCAATACTACTAATTCATGAAATTAAATTACTTCAATAATTCATGAAATTAGCAAAAAGTTTGCCTTAATTGAAACTATATATTTCCAAAAATACACTTTTGATTTCTTCATATCCAAATTTCTATTTTATTATAATCATAATGTAATTAAATATAAACTAATAATAAAAGAGGATAAATATAATCATTGTTTAATTATAAATAAAATATATACAGATTCATAAGGTTGGGGTCTATATACATAAGACCTTATTACACTTGTATACACCCTAAGGGTAAGGTGTGAGTTGATGGTACTTTCTTGGGGTGCTTCAATAAACATGGTTAGGGTCATGAAATTTACAAAGATAAAATGATCATGTCAATAGTTTTAATCATGTTTCAATTATTGAATCTAATATTGGGATTGGTATAGGAAAAATACTATTGATTTCATCTCCCTCTAAAGCTCTAATAAATGGACTTGATAAGGTATGATACTAAGGGTCAAGGCCATCGCTTCTTCTATCTGTTTCAATTAGAAATTATCATTACCCTTATTATATACTAATATTAATTATCACTATAAAATATTGATGTTACAATGATTGTGATTTCTAATGGTATTTTTAGCCTAACAGCGATATTATGGATATAATTATAATGATCCCAATTAAAAAATTAAATATAGTGATTTTTTTTCAATAACTACATTTCTTAATAGATGTTAAATTCATTCAAAATATAATTTCATTTATAAAATATCAGGTCATTATATTTAAACATATCCAATATTGGAGGAATGGAAATTGTGTATAATAGAGTCATGACAACCAAGTTGACCTTCCCATTTGGAGATAGGATAAGGGTGTATAGTACAATCGAGGTCAAAACCCATCCCATTCAATATTGTGTTTACATGGTTGGAAAACCTAAACTAATAGTTTATAATAATAGAAATATACCACTTATAGATTTCATTTCAATTATAAAAGATGTATTTATGTTCATGTTATCAAAACTAGTAAATAAAATATCATTATTATGTGTTAATGTAATAATATAAATTATCTCGTAAAATAGTAGGCATGTTTAAAAAAAATTATCAACAACATCACTCATCATTATTTTTATAACAACGTAAAAATAATATTTTTTCAATACAAAAATATATTCATGATCAATTTGAGAAAGTATAAATTTATATGAATATGGGATGACCGATGTTGGTTCGTGATGATAGGTAGATACTTAGTTTAGTATGAGGATATTAGGTAACGTCTTCATATGAAATATGGGTATTTTTTTTTTTAGAAGTATGTTTCTAATGAGATAAGTCATAGGATGAGTCATTCATGATGTGTTATAAGATCAAACTTGAATATTGGGGTTTCATTTTGAGATATGATATGATACCACTATATAATTTTGGGGATGTAGGAAAATATTTTTCATGAGGACTACCCTAAGATAAAGGGTGGTGGTTTAGAAATAATATGAAGGAATACCAAGAGAGTAATGGTAGAGGATGATGTTTTGTAAATGGTCTTCCCCGAGTGTGAGTGGAAATGAAAAGATCTTGTATAGGTATTACCCATAGTGATATGGAAAATGACAAGATTTAGTATGAGATCATACACAAGTGATAAGGGAAATGTTGGGATTCAATATTAGGGATTAACCTGAGTGAGAGGGAATAGGTAATTGGTTGGTATGGGACCCTACTTTGAGTGCAATTGTAGTAGTCAATACGTGGTAGGTTGTGGTAATGTTTTAGTATAAGATCATTTCCTGAATAAGAGTGTAGATGTTGTTATGTGCTATGATACCCTATTATGAGTATTAGGTATGGCTCTAGATTTGTGAAATAGGTGACTACTTATCCTAGAATTATTCAATATAGGTATAGACAAATGGAACAGTGTCGCGGTGTCTCGATTGGAACATGATGGCCTGATATGTATTTTTGTATATAGTGCATTTTATTTTTTTTATATATGGAAGTGTATATTAGGTTCACTTGGTGAGGTCCTACTGAGATGTTTTTTAACACCCTATACAGGATCCCAGGTTCCCAGGCATTCCTTATGCCAATTACACAAGAATTGTCATAGATTTCATAGTGGATCAGGATTGAGTAGATCAAAATGGGATTTATATATCGGGTCGAGGTGATGGTCAGGGTTTATAGTGTGTCAACCATTAACATTTTATTTTTTTTACTATGTATATATGATTTTTATGATGGGAGATCTATTATGATGTATGATTATATGACATATATTGATCATTTTTTATGGAGTTTTTTTTGTAGTTTACTTTGGATGTAGTACAATGATTTTATACAATAAATTATATATTATGAATGATATTTTATTATTTATTGTTATTGATGGTTGAGATTTATAGATTTTATTATTCTAAACATTAATCAAGGATTCATCTCTTATGTTGAAACACTCTATATAATAAAGAGGCTTATATGAGGTCATATAGAGACCCTGTTTTGGTGTAGTTTAGGAAATACGGGTTGGGGAGTTAAAAATATTCTGAATCTCAAATATATATTGTAAAAGTTATGTATAGTATATCCAAAATGACTAATAAATGGATATTCAAAAAATATTGCATATTTTATGATAAATAGTGAGGCTAAGGGTATCATTCCAAATGTATTTATAAGATATCTGAAAATATTTTTAGATATGGTTTCACAATTCATTGTGTATTATATTATCTAAATTGAATTGGTAAAATTTCTATGAAGAATTAGTGTAATTGGAAGATTTTGGAATATATCTACTAAATCCTAATGTGTATATGATACAAGGTAACATATTCCATTTGGTAAAACATTGGGATATCATAAGGGGTGATATCCATTAATACATGGAAATTAATATTTCATAGATTGGAAAATCATTTGATACGATATGATGATATCATATAATAGTTTCCTAATACAATGATAGTTTATAATTTGAAAATATTGTATGGAATTATTGTGTGAAGAATCAATTTATATGATTGTTATAAAATATTATGATCGATTATATTATTTGAAAATTATGTTTTAATATACAGTAATATTCTTCATCTATCGTTGATCATCACTACTTCATATGAAAAAATATATGATAGATTCACGTATGTTTAAGTGTTAAATTATCATTCGAAAAGGGGCTCAAAGAGTTTTCACTGAATTTTATTTAGTGATAAAATATAAATTTATGAGTAATTACATAGTGTCTCAAAAATAATCATTAGGGTTATGTAAAGTTGTTGAATATTATGGATATAAATTTAGTGGTTATTTTGGATTTTCCATACTGATGATATCTTATAATTATTCTTTTTTCCTCATTTAATTGTTAAATTCATATTTACTACTCAGTTAAAATATATATAATGGAATATTATTTATGCTTATGATATGAGTGTATTAGTAAACACATAGAATCTTATGAAAACCCCCACTGGTCTATATAAAGAGAGTGAATTCCATGAAAATAGAATTAAAATTTTTTATGGTTTTACCCAATCAAATATCTCTTCTCCTTCTTACTTTGACTTAATAGAAACTAGAATATCATTATTTTAAGGAGAATACTACCCAAATATTTAGTGATTTAGGTTATCCTATAGATACATCTGGGAGGAAGGAGTCTTTTGGATACTTCCTAGGTATCTTCATCCAATTCATGTTCGAATATAATAAATGAATCTTTCTTTTTTTAAGGTACATAAAAATGTTCATAAATTTATGTATACATTATTTTAGTATTATATCATTAAATTCTTCAGTTCTTTAGTTAATCCACTACTAGACTAATTTTTATTCAATTCTTATGAAACCATTCCGAAGAATGATATATAGAATTAGTAATGTTTTCTCTCTTGGTATTATTTCAAAAATAAGTATTTTATATGACAATGAATATATTAATCTAGGTCATTTGAAACTATCATTCCAAGAATCCACAGAAACCTTCCATGGTTGTGTCTTGTTAGTTCATCTATTAAGGTTATATAGAGGGTAATTGTGAAAGAAATAAAAATCTAATTCTATAATTTTAAAGGGAACTCTAGTTCAACTTGAATTATAAAAAGTGTTTGTGAGGGGGAACATTATTGTTGAACCAAAAACAATAGTGTTAGAGGCTCAAGATATTCCTTCCATTTTATAATTTCAATACCTCATTTTATTTAATGTCTTTATTTATAGAGTATGATCTAATTTATTTCCCAATTCAGTTAACATTTATCATTTTTAATGCTATCTTTGGGTGTCTATTTCAAGTGAGACGGTTTCATTTTGTGAATAAAAATATTCCTTCTTAATATTTTTGAATCTTTAATGAAAGTATTTTTGAAAATACCCTTAACCAGTCTCAATTATCAATGTTTTCAGTTAACAGTTTCATAAATAGGTGATGAATGAAACTAATAATTTATATTAATTATTCTACCATATTCTCTTATATAGGGTTATTAAGGGTATCCAATTGACTCTATGATTCACTGGATTATGATAGTTATAAATAGTGGTGAAATCGGTATAGAATGATCTACTTATTTTAATGGTTTTTGTGGTCTTATATATCAATGTTAAATTCTTATTTTATTGAGAATGAAATGGTGTAATAATCTCATTATTTTGTATAAGGAATACATTAGGGTAAATCTATAAGTATTATATCCTACACATAAATAATAATAATGGTTAAGGAAGAAGATGGTTTATGATAGATTAACTATTTATCATATCAGTCATTAAAAGTGTTGATTATCTAACCTATCCCCACCGAGTGGAAAAATAAAAATTCATTCAACCATAATAACTAGTTTTTACATCCTTCTTATGAAAATAATTTTGTCAGACCATCATGATTAATTTGCTCTTGAGTATCCTGATGTTTTTCATTTTTATAAGAGGAGGGTTGTACTTTATTAAGACAACCTTTGTATCTATGAAATTTCATTTTATTCTTATCCCTTGTAATGAAAGAACTCCATAGAGTTATAAATGGATTAATTCATTAAATTTAATTTTTAAAACAATCCAATTACCAATTGGAAAGAGAATTATTTTAAGTCTCCTCATGTTCTATATTATAAGTTTAACCTAAATCTGATAACTCTTCTCTAGATGATTGACCAATCAGATTTCTATTCACCTAAATTTCATATTATATAAAAATTCTATCATGATGATCAATTATTATATTATAAAATTGAGGTACTCTTGAATTTGACTTGTCAATTAAATGAGAGTGTTAGACCTAATTTTTCATTAGATTATTGATTTATTAGGGAATTATTTTGGGTAACAAGTGATATGATAGAGAGAATTATAACACAAACAATGTCACCATTATGCATTATTATTTATTTATTTTATCATTTATTTTCATTTTTGGAATTAAATTTTTTAATTTTCTTAAAACAAATATGTGTTTATAGGTTAGGAACATGGTAACATTAACTATTCCCGTGATTCATGTGGGTTGGAAGTTTACTTCCAATAGCTAAACCATTATAGGTTCATTGTTTTCCTAGTTGTGTATCATAATCATGTACACCCTTACAATGTAAAATTATCATTTTAAGAATGATTTGGTAATTAAGTCAACCAAAATGTGTGGTGTTTTAATTTTTTTTATTTTTTTCTTAGTTAAATATTAGGGAATTTATTTATTTTCCCTTCATTTAAATAGGCTCCCTCTAGGTTATCTCCTCACTTATCTAGTCACTTTATTCCTACTTCAAGTGGGTGATTATTTATCCATTGCTGTTGTATCATTATATTTAGTCTATTCAAGTAACTTTCTCACCATTTCTAAATCATTCTTCTTGCTTCTTATTTCTTCCACATAGCTGTAGAGGCTAGGGTTTTCACTTTCGAAAAATTTATTTGGGGGATTATTTATATTAGGGTTCACAATGATCTATTAATGATTATTTGAGTTTCCTTCAGTTTAAATATATCTTCTTCACATCATATACATATATTCTAGTAGGTATATCTTGGTAATATGTATTTAAAATATAGTTTATATAATGGTTTGAAAAGGTTAGTATTCACTTCATGAAAATGGAATACTAATTTTATAATTTAATGATGGGTAAATTAAAAGTAAAACTCTTCTATCACTATTTGATATATATTCATGAAAATTATTTTACCCAAATTGATAATCATGTGTTTATTAATGGAATTGAACATAAATCTTAATATGGTTAAGTATTAGACGATTTAAAATTATGATTTATATTGGTTTCCCCAAATTTCATTATCAATCCTTCTTATTAAATTGTAATGTTTGTTTTATGTTAAGTTGGAATAACTTGATTACTTTCAAAAAAAAATTATATATGATAATCCATTGGTATATATTTTCTCATACATATATATAGTACATTAATATATTTTTTCAAAATAGAATAGCATTAGTTTTTTAAATGTTATGTTTTAAGTATTTAGTGAAATTATTTTGGGATTTTCCACTCACACCATATATATACACTCTTTATATATGTAAACATAATATTATTTATCCAGGTACTAGAAAAAAGTCACTTAATCCTTGTTGTTGATCCTTGACTTATGGGCTTGGGTGTTATATAAGTAGAAATTTATTTATTTTTCACTATTTATGTGGAAAATGGTTGTTGGGTATCCTTTTTTGTCAGCTGATTTGTCTTACCAGTTATATATTTCCTGTTTGGCCTTATACCTCTTTTGTTAACCCTTGTGTTTTATTTTTAATATTATATAAAATCATGGTTTGAATATATTTTTGATGTTTTCGAAAATTTTATTGAACTTATTGGTGGATTTTTTTATTTTGGATAAGATATTATTCATTGTTTAATTAGTTAATATTTGAAAACTTCTATTTTTTATGAATATCTCTTTGACATATGGTGAGATCATGCTATGATTTCAGGTGGCGGTTATATTTATTTTAAAAATTATTTGGTGAAAATGTTCGCAATCTAATTTGTTTTGATTCCTCATTAATATTTATAAGCCTACGGTGATTGGTAACATGATTTGGTTTATAGATCTAGTTGAATGAAGTTTGAAGTGAAGATATCCTAGGTTGGTTTGTTACTCTATCAAATATGCAAGTATTAATAAAAATAATCTCACACTAAGAATTTATAGTGTTAAAGAGAAAATTCTATCGTATATGGTCACAATCATAGACTATGGCATTTTAATTTTTTTATTTAGTGTAAAAATAACTACTAGTTTTCAATATTCAATATATATAACATTTCATGTTATGGATGATTTAAGGTTGTTTATGGTAAAAAAAATTATGACTAATCCAAATTAAAAATTTATAGATACTAGATTCACCAACATATGATATTTCTTATATGTATATGATTCCATAAATGTTTAACAATTTCAATGGGAATATAATACATTCAATTTTTATAAATGGAGTGAATATGCATCAAAAAATAACTAGATACTTGATGGTATAGACTATAAATAAATAATTTTAAATATAGAATTTTACAGTCATTTTAGAAAAATATATATGTAATTTTGATGTAAAAATATTGATTTTACAATTCAATGAGATAGGTTTAGCAAAAAAATGGATAGTTAACTATTTAAACATAAATTCAATAGGTTTAGTTTTAACTATACACCAATTATTGTGAAGGTATTTTTTGAATCAAACAGATATTTTGAATGATGAGAAACAATGATCCTTAGAAAATTTATTTAAACTTGTCTGTTTTATAAAAAAATAAAACAAAATTTATTTTAATAATATTCATATAAACATATAACATCATCTCAACTTCAAATATTCCTTAGATACAATCCAAAAACTGTTGCAATAAAATCAATTACATGCCCAAACTCTTGTGTTATAGTTTCATTCTAGATGAATAATTATCCAATATATATATATATATATAAATGATATGTGATAGTAGACACTGGAATTTGTAACCTCATGAGAGATAATATGATATATACATTAGCATTGAACTCTACTATAAAGAAATAATCTTTGCTTTACACCAATTATGAATGTATCTATATTAACCAATCATTTTTTGAAAAAAAAATTCGTATTTAAATTCATATCTATGATATGTAAAACTAAATATAAAAAATTATATTATCATCATTGAAATTGAATATTTCGGTTCTGTATCTACTTTGTGATCTATATACTTCATTTTCTCAAAAAAAATATACAATATCTTACCTTTTGTTATTTTCCCCTCTATTTTTCAGATTACTACCACCATATTTTATTACTTATTTTGGAATTTTATTAATTATACATCATTTTCAATCTTTTCTATTTTTACACAACCTATCTATAAGAATTTATCTATCACATTTGATATTTTTTCAAAATTTTATTTAAATCCATGTTCATTATGTGTAGAATATAAAATTGAATTTTTTTTATAACATAATATATGAATAAAAATTACTCTATAGAAATCATGTAACACCTTTGGAATTTATGATATATTTTTTTAAATAAATCTATCTGAGATCTTGTGATACAAGTTACCCTAAGTCCAAATGAACCATAATATAGTATAATATCATAACCTAGCTATTAAATTATAGCGTATTAATAGGACTACCAAAATTATGAAAAACATATTTTGAAAAAATATATAAAATAAATTCAGTAGCTATAAATTAATTATAATTAAAAAAATTAAAGTAAAATAAATTCTTTTTTCAAGAAAATAGTTTTTATTTGCACAATGTTTATTTCTTAATAAATTAAATTAATAGTTTTTGGTAAATTATTTTAAATAAATTTATATTTCAAATATTAAATAAAATGTTTTATCATTAATATAATTTTTTTCATGGAAAAGGATTAGAATTTTTTTTACTTCTATTAATAAAAACTATATTTTTGTAAATATTGGTTTGGTCGTGTTTTCCACACGTAATTTGAAAATTATTTTTTAAAACTATTAGGAAATATATTTCTAAAAAATTTACTCTTTTAGAAAAATGAAAATTTCAAAATTAACATACAGTTAATTATTGATAATTTCCTTAAATGATTATTTTTTTGATTAATAGTGAAAAATTATGTTTTTAGTTAAAAATTGACTTTTCAATTTAAACATTGACAAAGTTAATTTTCTTAAATAGTTTTAAAATTAATATTTTTCAATTATATTATGATTAATTGAATTTATGTTATTAGAATAGAATTTATGTTGAGTATTGATTTAAAAAAATATACGTAATAAAACTTTTGTTTAGAAAACCATTTTTCATCTTGAATATGGGCTTAATTTTAAATTAAATTATGCCACTTAATTTATTTTTTTATAATATATATTTTATATTTTAATAATAGAAATTAATATCTGTTAATAAGGACAACCTAATTTTTTTTTTTCATAATGAATAGTATAAATAGTTAAATTTAATTACAGTGGTTAAGGTTTAAACGGTTTAACTGAAGGGTTAAACTAAAAAGATAAGTTTTAAAATAACATAAAAACAAGTATAATTTATATTTTTTGTACATATATTAAAATTATGTCATATAAGTTTCTGGAATTGTAAATATTGGGGCCATATGTCCCAGAATGATATATGGAATTATTTAAAAACATTGAAAAATTACAAGTCTGCTAATCACCTAAAATATAAAAGGGCACCCCATCCCCTCTCCTCTTCATTCTTAAAAATTCATTTAGTTCATAAAATACACACAAAAATACCTTAATTAAATCTATAAAAATGATCTAGAGTCCCTGTTTTGATCATAAAATTATCTTAGTAAGGATTTATGTATAAAAATTTAGAGGTTCTTCGAAGAAGTGGTATAGTTCTTAACCATGAGATCTCATTGTATTTTTTGTATCTGCACCATTCAAATATTCTCCAAGTATTATTAAATAAAAAAAATATATTCCATAAAATTTGACTTTATTACATTAATATTACATCCTATATCTATCCCCAACTCTTGTGCATCAAGGTAGGTAAAGATTCCAAAAAACAAAACTCTACAACCCATGATCTTGATTTGGTGGTTTTAACCTTTGCATTGAAAATTTGGAGAAATTATCTCTATAGAGAATGATTTTGGATATTCATGGATCATAAGATTCTGAAATAAATCTTTTCATTTAAGTATATCCACATGAGGAAACATTTATGGATCGAGCTACTCAAGGACTCTAATTTATCAATACACAACCACCCAGTCAAGGAAAATAAGATAGTATATGCATTGACCAACGATGATCATGGAGTGCTAACCAAAATTAGCATTGACAGTGATCTTGTGTTCATAGATCATGTAAATTTGGATATGGTAATTATTAATAAATGGGATACATCACACCTATATCAATTGATTTACAAACTATATTTTTTAGAAAATATAATATGTTCTCAACCAGATGGTGTGAATTTTAAAAAGAAAATTAATGTTCGGAATGATGAAAATTGGTAGACTTTGTTTTTGAATATGGAATTAAAAAATATGGAAGGATATTATGTGTTCCATATATACCTAAGATAAAAAGTGAATGGCTGGATGATGATCATAGCTCATGTTTCTCTACACACCCTAGTAGCACCAAAATTTATATAGATTTGAAGAAATATTTTGGATGGGATAATATGAAGAATAAAATTACTAATTATGATTCAGGATGTATGGTTTTTAAATAGATGAAAGTTGAAAGATAAAATCTTAGAGGATTCATGTCACACCTAAATATTCTCATTTGGAAATGGTATGACATTACTATAGAAACTGTCATTGGATTTCCAAATACTTCTAGAAATAATTATGAGATATGGGTTATTATTGATCACCTTACCAAGTATACACATTTACACTCTATAAGAGAATACTTATATCTTAATTTCTATACAAAAAAAATATATTAATGAATTTTTAAGACTTAATGGTACACTTATCTCAATCATGTATGATTATAATCAATTATTTATATCTAAATTATAGAAGATTATTAGAAGAATCATGATGTCGAGCTTCATTTGAGCCCCACCTGTCATCCTCAAACTAATGGGAAGCCTTTTAATACTGTAAAATCTTTAGAAGAAACATTGAGGTAATTATCAAATGACTTTAAAGGTATAAATTATTAGTATTTACCTTTTTTAGAGTTCTCCTATATCAATTGCTTCCATTCAAGTTTTCAAATTTTGTCATTTGAAGAATTATATAAAAGTCTATTTTATATACCAAATTGTAGGGCGGATTTTGGTGAAAGGAATATAATAGGCCCAATTTTTTTTGAGGAGACAAATATATGGATAATGAAAATTCAAACTGTTACACCCCAATATTCCATGGTATGGTTCTTTTTAAATAATTCAAATAGCTTGCACTGCATGCAACACTCAGTTTGAGCGCACCATGACTAGATATTTAAAGATCGGTTAATGATAGTAATCACTGAATTTTGAATTTTATATATTCTATATAATTTTAATATTCATCCCATATGTTTTTAAACATGATATAATAACTAGTTCAATTTTTTGGAATAAAAGAATTATTTTTCAAAAAACAATTGCAGTTTTGCCGCCTTTTAATGGAGAACTCTTTTTAAATAAAATATTTGACTCATTATATATTAAATTTGACAATCATATAATTTTCTTTATAATAGGGACATGAAAATTTAGTTTGGAATTTTTTTTTAGAGTTTTTCTAATAACATTAATATTTTAATGAATAGTGAAAAATACTGCATTTTAATTCATAACTACTTTTTCAACTAATTTAGTTATATTTTTATATTATAAATTTAGTTGGTTTTAAAAATTTTAATTAGTTTTTTCCATTTAATATAATTTATGTCATTATATGTGATTTCACATTGAGATTTGATTTAAACATGTATCAATCTTATAATGGTTTTACTTTTAAAAACTTGTTTTCACATTTTGACGAATGCGATTAATTTTAAATTAATTACTGCAATTTCTATGTTTTTAATGTGTAAAAATGGATTCCATATTTTAAATCATAAGGTCCAAATTATTTAAATATGTACCTTTTATTTTTGGGAATTATGAATAATATCTTCAGTAATTATTTTCATTTACCACGGTAAAAAGGTAAATTATGTAAATAAGGGTAACAATAATATAATAATACTATAAAACTACACTAACAAATGTCGTATTCTTATTAGATGATTAATATTCGACCAATATAAATTCATAGGCTGAATTTTTTTCATTTTGGTGTCACTTGGGTGTGATAATGACATATTATAATAATTAATTTAAAGTAACGAAAAATATAACACAAATATGTATCATTTTACTAAAAAATTATTTATATGGGGTTATATAACGGGTGTCTTTGAATATATATATTCATTATAAATATATAAGAATTGTTTATAACATGGTCTTTTAATTATAAATTTAATAAATTAAACAAATAAATTTATTTATGATTCAATAATGATGTAGCGATTACCTTATTAATTAATGATAAAATTAAATGATATTTTAAATATTAAAATAAATTTAATTTGAGGTTTTTGTTGTGAGAAGTGATTTTTTTAATAACATTGAAATTTTAGGGATTATTTAATGCATTTTTTGGAAGGAATCATTTTTTTAGGAATTAAAAAATCAATTACTAAATTGTGTCAAAATTGACAAAAATGAGTTTCTAAAAAAATACTATTTTATTAAATGATATAATTGTTATAAAAATATATGATTAGGCCAAATAACTTATTCAATGTTAAAAATTTAATTAATTATCCACATTGGTTTCTCTTGTAAATTTATAGTAAGTATATCAACCTTATAGTATAAAATACAAGAAACACTATTATAGTTAAACTGTTTAACTAAGGGTTAATCCCAAAATCTAATGTTAAGTACATGACCTAAACGTGTATAAAATTCAATATCTAATGGTATTTAGACCCATCATAATATTATACACGAAATAAATCACTTTTGAGCTATTTTAACTCGAAAATTAATCTATATTAAATTAATATGTTTAGATCCTCCAAAAGTTCCCCTCTCATCTCTTATAAAAGGCCACTTCTACTTCTCCTTAATTAACACCACTAAAGCCATTTTTCCCAAACACACCCTACCAATTACCTCTCCCAAAATACTTCAATTCATACTAAAAGAAACACTTTGGTTATAAATACAAATTAAGGAGTCCTTTTGTGCAAATAAAAAGAAGATACCCGAAAAACGTAGTAATCGTTTTATCAAACTCTTTAAAAGTTCTTTCTTCTTCTAATTACATTTATTAATTTGATACAATTATAAAATAATAAATTCATAATATACTATATTCAGATATTTTTTTATTATTATGGTATAACCATATTCATCCTTTTATCCTTAATATGAAAAACAATATCACCATGCGTGCATACGTACGACTAACCGTCTCCACACTATGGTGTGAACTATTTTTAATCTATAATTTATTTTTAATGGTATAAGGACGATTATAAAGGTATTAAATAATAAATATATCATTATGTTATTTATTTAAAATCTATATTCCATCAAATTCTATACCATTCAACCATTGAAAAAATGATATCGTCACTTATGCGTACGTACGACGTACCGTCTCCACGACACGATGAAATTCATCTTCCACATTCACCATCCAAGAATGATTAGAAAAATATATATTAAGAAAAATTATGAAATAAATTAAATAATAATTCTACTGGAGTAATATATATATATACACACACACACACACATATATGTCATTCACTTCCACTCAATACAACAAGGAAATGGAAACAGCATTCATGCGTACGTATGACCTACTGTCTCTATAAAAATTGTATTCCATTTAATATATCTATCTATTATAAATTTTTATATTATGAATATATATTATATATAAATCATGTTATCATGATCTAAGTTATACGAAGAAGAAAAAAAAAGTCAAAACACATGCAATAATGAAATTGATTATTACCTGAAACATTACATTAACTTAGAATTATTAATAAATGAGCCATATAAAGTCATAAACTAATAATATATGATATTGTAAATATTATTATGACTCTTTTATAATTTAATAATATGTTAAAAACCATTATATATGTGTTTCAGAAACATACGGAGAGTATCATACTTAAGATAAGGGTTAATTTCACAATCTCATTATTGTCTGATATTGTTTATATGTAAGTATATACTAGGAAATATTTATCACCCACATCCATATTTCTTATACATGTACGTCAGCATAATTTTATTATTCCTAAGGTATTTTTGAAATTCATTTATACCCATTTTTACTTTCTATAAAAAAATTAAATGAATATTTCTGTTGTTTTTCAAACGAGGAACTATATGACCTTTTAGACAAATTAAGGAATGAATGATTTTTAAGTTATACGGCAAGAGCAGTTATTTTCTTCTTTTATAATTCGTTAAAATTCTATATCTTCCCTTAATTTATTACTATGTTATTTTTACGGAAATAATTTTGTTCATAATTATGTAGGCTTTCAAATGATTTCAATGTAAAAAGTGGTATTTCTAAAATACTTTTTATGATTTTGTTAGATCGCTTTAATCTATGTCAACATCCTTTGTAGGATTTTATGTATAATTAAGGCGAATATATAATAATACAATTTTACATATTTTATTGATTTTTTATGATATGCTTTACTATGTATGTCCTATTTTGAAATCATTCATAGCTTATGGATTAATTATTGACATTTCATATGTTAGTTTTAATATGAATGTTTATGGTGGTTATGTTTTACCCATTTTATAAGAGGAATGCATTGGACTTTGTACGTGTCGGTCAAGGCCCACTATAGCCCCTCGATGCATCGGTAGGTCTCAAGAGACAATTATTTTTGTGTTTTGGTTAATGTATTACCCAATTATGTATGGTGTCTTGGATGAAACCTTGAAAGTGTGTTTAAGATGTCTTGTATTATATATTTCCTCTTTATATTGTTATCTATTAGATGTGATTATTTTACTAGTAGAAAATCCATGTGTATGTTTATATGGAAATGTTTGATTTATTCATTCCATATTATGTTCAAGTGTATGTTTGAAAGGATGTTATTTTTATTATACATCTTTCCTTAAACATTTATGCTTATTTATGATAGCTTCTACTGAATTATTTACCCTTATTAGGAATATGAGCTCAACCCATTCTTATATTTCATTTTTCCCAGGATTTCTAGAACTGTTTTGTGATTGATATATAGGGTTATTCTAGGGTAATAATGGAAATATCAAAGGAGTGTAAATGCTGTATTTTATGTTAGAAATTCTAATATAAATTTCATGTATGTAATCTATTTTCCAAGACTGCTAAACTAATCATTCCTTCATGATTTGATTCCTTGTAATCATGCTACTGTATTAAAATAATGCATCGGGTCTGGGAAACTGGGGTTGGGGCATTATAGTAGGTATCATAAGAAGTTTAGTACAATCCTTTGAATCTAGATTTAGAAGAACCTTGATTAGGGAATGTTACATTAAGATAGACATTAAGGATAAGTATAGGAGAACATCCTAGAATTTTGGTAAGGTAGAGATTATGTGTGTATTCCTAGAAATACATCAATGATTGGATACTACAAGTGGATGTGGTTCTGGTACAGATGTTCCTAGGGGTGAAAATCTAAAAATATGTTCTAGGATAGACATGGGGTAACCTGGTACATGAAAATGGGTTTTACTACGCACCTAGTTTGACACTCCTGGGGGATATACTTAGGATAATTCACATTTTATTTACAAACTGTTATGAAGGATTTATGAGTAAATATGTTCCCAATGAAACCATTTTTATGATTATGTGACTAGATAGATGTAAATATTAATATTATGTTAATAATTTTTCTAGGTTTTGGATTATACATTACTATTTTATCTATCCTAGTGTATGTCTTCATTTAAAAATGGTGTCTATTAGAAGGAATGTGAACCTCACCAATGCACATTATCCAAAGAGTAAGAATAATCATATCTTTCATGGTCTTAATCAGACATTTCAATGGAAAATAGTCTCTCATGTATTCTCATCATATAAATAAATAGTTTCATGGGTTAATAAGATAAATAAATAATTTTCTGAGATCATTTTATTCAAAGGGAATAAAGAAAATAATAAGATGGCAGAGAAAAAGATAGATAAAGAGACAAAGGGAAAGAAGTATTTTCCCACATGTGACAATTGTGGAAAGAAACACCTTGGTAAAAGATTGAAGGGAGTGGGAGTTTTTTTAAGTGTGGATAAAAAGACACTATGTTCATGATTGAAAGGGTAATAAGATGGATTCCAATGTATAATGTTTCAACTACAAGGAGATGGGACACTATGTGAATCAATGTTAGAGTCATCAAAAGAATATACACCAGATGATGTTATTGGATAATGATCAAGTTTTGATACTACTTCATTTAAAAAATAATGATTATTTTTACTATTAAAGATTTATTTTATTTAGAATAAAAATATAATATTTATTAGAATTATAGATTATATACGGATTGTACTGTAAAACTATTTCATTAAGGATTTGTGATTTTATGGTAACAAGTAAACTTAGACATTTTGGAAAATATATGGTTGGGGGAAATATAACACTTAAAATGTTTCATATATAGACATAATTATTTCATAATAAGTGATAATTTATTTGGATAAAGTAGATTGGATACAATTTACATATTTGGAACTAATTAATTGTTTCTTTAAAAAGTGGTTTTTACCATCATTATTTGGAGTTTTCAATATTTTTGGATTAAGGTCTGTATCCAATATTATATGTTTTATATAAGAAATAAGGAAGAATGAATGTATTCAATAAGGTTTTCTAGTAGTTTAAGTTATTAAAATATTTTAGTAGAATACATGTTGAAGTTGTTAACATGTATGTTGTGAGACATTCCTTTTAATTTTTTGGACTGTGAGTTTGGGCAGAAGTATTTTTGATAAGCCTAATGGGGGGAATGGATTAAGTTGGAAATTGGAAACTATTTTTTTAAGTTTTAAAAATTTCTTAGGGTTATTATTTTTTGGAATTTTATACTTTTATAAAAGGAAAGCCCTTAGGTCAGGTGATAGCCCATCGCGGTCAGCAAGGACACAATCTTGAACCTTCATCTTAATGGGGACAAGGGTGCATTGCCTACCACTGGTCTACGTGACGTCCTGGTTTTTATAAAATAGCTTTTTTGTATGATAGATAAAGTATAAATTAATTTTTGGAACCTTATATGATTAAGATAAAAATAATATTTTTAGATTTATTATCTTTCGAAGAGAAATATGAGTTTGTTGTAGGAATTTGTTAAAGGATGAAACTCTACATTTCAATTAAGTTTTCTTCCTTGTGTTCTCAGTCTATGAAGTAAATTAATTATATAACACTATGGAAAGGATGATATAATCCAAAACTATTATCCTAGTACTTTATTTGTGATAAATCAAATTGTCCCTTAGATCATCATAGATTTATAGCTTTCTGTTTGTTTACTTTATCCAAATAATTTTCTCAATCACTCTCCATCAAAACCTGTTGGTTAATTTTCTTTCATGTCCATGTTTTCCTACATATAACCCTAGTATGTGTTATTTCTTGTGAACTTCAAACTTCCCTTTATTTATTTTAATATATAGGTCTCATTAATCCATTTTTCGATGTGGGATTTCAACGAAGATATTTTGAAAAGTCAAACCCTCTAGTTTTCAATCCGAAGATTAAATTTTGGGCAATCAATTTATTGAATTAGGGGAGAATGTAACACCCCAATCTTCTATGGTGTGCTTCTTTTTTAATAATTCAAATATCTTCCACTACACACAACAATGAGTTTGAGCACACCATGACTAGGCATTTCAATAGTGGTTTTGAATAGTATTAACCACATTTTGAATTTTATGTATTCCATATAATTTTAATATTGACCCCATATGTTTTTTAGAAAATATATAATAACAAATTCAATTTTTTGACTAAAATATGTATTTTTTTAAAAATGTAGTTTCACCACATTTTAAGGGTGAACTCTTTTTAAATAAAATATTTCACACTTTTATATATTCAATTTGAAAAAGTGGAATTCTTCATTAAAATTGAGACCTAAATATTTTAGTTTGGATAAATGTTTATTGTTTTTCTGATAACATTCATATTTTAATGAATAGTGACAAATACTGCATTTCAACTCAAAACTACTCTTTCATATAATTGATTTATATTGTTAGATAATCCATTTAGTTGGTTTGAATGAATAATTAAATTATGTTTTTATCATTTAATATAATTTAATTCAATGTAAGTAATTTTACATTGAAATTTGATATAAAGATGTATCAATCTTTTGATGGTTTTTACTCTTACAAACTTGTTTTCTCATTTTGAGAATGTGGATTAATTTTAAATTAATTAAATTAATTTCAATGTTTTGAATTTATAAAAACAGATTCCATATTTAGAATCATAAGGTTCAAATTATTTAAATAGGTTCCTTTTATTTTTTTAACATTATGAATAGTACCTTCATTAATTATTTTTATTTACCACGGTTAAATGGTAAATTAGTTGAATAAGGGTAAAAATAATTTTATTATAGTATAATCTACCCTAACACATGTCCCAATCTTATTATATGACTCATAGGTGTCCAAAAAAAATATTAGTATGAATATTTTGCATTTGGGTGCCACTTGGTTGTGATAATTACATGTTATAATAATATATTTAATATAAGAGAAATATAACATAAACACGAATCATTTTTCTAAAAAAATTATAATATGGGTTTATATAGCCGATCTCTATGACTGCAAATAGTAATTATAAATATAGAAATATTTCCTACATCATCGTATTTTATTTATAATTTTTAAAAATTATATAAATAAATTTATTTATGACACAATCCTGATATAGTGATTACCTTATTAATGAATTATTCAATTAAAAGACATAATAATTATTGAAATAAATTTAATTTGAGATTTTTGATACCACCCACGAATTTTTTAGATAAAATTGAAATGTTATATAGGATTTAATTCATTTTTTAGATGTAATCAAGTTGTTATAACTTTAACAAAAATCAATTACTAAATAGTGTTAAATTGACATAAATATGATTTTAAAACAAATTCTATTTTTTAAAATTATATAATAGTTATAAAAATATAATATTCAAAAAATTGACATATATAATTTTAAAACATTAGATAATTATGCACTTGAGGTTCTTTTGGAAATTTATAGTAACTATATTAAACCAATAGTATAAATATACAAGAAGACACGGTAAGAGTTAAACAGTTTGACTAAGGGTTAATCCCACAAGATAAGGTTAATTTCATGACATAAACAGATATAAAAAATATTTTCTCAGAGGATTAAAACCAATCTTCATTTTATCCTCGATCTAAATCACTTTTGAAATATTTTAAACCGAAAATAAAATTATAGTAAATTAATATTTTAAGATCAACCAAAAATTCCTATCACCTCTCATTTAAAAGGTCACCTCTCCTTAACTTTATTTCAAACCTCCAATTCCCTTTTTCTCGGACAAAACCAACCCATTTCTTAGCCTAACACCCCTCAATTCATCATAGCAGCAACAATTTTGGAAGAAAGACAACTTTAGAAGACAGTTTTGTGCAAATCAAAAGGAGACAATTGAAAAAGAGGTAATAGCTTTGTCAAACTCATTCAAAGTTATTTCTTCTTATAATTCCATTTCAAAACATGTTACCATAATAAAATAATAACTCCAAAATATACTACATGATGATATTTTTTTTATTTATGTTACAACCATATTCCTCCTTTTACCCATACAATGATTGAAAACAATATCATCATGCGTTTGTATTTACGCCTTACCATCTCCACGTCACGGTGTAAAATATTTTTCATATGTACTTTATTTCAATGGGTATAATGATGAATATAAACTAATTTAATAATAAAAATAACATTATATTATTTCTATAAAATTCATATTCCATCTAATTCCATACTATTTAACCATTAATGAGATGACATCGTCGCTCGTACGTACGTACGGATTACCGTCTTCACGATGCGATGAGATTCATATTCGACGTTCACCATCCAAGAATGATTATAATAATATATATTAAAAATAAGTATGTAATATATGACATAAAAATTTAACTTGAATTGTATATATATATGTGTATATTCATATATTTCACTCACTTACTACCACTCAATATGATATGGAAATGGAAACAACATTAATTTATACATACGACCTATAATCTCCTTTAATAGTTTATTCCATTTAATATATCTATCTATTATAAATTTTTATATTCTGTATATAAATTATATAGAAATCATGTTATCATGATTTAAGTGATATTATCAAGAATAATATTTCAATACACATGTGATAATGAAAATGATTATTAACCGAAATGTTGCATTAACTTGAAATTGTTAATAAGCGAGTAATATAAAGTCATAAACCAATCATATATGATATTATAAATATTATTATTATTCTATTTCAAGTTAAAAATATGTTCAAACCCATTATATAGGTGTTTCAGACACATATGGAGAATATCATACTTAAGGTAAGGGAAAATTTCACAATCTCATTATTATATAAGATTGATTATACATAAGGATCTACTAGGACATATTTATAATCCACATCCATGTTTATTATATATGTATTTGAAAATAATTATTATATTCCTAGAGTATTGTTGAAAGTAAATTAAACCTATGTTTTAATTTTTATAAAACCTTTTGAAACAAATCATTCTGTCATTTTCCAAATTAGGTAATATATGACCTTTTTGAAAAATTAAGGAAAGAATGTTTTTTTGACTTATAATGTGCGAGAGGATATTTTCCACCATTATGATACCTTAATATTTTAAGGATTACCTTATAAAATTACTAGTTTATCTTCAATGTGAATTTTTTCATTTATAATTATGTAGTATTTCAGGTGATTTCAAAGTAAAAATGGGATATTTCTAAAAGAGTTTTAATGATTTTTTTAGATCACTTTCATTTATTTCAACATCCTTTGTTGTATTTTATGATCAATTAAAGTTAATATATGAAGATACAATATTCCATTTTGAATTGATATTTTTATGATATGTTTGAATGTGAATGTACTATTTTGATACCATTCATAGATTATGTATTAAGTATTGACGTTTCATATTCTAGTTTTCATATGAATGTTTATGTTGGTTATGTTTTACCAATTTCATAAGAGGAATTAATTGGACATTGTAAGTGACTGGTGGGGCCTGATATAGCCCCTCGATGCATCAGTAGGTCTCATGAGAAAATTATGTTTGGGTTTTGGATAATGTCTTACCCAATTATGTTTGGTGTCTTGAATGAATTCTTGACGATGTTTTTAAGATGTCCCGTATTATGTATTCCATCAATATAAGGTTAGTTATTTCATTTGATTATTCGACTATTAGAATATCCATTTGTATGTTTATCTATTAATTTTTGATTTATTCTTGCAATATTAAGTTCATGTTTATGTTTAAAAGGATGATGTTTTTATTGTACATCTTTCCTTAAACGTTTATCATTATTTATGATAACTTTAACTGAATTATTTACCCTTACTGAGCATTTGATCTCACCCCAATATTAAGTTTTATTTTTTCTAGGAAGTCAATAATTGTTTAATGGTTGACATGAAGAGTTAATCTAGAAAAATAATGGTGTTCCCAAAGGATTATCTAGGTTATATTTTATGTTAGAAATTGTAATGTAATGTAAATGTATATAATCTATTTTCCAAGACTATAAAATTGATCAGTACTTCAGGATTTGATTCCTTGTAATCATTCTAATGTATTAAAATAATGCTCCAGCTCTAGGAAACCGGGGTCCTGGAATTACACAAAACCATATCAAATCATCTTATATGAGGATAAAGAGATATGCCGATAACCAAAGGAAATATTTGTAATTTCAAGTGGGGGATGATATTTTCTTGAATGTATATCCTTGGAAGGATTTTATAAGGTTCTGTAAAAAATGTAAATTGATCCCCAAGTGAACCGGACCTTATGAAATCATCATCATAATTATATTTGTGGCCTATCAATTGGATATTCCACAAATCCTCTCTAAATTACAAGATGTGTTCCATATATATTTGTTAAGGAAGTAAATGAAATACCCAATGCATGTGATCACCTATAAAAAAATATAACCGGAACCATATCTATATTATTGTGAAGATATTATCAAGATTTTGGACACTAGAGAACTATTAGTGAGGAATTATATGACTCATTAAGTAATGTTTCGTCGGATAAGTCCTAAGATAGAAGAGGTGATGTGAGAACCAAAATAACATATGATGAAAAAAATACACAATTATTTTCATGAGTTGAAATTCATGAAATTTAAAAGATTAAATTTCTTCGAATGAAAGAAGAATGTAACACCCCCAGTCCATATAATATATTTATTTTTTAACAAATTTATTTGATATCTTACAATATTCCCAACCACGTGTCTAAATGAACTATAATATAATATACCCTTAAGACCTACCTGTTATATTGGAATCTATGAATATGAAAAATAAATTTTATAAAATATATGGCTTATTCAAATATAAAATAAATTCATTGGTTATAAATGTATTAAAATAAAAAATATAAAACATTTTAAATTAAATGAAATATATTTTCCTCAAAACTATATTTATGTTAACAATGTGTTTTTCTGTTCATGAAATAATTTATTCAGTATTGGGGAATTATTTTAATGAAATTTATATATCATACATTCAGTAATTTTTTTATCATTCATCTAATATGTCTCTTATGCATGTGATAAGAAAAATTCTAGTTTTATGCTTAAAAACAATATTTTTCTAATGAAGGGTTTTTGTCGCGTCTTGTGAACTTATTTTTTAATTAATTTTTCACACATTTAGAAAATATATTTTATGAAATAAAAATAATTTCTGAAATAAATATTTCATCATTTTCTTAGATTGATTCTTGGAAATTTTTGAAATGATTCATTTTTAATGAATAGTGAAAATACATATTTTTTTAAATTAGTTTTTAATTTAAAGCATTTAAAAAGTTATTTTTTAAATTTGATTTAAAAGTAAATTTAGTTCAAGAATATTATTTCAAACACAATTTATTTCATTGCAATCCACTTTATATTTATTTTTCATATAAAAACTTCTTATGATGAATAAATCAATCCATTGGAATATATTTTTTTTAATCACAATTACGGGTTTATTTTTAAATCAAAATCCAAAACATATATGAATTCAATTTCTTAAAATGGATTAATTTTTTTAGTCATAATAATTAATATTAGTTAATAGTTTTCCCTTAAATCTTGGTCATAATTAAATGTATGGATATTTAAAATTAATTCTCATTATTAAGGTGAAAAGGGGTTTATCGGAGGTCAAACTAATATGATAAGGGATAATATGACACAAAAAATTGTATAATTTATATTTAATGTCCATATCTCTACCATATATAATATTATTATCTTTTATTTACCATTTTGGATCCTTATTTCATATAAAGTGACAAGGATTTATTTAATAAAATTAAAAAATTACAAGTGTGCCACTTGGCTCAATTATAAAATGGAAACCCCTTACCTATCAAATACCTCCTTTAATATCTCATTAATTTGGACCATAACCAAAATAATACCTTCCTTATATCAGTAACCATATCCATGAGATCCTTTTTTTATAATAACATCATCCTTGGATGGGATTAGGTATAAACCTAAAGTGGTTCTTTGAAGAAGAGGTACATATCTTAACCATGTGTTTTCATTTTATTTATTCCTCAACTCCCTTAAAATATTCTCCAAATATGATGAAATAATAAACAAATTATATTATATATACTAATATTTTATTATGAAAATTTAATAAAATATATCCTCCCACACTTCCATAAAATTGGAAATGAAACCATCGATCGTGTCTATGGCAAACTACTGCATCGAGAACCGGTGTAATTGGATTCCATCACTACCTCTCACAGATGGATATAATTATGGATTTAAGATATATATATATATATATGTGTGTTTTTTATTTAGAAATTATAATTATTTAATTTTAATATCACATTAACATTCTTACCTACAGATCTTTTGGGAAATAATAAATCCACTCATGTGTATGTGTGGACAACCACCTCAAAGAAGTGACTTTATTTGTTTTTCATTTTATTTTGGCATGGATGGTAATAAGAATAAATTTAATTAATATATTTTATTCATAATATATAATTATAATTATAATTATTTAAATCTGAATCACTATTTACCTTTCGTTTGTTCCATCCATATAAAAGCAAAAATAGTGTTCATGCCTATGAACATCCTACTGTCTCAATGAATTGTGTAATTCATTTTTCAATATATAACTTTTATAGATTAATCAATATTAATATATAATGAATTTATATGATATTTATATCATTATTAACACTCTTTATATTATGAAAACATAATCATAGAACAAGAACAGAAACTTTTGAACCAAATCAAACATGAAAAATGAAGCAGTTGTCTCCTAAAAAGTGATTCTAATAAAGAGTTGTTAATAAATGGGTGATAAATGGTTATAAATAAGTCAAATATGATATCATATATATTATTATGGTTCTTTAATAGATTTAAAATAAAATAATAATTATTATACAGGTGGTTCAGGTATATACGAAGGAATTCAAACTTGATATAAGGGTTATCTGACTATCTCATCAATATTTAGGATTCTTTATATTTATGTGTCAAATAAGGTAATTATTTCAATATTTAAACAAATATATTTTCTTATTATATATCTATTCCTTTAAATTATAAAATTTACTTTAATTTCTATATCTATATATTCTCAATATTCCAAAATAATGTTTTAATAGAAAAATGACGATTCTTTCTACTCAGTCGGAAATATTTATCTTATATGTATATATTTTAATTAAAATTTATCATTGTATATATTTAATACTCAAAAATTATTTATTAAAAATATTATTACCCATTAATTAATTTTTAGAAAATTGGTTTAAAAGTAATATTCTTATCATTTTCTGAATGAGGTACTTTTTTTTCTTTTTGCTACAATTTGAAAGTATTTTTTTTCAACTTATAAAGTATGTTAGAAATTACAAAACATAATTAAAATCATTTATTTTAATATTATTTTACACATTTACAAGTTTATTTAAAAAATAATTTTTTTTCCAAAATATTTGGGATGTATTTTACACATTAAATAAATGATCTCAAAGTGAAAAGGTGTTTTCATCAAAAATATTTAATGTTATCTTCTTAAAGTATTTTCGTCTATGTCAAAATTATTTGGTGAATATTATGAATTACTAGAGAAGTAATATTTTTATATGATTTACCATATTAATCTATATGTTTTATGACTATTCTTTTTTATTGGGTAAATTATTAACATTTCATATGATATTTTTTTTCAATACAAGTGTTTACATTGATTATGTTTCACCCGTCCATTTCTTGAATGAATTGATCTTGGTAAATGTTTTTTGGGTCCTAATAAATCCCCTATATGAATAGGTAGGTCACATGAGAAAAACTATATTGGTTATTTGGCTGATAGATTACCCATGTTTTGTATGATTTCTTTTCATGAGGGCTTGAGAGTACCTTTGTGATGTCGAAAAGTATGTATTCAATCATTATAAAACAAGTTATTATTATCCACTTGATAATTTATATTTTTATTTTATCTATTCATTTAATTTTATCTTTTATGGAATTATATATAATGAATATTTAATAATTTTTCATCTCAGTCTTATTATAAAAGTTTTATTCACTTAGTGATATCATCCGCTCTAAGCGCACCCTTACCCAGAATTTGAGCCCACCCCTTTCTTATGTTTTCATTTATTAGGATTCTATTAAGTATGTTATGATTGATATAAATGGGTATGTTAAATAGAATAATATAGCTCTCAACTAAAATTCTATGTTTTATTTTCTGTTTTCAATTATAATATGAGAATCAATTATATATCTAGTTTTGAAAGACTACTAGATTAATCGGTCTTCAAGACGTGATTCCCTATATCTATTACGAATGTAATAAGGTAACCACTAACTCTAGTCTACTATGTTCATGGTCATTACATAATAATCATCTATTGGGTTCTTATCCACCTCTTCAAAATTTAATGTTCAGTAATGGATCTTACATCAAGTGCGTCAAATTTTTTCAACATATAGAAAAAATAATCCCAAATGGTTAAAATGTTAAATAATAAAAAATCAAATATTTACCAAAATCATCATTGGAAACTTGAACTACTCTCTTGTATCCCATTATTTTAATGATATAGGTGTATTCAATTTCAATTTCAAGAATATATTTCATAAAATATTCCAAAAAAGTAAGTATTCATGTTCAAATATCACTAACATTTTTAGATTATACATAGTACCCACATGTGTAACAAGATTATGGTATGTATAAAAATTCCATAGATGTTTTTATTTACTTTAAAACTCATAATTTATCACATTATAATGGTGATTTTACAGAAATTGAAAACATTTCTTAAAAAAATAAATCATAGTCAACCTTTGATGAATATAATGTTTTAAAACATCATAAAATTGTTTACATAGTTGTGTGATATGTATCTCCAGTAGTAATGAATCAATTATAAATTACAGTACCCATTTTTTCTATAAGAACATATAAATCATCTACCCATGTTTACATACATTCACAATAATCATTATATTTAGTTACCCACTCCACCTTGAAATTATTTACTATATTATATAGTAACATTCAACTTTTAAAACTCTAAAGAAAACATGAAAAATATTTCATTAAAAATCATTGATTTATACCATTTTATATTAAATTCTATATAAAAATTCAATGGTGAGTTTTAGGTAGTACATCAAAAATATGTTTTCCCATGAGTGTCTCATGATTGGTAAAGATAATTAGAGGTATCTACATATTGTTAACATCTATTAATTTCTTAAAAAACTATCCAAAAAAATTCATTAAAAAATAATTTAGTCCCAAAAATTAAGGTTTCTCAAGAATTATTAAAGTTGGAAAAAACACATAAACGTATGTATTTCATATTTTTACAGAATATTATTTCAAACACAGCAAAATTTCAAAACTGACCATAAGATATAATAACTTTTTGATCAATACAAAAGGATATATTTAATAATCTTATAAATGTAAAATTTAATAAAATAAAATGAATATGTGTTTTATCAACATTAAGTGTCCAAGAATCTAAATATGCTATATATTCATTCCAATTGGTCAACTCTATTTATAATTTTAATATAATACAATTAAATTGATCTACATGGATATACATTTTAATAAGTTATCATCCAATTATATTTACCACTAGATAGAATGAATCAATTATTCTTGTACCTACTAAAAAATTAACATCCAACATTAGAGGTTTACTATCACGACCTTTCCTTAGGGCCCGTGTCGTGACTACCCCATGCCCGCCTTCCATAGGCCAGGGGCTGGCGACTAGCATCAAAGGCATAAATCCCGATAAAATGGGAAGGAATTTCCATTATGATAGTAAATAAACACAACAGAGTACACAAGATGAAGTTAGCACAAAGTAATACTGAATACAAAGTAAGTGCTGAATGGTAAATGGGCCCGAATACAAACCGAACTGAAAGTACAGTACAACTGAAAAACTAGTACAACTGCAGTAAAGTAAAACAACAACCACCGAGTCGTCCTTAGGGAATCCCACCTGAACGGTGGGTACAGATAGTCTCCCTAGCACCACGGGTCCGTTCGTCTGCTATGTGTACGTCTCGCCATGTTGTCCACCTCCTAGTACCGTCTAGCTCTACAAGCCTCTACCACGATCAGTGTTTTCCATCGTATGAATCCAACACAATGTAGTGTGGGCATTACCCATGCAGGGGTGAGTACAACGATACTCAGTAGGGACCCAGAGACCCCCGAAGGTCTCCCAAAATCCATGAAGGATAAACCAAAAAGAGTAGATACAATCATGATGTATCAACCATATCTACATTGGTATATTCCCATACATATACCTAAGTCATCAATCCCGTTCGACTCCAACTCTCGAGCCCAAGTACAACCCAGTGCACAAAGGAAAAAAGTCAGTCACATCGATAATAATGATTGAAAGTCAAGACTCAGTACACACAAGTATACATCTTTCATAAATTGATAAATATGATCAGATGCACTCACTGATTCATCTATGCTGGCGGACCCATGTAGGATACTAGTCCAGCTAAGCTGTCAGACCCACATAGGATACTAAACCAACTACTCTGTCGGACCCATGTAGGATACTAGTACAGAAGTCAAACTATCGGACCCACTGAGGATTCAAGTATGGTAGTCATCACTGTCGAACCCACAAAGTATTCCAGTACCTTTGTCCTCGTCGTCGAACCCACGAAGGATTCCAGTACATTTTCCTTCATCGTCGAACCCACGGAGGATTCTAGTACGGTAGTCGTTGCAGTCGCATCCAGCTCTATGGTTCCCGCACACAACACGCTTGATTCTGAGAGGGTACGCTCCTCGAGCCAAGGGTTCGAAACATCAACTATCACGAAGTCTAGAGTTTATGTATCCCAATGTTCTGTCTCGTCAAAAGGACCCCAACGTGATAGACATCGCGTCAATCGGACGCCCGGTCTGAGTGTTATTAGCATTTTTGCTCCGAGGGCCCGGTTGGAAATATGCTCGTTCCAAACCCGACCATTTTACAAAGTTTCCCAAAAGTCACCTAGAGTATCGCAAATGGACCGCCATGTTATGAGTGTACCAGTGCCATAGACGACGTGTCGATCGGACGCGTGGTCTTCAAGGGATTCACCGTTAAGTGAAAACGGGCCCGGCCTGTTAAGCCCAGTGGGCTGCCGGGTCGGGTCAACCAGGTATTGGCCGGTCTGACCCAGCAGGGGGGTCGGACCAGCCCGAAG
Organism: Viscum album; assembly: GCA_963277665.1. Taxonomy (NCBI): domain Eukaryota; kingdom Viridiplantae; phylum Streptophyta; class Magnoliopsida; order Santalales; family Viscaceae; genus Viscum; species Viscum album. The sequence goes on along the minus strand of OY728144.1, from coordinate 50,334,056 downwards.
AATTGCGCGGTGCGGCCCGGCCCGGCACGGCATGGCCTGGCCAGCCATGGGTCAGCCCAAGGGGGCCGAACGATCTAAGGGTGGGGGGCTGCCCGAACCGGCGGCACCATGCGGCGCCGCCCTCCCAAACCGGTTGGCCTTCATGGTGCAAGCGGCACGCTCGGGCGGGCCGCAGTCTCCTTGCGCAACACCATGGGTCTTGTGGCCTTCATCCGCCTGGCCGGCCGACAAGCCGGCTTGTTATTCCGCTGGACCAGCCTGCCATATGCGAGTCACGATCCTCCGCTGCGAGGCCCCATGGGGCGCCGCCGTTCCTCCAGCCCTTCTAGATTCGGCCGGCTGGTTCTTCTTCAGCCAAGCGGCCCATGGATGTGGGCCGCGGTTCCTCTGCACGCGGCCGGCGCTAGGCCGACGCCTCCAGTCATCGCAACCCCTTCTCATTGTTGCCAGAAAATCTTCCAAGAACAATAAGAGGGTCGGCGGGCCATTTTTGTTCGCCCCCCTCCCTCCGTGTTAGGCAATATCAAAAGACCTAAGATGGCCCATGATTTTCAATGATGAATAAGAACAATTTTGATCAATTAAAATTGAACATAATTCCCCCTACCTCGGTTTGAAGAGCGGAGTCGCAGAAAAAGGATTTGTAGAAGACGTTGAGGTGCATTCGAGGAGGAAGCGGCATCTCCTCACTTGTTTCAGAGTAGAGAAAGGAAGGCATGCCATCATTCTTCGCAGAATCGGCGTTCTTCGTCGAAGATGGTGGCGTTCTTCGTGGAAGGAGTGAGCTCTTCTATTTCTCCAAAGGTTCCCCCACAAATAATATTTTCTATGAAAATATCTAATTAGATTTCTCCCACTTTAAATAAATTCCAACCGATTCAAAATAATTCAAAACAAGATTAATTAATTAAATTTGTCTTTAGTTAAAAGAGTTGGCACAAATTAATGGGTGAGAGGGGAGGAAGTGAAAAGTCACAATTAAAAGAGGAGTTGTCATAATAAATGCAAGGGGAATTAATTGGGGAGTTGAGGGAAGGTGAGGAGTTAGGGGTTCGTGTGGGCCCCACTTCACAAATATCCTCTCATGGGAGGTTATGTGGGTGTGGGCCCCACCAAAAACCTCTCCCTTGTAGGATATAACTACCGGATATAAAATAAAATTATGTTCCACAATTTTATTTATTTTATTTTAAATCCCCAAAATTAACTTTCAACCCGCATGAAACACAACTACAGTAAAGGTACCCTTAAGCGAATACCGGCGCTACGAGTTCATCGGTGTCCTCAGAATTAAATTCCAAGCACTAGTTCAAATGATAGAATAACCCGTACGTGCGTTTACTGAACGTACCCCAAAAAAACTTCAGAATTTGATTCTGGTCACACCGGGCATCGAAATCAGGTGTTTTCAGAAACCGCAGACCCGTAAAATTCCAAAGCATTTAAGAAAAAAAATTCCTTGAAATTTATGGGTCTTTACATTACTCCCACAACCGGTCTTTACATCCCCATAAGCTACAACACACACTAGGAAAACAAATGGGGGTACTGAGATCACATCTGAGCCTCTCGCTCCCAAGTGCTCTCCTAGAGGTTCTCGTGCTGCCAGAGAATGTGCACCAAAGGAATCGACCATCCACATAGGACACTATCCTATCGATCCTCGATCTCCACCAGGACCTCCACAAACGTCTCCCTGTCATCAAGGTACAACTCCCCGTGATCGATGGCATGGGACTGGTCGTGCACGTATCTCCTAAGCTATGATACGTCAAAAACGTCATGCACCCGGTGCAACTGATGTGGAAGGGCCTGGCAATAAGCCACCTTGCCTACTCTGCCGAGGACTTGGAAAGGTCCAATAAATCATGGAGATAATTTGTCGCCCCGACGAAATCTATGTAGACCTCTTTGAGGTGAGACCCACAGGAAAACGTGGTCGCCATCCTCGAACTCCAGTGGTCTCCATCTTCTATCAGCATAGGACTTATGCCTGATCTGTGTAGTATTCATCCGCTCCTGGATGATCTGCACCTTCTCCATCATAGCCTGAACCATCTCTGGACCTACAAGTGATGACTCCCCAGGGTCATTCTAGCACAGAGGTGATATACAAGGTCGACTGTACAGTGCCTCATATGGTGCCATCCTGATGGTGGAGTGATAACTATTGTTGTATGCAAACTCCACCAAGGTTAGTTGATCCTCCCAGCTGCGACCAAAGTCTAGGATGCATGCATGGAGCATGCCCTAGAGTGTTTGAATGGTCCTCTCAGTCTCACCATCTGTCTGAGGATGGAAAGCGGTGATCAAGCAAAGCTGTGTCCCAAAGGCCTCCTGTAACCCCTTCTAAAGCTGGGAAGTGATCAAGCATATCGATCAGAAATGATAGTCGACGTCACACTATGAAGCCGTACGAATCTCCTGAATGTTGAGGCGTCCCAAGCTCTCTACTGAGCCATTCTCTCTGATCGGTAGGAGGTGGGCCGACTTGGTGTGTCAGTCGAAGATCATCCATATAGAGTCATGTCCTCTGGATGTACGTGGAATCCCCATCATGAAATCCATGGATATCATGTCCCACTTCCTCTATGGGACCTCTAAGGGTTGTACCAAGCCCGCTGGTACCTGGTGCTCCGCCTTCACTTGCTGACAAGTGAGGCATCGGGAAACGAACTCTACTACAATCTTCTTCATACCCGACCACCAGTGCTGTCATCTGAGGTCCTGGAACATATTCTCCACTCCTGGATGTACCGCTAGAGGGGAAGTTTGAAACTCTCTCAACACTTCCTTTTGCAGTGCAACTGGTACCATGGTACGTCCCCTGAAGAAGATGTCGTGCTCTCCTCCTTTGGAAAATCCATCAGGTGCATACCCTGTGGATATTTGAGCACGTCGTGTCTCATAGTTAATGTCCCCATGTTGTGCCTCTCTTACCCACTAAAGGAGTGAAGGAGTGACTGTGAGTGACTGTAGAAAGGCTGCTCCATCTCTATCCACAAAGGATATCTGCAACATGGCTAACTGCACTATCACATCTCCTAGTAGCTGAATGCCCGATCTCCTTCTGAGTGCATCAGCCAAAACGTTCCCCTTCCCAGGAGTGTAGACTATCTCAAAGTCATAGTCCTAGAGAAACTCAAGCCATCTTCATTGTCTCAGGTTAATGTCCTTCTACAAAAAGATGTATGTGATAATCTTGGTGGTCAGAGTATACTGTAAAGCACTTTACCATCAGATAGTGCTGCCACATCTTCAAGGCGAACACCACTACTACTAACTCCAGGTCATGGGTAGCATAGTTTTGCTCGTTCTGCCTCAACTGTCATGATCCATACGCAACCACTGCTCGCTCATGCATCAGGACACACCCGAGTCTGGTCTCGGATGCGTTGTAGTATACTACGTACCCAAAAACCCTCCTCTGGTCACCTCAAGATGGGTGCACTAGTCAATCTCTGCCTCATCTCCTAAAAGTGATGCTGATATCTATCTGACCACATGAAGGGTTTCCCCTTCTTTTTCAAAGATGAAAGCGGTGCTACAACTCTGGAGAAGTCCGGAACAAATCTCTGATAGTATCCAGCCAGACCCAAGAAGCACCGCACCTCCATCACACTCCTAGGTGGATCCCAAGCAAGCACTGCATCGATCTTCGATGGATCCAAAACAACTCCTGCCTCCGAGATAACATGTCCCAAGAAGTGAACCTATCAAATCTAGAACTGGCACTTCGAGATCTTACCATAAATCTGGTGCTCTCGGAGTGTATTCTATACAACCCGCAAGTGGTAGGCATTCTCCTCCTCAGTAGTCGAGTAAATCAGTATGTCTTCGATGAAGACTGTGAAAAAACGATCAAGGTAAGGCTGGAAGATCCTTTTCATGAGACTCATGAACAATGATGGAGCATTGTTTATGCCAAATGGAATCACCAGGAACTCGTAGTGGCCATACCGACACCTGAAGGTCGTCTTCTGCACATCCACATCTCGAACTCTGAGCTGGTGATAGCCTGACCTGAGGTCTATCTTCAAGAACCATCATGCTCCCTTGAGCTAATCAAAGAGGTTGTCAATCCTCAAAAGTGGGTACTTGTTCTTCACGGTCGCCTGATTCAGGCGATGGTAGTCGACACACAATAGAAAGATCCCATCCGCCTTCTTGGCGAACAATATCGGAGAAGCCCAAGGTGAATCCCTGGGTTGGATAAATACTTTCCCATGTAAGTCCTCTAGCTGTACCCGCAGTTCACGAAGCTCAGAGAGAGCCATCCGATATGCTGGAGTAGATGTCGGTGTTGTCCCAGGGTACATGTTAATGTAGAAGTCTTCATATCTACGAGGAGGCTGTCCTGGAATGTCTTTAGGAAAAACGTTTGCATACTAATCCACCACAACCAAAAAACTCGAACTCCTCACATAAACTGCTCCATGTATGAGACTAGCCAACAGATGTGTGATCGGTTTCCCTCTCCTCTGCATAAGTCCACCCAGCGCTGCTAAGGATCCCTTCTCTCTGGTAAAGGTGAAACTGCTCCCATCCGTACGGACACACCACACCTTGCGCCTAATGCAGTCGATCTGAGGATGGATTGTAGACAACCACTCTATACCCAAGATGACGTCGTAAGGCCTCGATGCTGCTATGAGAAGATCCCAGCTGAATCTTTCGCCTCTTAGAGTGAACTCACACTACTAGCACCAGTGTGTAATCATCGAGTCTGCTCTTGTAGGAGTCTCTATCCGTAAGGATCGAGTCAACGACTCCGTCGGAATCTCCGAGCTCCGAAAAAGGGCAGCAGGAATAAAATAATGACTCGCTCATGTGTCTATAAGTACAACAATAAGGGTGAAGTAGACACAAATAGTACCTCGAATCATCTCTGGTGTGTCGTGGTCGTAAGCCTCCACTGCCTGGAGATGAGCCTTCCTCTACCCACCAGCTCCCTGTGGTCAGGGTGGACCTCCTGGTGGTGGTGGTGGTAGAGCCACAAAACATCATCCACCACCTACTACTCGGCCAACTCCTCTTCCTTGTCCGCCCACTCCTTGCGGACAGCCACGTTTGAACCTCTCCCTATGCCTAGAAGGTACCTCCACTGTCTTTTGCTCATCTACATGGTGGGTCGGGCAGTCTCAAGCCATGTGACCCTGCCCGCCGCATGCATAGCACTGCCTACTCCTCATATAGATAGCTATGTTTGGGGTTCCCCACACAGCCGAACCTGTATCCTAAGGTCGCTTGCCTGATGGCCTGGTCCTCTTGGACCTCTGTGACATCTTTCTATAGCCGGCTACATAATACTCTGCTACATTTCTCCCTATGGTGGGTCTCTCTTCTAGTGTCGGATTATTGAGAATTCTCTCCACAAGAAGGGATCACTCCAGCACTCCCGCCTGCGTCGAAATGCTAAGAGAGAACATTGATGCCCTGATCTCATGCCTCAGTCCCTGGTCAAAGGAAAGGGACCGGAATAATAGGTCTTGTACGGTGTCTGTGGAGTAGCACGAGAGGTTAGTAAACCTCACTGAGTACTGAGCTACTTTCATGCTGCCCTTCAGCAGGTGAGGTAACTCCCGAATCCACACCGCAAGAAGGGTGGTAGTAACAAACTCCGAGCGGAAGAGACTCTCAATGTCCGTCCAAAGTAAAGATGCATCATCATGCCTCTGAAGCATCAAGCTCCCCCATCTACTTGCTACTGCGTGTAGGAGACTCGTGGAAAAGATCACCATATGGTCGGCTAGAATCCCTACCAATCTAAAGACTCCGACGACAGCCTCCAGCCAATCCTCAGCTACCTGAGGGTCCGTCTCTCCACGGAACCTGGGAGGCCTCTGTTGCTGAATCCCGTGAAACACACTCTGGAAGTGTGCACTCTCTGCTGCTTGGGCTGGAAGTATTAGTGGCTCAGTGGGTAGTTGTACCACTGGTGCCTCCACTGTGATGGGGCCCTGTACTGAGGCCCCATTACTCGGTGGGATGCCATCTCGTACGCGACTCGGAACCCTAGATGGCTTACTTCGTGGGGCCATCCTAAAAATAAACAGGTGTGACATGGTCAAAACAGTATACCTTGGTGATCTGACACAAAGTAATCACAAGAAAAACATTTGAATCACACAGGCAATCCATGTTTTCATGCACTGAGTCAGAAATCAAGGGTCAGGGTCCTAGTGTATGGATATGTCGGCCGCCGCACCAACACTGGACTCCCTGGATTGAAAACCACACTCAATAATCATAACACTATTGCTTCACAGAAAGGAATGATCAGAGTCTTGAGTTCTTCGGTAGATCCTACTCCATTGATACCAATTCGTCACGACCTGTCCTTTGGGAATGTGCCGTGACTACCCCAAGCCCGCCTTCCATAAGCTAGGGGCTGGCGACTAGCACCAAAGGCGTAAATCTAGAAAAAATGGGAAGGCATTTCCTTTATGATATTAAACAAACACAACAGAGTACGCAAGATAAAGTAAGCTCAAAGTAATACTGAATACAAAGGGTTGAATGGTAAATGGGACAGAATACAAACCCAACTGAAAGTACTATACAACTGAAAAACTATTACAACTGCAGTAAAGTAAAACAAAAACCACTGAGTCGTCCTCCTGGAATCCCACCTGAAGGGTGGGTAGATATAGTCTCCCCAGCACCACGAGTCTGTCCGTCTGCTCCGTGTACGTCTCACCAAGTGGTCCACCTCTGGGTACCGTCCAGCTCTACAAGCCTCTACCACGATCAGTGCAATCTGTCGTCTGCATCCAACACAACGCAGTGTGGACATTGGACGTGCAAGGGTGAGTATAACGATACTCTGTAGAGACCCCGAGACCCCCGAAGGTCTCCCAGAATCCAAGAAGGATAAACAACAAAGAATATATACAATCACGAAGTATCAACCATCTCTATGTAGGTATATTTCGATACATATACATAAGTCATCTATCCAGTTGGGATCCAACTCTCGATCCAAAGTATAACGCAGTCCACATAGGAAAGAAGTCAATCACATCGATGATAATGATTGAAAGTCAATACTCAGCTCACACATCTATACATCTTTCGTAAAGTGATAAAGATGATCAGATGCAGTCATTGATTCATCTAAGATGACGGGCCCACGTAGGATACTAGTCTAGCTGTGTTGTATGACCAATGTAGGATACTATACTAGATACTCTGTCGGACCCATGTAGGATAATAGAACAGAAGTCAAACCGTCGGACCCACTGAGGATAGAAGTACAGTAGTAATCACTGTCGAACCCACAGAGGATTGTAGTACAGTTTCTGTCATTGTAGAACCCATGGAGGATTCCAGTACATTTTCATTCATCGTCTAACCCACAAAAGATACATGTATGGTAGTCTCTGCAATTGCAGCCAGCTCTAGGGTTCCCGCACAGAGCACGCTCGATTCTGAGAGGATCCGCTGCTCGAGCCAAGGGGTCGATACATAAATTGTCACGATTTCCAGAGTTTATGTATCCCAAAGTTTCGTCTTGTCAAAAGGAACCCAACGTGACAGACGTCATGTCAATCAGACGCCCGGTCTGAGAGTTATTAACATTTTTGCTCCGGGGCCCAGTTGGAAATATGCTCGTTCCAAACCCGGCCATTTTCCAAAGTTGCCCAAAACTCACTTAGAGTATCGTAAATAGACCACCACGTCATGGGGGTCCTAGTTCTGCAGAGGGAACGTCGATCAGATGCGAGGTCTTCATGTTATTCACCCTTAAGTGAAAATTGGCACGACCTGTTAGGCCAAGTGGGCTGGAGGGTCAGGTCAATCTGGTATTGGCGGGTCCGACCCAGCAGGGGGGTCGGGCCGGCCTGATGATTTGAACGGCCCAGTCTGATGGGCATGGAATGACCCGAAGGGGTGCATTACGACCCGACAGGGCGCGGCCCGGCCCGACCCTGCGCGGCGCGACACGGCCCAACGTGTCGCGGCACTGTACGGCCGGCTGCGGCTCAGCTGACTGGCTGAGCAGCTCGGCCCGAGGGGGCCGAGCGGTCTGACGGGGACGGGGGAAGCCCTCCGGTTGCCCGAACCGGCAGTGCCAAGCGGTGCCGCCCTACCAAACCAGCCGGCCTTCTGGGCTCAAGTGGCCCGCTTAGGCGGGCCGCGGTCTCCTTGCGCGGAACCATGGGTGTCGCGACCTTTATCCGCCTGGACGGCCTACGAGCCGGCCGGTTCTTTTGCCGGAGCAGCCCGCCCTATGCAGGCCATGATCCTCTGTAGAATGTCGTCGTGGTGAGCCGTGGTTCCTCCAGTACTTTCGGCTTCGGCCGACCGATTCTTCTTCGGCCAAGTGTCCCACGGATACAGACCGTAGTTCCTCTGCACGCGGCTGGCACACGGCTGCTACCTCCGTTCGTCGCCACCACCTCTCAATTCCACTGTCAAATCATCCAAGAAAAATTAGAGGGTCATCGGGCCGTGTTCGTTCGGACCGCGGCCTCTATGTTAGGCGGTATCAAAAGGCCAAAGACAGACAATGATTTTCAACGATAAATAAAAACAATTTTAATCAATTAAAATTTAACATAATTCCACCTACCTCGGTTTCACGAGCGGAGCCACAGAAAGAGGATTTTTAGACGACGTCGTGGTGTGTCCGAGGAGGAAGTGGCATCTCCTCGCTTGTTACGGAGTAGAGAAAGGAAGGAACGCCATTGTTCTTCACATAATTAGCGTTCTTCGTCGAAGAGGGCGTCGTTCTTTGTGGAAGGAGGGAGCTCTTCTATTTCTCCAGAGGTTCCCCCACAAATAATTTTTTCTATGAAATTATCTAATTAGATTTCTCCCACTTTAATGAAATGCCAACCAATTCAAAATAATTTAAAACTAGATTAATTAATTAAAGATGTCTTTAATTAAAAGTTTTGTCACAAATTAATGGCTGAGAGGGGAGGAAGTGAAGAATCACAATTAAAAGAGGAGTTGTCATAATAAATTCAAGGGGAATTAATTGGGTAGTTGAGGTAAGGTGAAGATTTAGGGAGTAGTGTGGGCCCCACCTCACAAATATCCTCCAATGGGAGGTTATGTGGGTGTGGGCCCCAGTAAAAACCTCCCCCTTGTAGGATATAACTACCGGATATAAAATTAAATTGTGTTCCACAATTTTATTTATTTTATTTTAAATCCCCAAAATTAACTTTCAACCTGCATGAAACGCAACTGCGGTAAAGTTCCTCTTAAGCGAATACTGGCGCTGCGAGTTCTTCGGTGTCCTTAGATTTCAATTCCGAGCACCGGTTCAAAATATAGAAAAACCTGCACGTACATTTACTAAACGTACCCGAACAAAACATCAGAAATTGATTCCGGGCACACCGGGCCTCAGAATCCGGTGCCGTCAGAAACTGCAGACTCATAAAAATCCAAAGAATTTATGAAAAAAAATTCCTTGAAATTTCTAGGTCTTTACATTTAAATTAAGTAACCATTATTCGGGGTTTTATCAAGTGATAAGATTAAAAACTATCGAATGGGTTATTATGAAAGTAATATAACATATTTTCCTTGACCATAACTTTGTATTTTTTTTGTTGTTGGTTCTGTTAGGTGGATGTTTGAAGATGGATGTTTGAGTATTGGTGGAGTTTTGATTGATGTTTCAAATAAGAACAAAAAACATGTTGTGACCAATCTTGGTGTCGCATGTTCGGTGTCCTAGACATGGGTAGTTACTGCAATTTAAGAATTGATAGAGTGAATAGTATTATTGAGGCATGAGGAATATATTGTGGTGGGGGGATAAGGTCTTGAGATTTAGAATTTTCTTTATTTAGATAAGGGATGTGTGATGGGATGTGGTTTCTTGTATTGTGGCATGAATATTATCAATGAGATTCAGATTAATAATATATAATATAATTGGGTCAATCTAATGTGTTGGACTCTATGTACTGATAATGGTTGTTCCATCCCGTGGAGCTTGTATGGGGTTTATATGGTTGTGTTATCCAAGGACCGTTGCATTTCTATTAAAAGTTTTGTTTCCAAGTGTGTCATGGATTGTTTGGGTGTCAGGAGAAGACCAAATATGATATTTATATTATTAAGAGTTTAAGAAATGTGATGTGAACAAAAAGGTATATAGTGACATTAATTATATTGATATTTCACCATGGGATTCCAAATAGGGATAAGGGGTGTTTTTTCATGATTTCAAAATATGTTTTTGACTTCACACTATTATATCATGAGCATTACCATTATTTCATGATGTTACATTTTCTTAATTGTATTATAAATTTTGGTTCTATGTCGAATAATATTATATTAATTTATTTTCCCTCAATCCAAAGGTGATATGGGGTGTTACACTTAGTGTTTCTATAATCATAATATCAATTTTTATGCCATGTATTACTGTGGTTGGGATCTTGTGATACTAAGGTTCTTTTCTATATAAGTTATTCTATTCTTTCTTAATCCATCCATCCAGGTCGTAGTGGGAGTGGTTGTGTTTTGTTTTTTAGTAATCAATGATGTACTGATGAAAGATAATGTGTTATAGGTTGGAGGAAATATTCTTATAACTTCACTAGAATTTGGTTTCAATATTGTTCTCTCAAAGATGTGTCATTTATGATTCTGTGAGGTCGAAGATTCATAAAATCATCTTATGTCACCTGGAATGACATGATTCATTGACATTTTGTTATTTCTCTTAATTATTTCTCTTATATTCCTTATTTCATGTTGGTTTGTTGTGTTTTTTGTGACATTTTAAAGATTATTTTAAATTTAGTGGGGGTGAGAATATGGGATTTAGTAAAGATAATAAATGGATTAATGTTTAAGTATGGGAAGATTTAAATAATCCTTGTTATAACATTTCTTGTTTTTATCATTTCTGCTGGATTTTTTATCCCCTTCATTATTGGATAATCACATAAATATAGAAACAAAATGGAGATTCTGAAATTTGGTATCTTAGGAGTTATAATTGTTATTGACGTTTTTATTTTTTATGTTATGAATATTATTGTTTATCCTTAATATGGAAATATAAATCATCTATGGTTAGATTTATTTTGGATAAAAAGGGCATGGACATGTTTTTATTATGTTATAAGATTAATGTTTTCTACATTTTTTAATTAAATTAATAGGTAAATAAGATTAATATGATAAAGGGAATGGAAAATGGATGTTTGATTTATTTTTAATGAATGTGAAAATTTTAAAATGGAGTAAATCAATGGTGTTGGATCATATTTTGTTGTTTTTTTACTAAGGAAGTATTATTATTTTATTTTCATCATGTAATAGATCATGATCTTGGTAGAGTTGCGATGTTTTACTTGTATGATTTTTTTAACTTTTTAGGTTTTATTAGAATGTAATTTAGGGTTTTTTACATCATTTTAAAGGTGGTGGGAATTGGTATCCCACTAATATCATCATATTTTTATCTAATATAGGTATATAATTGTTGTGATATTACAGGGTTTGGTTTTCTTCTTTTTTTTAATTATAAAATATAAATTAGGTTTTGTGTGGAGTCATTTGGGGATTATTTTAAAAGAATGAGAGATGATTCATTTTGGGTGGTGTATAGTTGATTTCGTAAAGCAGAATGAAGTTTTTTTGGGAAATTATTCCTTATTCCTTTTATTTAATGTTGAGTTAGATGTTTTTGGTGGGTTGTGTGAATGGATTTGGAAATATGTTACTGAAAGGATCTTATGTGTTTGAGTTTTTTAGACGGGAAATGGTTTAAAATATAAAATATTTTTATTAAAAACAATTCATAATCAGAATAGAATTGTTAAGAAACACAATGTTTAATTTATTATGGTGACTATAATTGATACAACAAGACCCACTGGTCCCCCTCTTGGGTTGGAGGTGAGACGAGTGTGCCACCCCTAAACCTCCTCCTATATGAATTGGTCTAGTGACTAACACCATTATATCATAACACTCAATGGGGGCCTTATCCTATAAAAACATCAAACAATATACATCACCATCCAACCATATATTCATATCCATATTTAAGATACATATCAACATAGAATACAATATTCATAAATATATCTAGTAAACACCTAAGGGCGCACAATAAAAATATCAATATCAGTGGGGGAAAACAAGGCCCCAAAACTCTAATGTAAAACATTTACCTTGAGTGACTGAGAAAAAGGTTATCACCACACAAAATCAACTACATTCTGAGAACTTCTAATCATGAATCCCATTAAGCTCTCTCTAAGCTCTAACTTAATAAATCCACCACTCTACGACCCCATTCCCACCAAATCACCACTAACCTATAAACGTTTTTCATAGAGTTTTTTGGTAAGTGAACCATAAAGGTATATAATAATTGATAATATACTTTATTTCATATGTAGTGGCTTCCATGTGATGCATGTATCAACATAAGATTGGATTATATCATAATATGGCATGTTATTTCTCATTTGTATTATATTTCACATTTTCATAATACTAATGATATATATTACATGGGATTTGGATGCATCAAAAACATCTCCCACATGGTTTCATCAATTATAAATCATCTATACTAGTTTCATAAAATCTATACATAGATTCATTGAAATTTTCAATGAATAAATCCAATAGAAAGTAATGTGTATTGACTGTCATGAGATAAAAGTTAATACTCTCACCATTACAAATATCTTTTTAGATGAATAGAGTCTATATAGGGGATGAGTTCCATCCTGTTAGGATACCTATGATGCATGAAAGCCTAGTTGATACTCTCTTCATTCTCTATTAACACATTCTATCACAGAGAATGAAATAGAACCCCTTTGGTAAAATAAAATCCTCAAGATATGATCATGGATCCATGTTCATTATAGTACTTCTAGAGACAATATTCAGTTGTTTTATCAGGGATCAAATTAAATCAAAAACCATTTGAGATATTGGCATTAATGTTTCAAGTATTACATGCTTGTTTTATTCTTTATTTTCACCATGTTTCAGATTCTAAAGAAAGATAAATCATATTCATGGGTATTTTTTCATATTGTATGATCATAATATGATCTCAATAATCCTATCAAGGGTATTTGATCCTTTCTCTTATATAAATCAACATGTGAATCTACATATTTGTTTATGAACATCCATGTTATAATGTGTTTTAACTGATATCAAAATGTATTGTATAAAGTAACTATTAATTTAGTTAGGATTATTTCATGAATCGTTTATATTTTATGGTATGTTATTTAGGAAACATGAATATTTTAAATATTTCATATCCAAAGATGTATGATATCATAAAAAATGATACAATCCTATGTTTCTGGGAAATATAACATTGGGTCATATTGAAAAAATATTTTATATCCTCAAATATAACATGAACATTATGACTAAACCAATCATAATCACTGATATGAAACATATATCACAATTGGTTATATATATCAAATAAAATGATTGATAAGTTAGAATATGCATAGTATTATTCATAATTTACTACTAATAATGCATATTGTCAACATTAAAATATAAAATATGAAAAAAATGTAATAGATTTATATTTTAGTATATCTAATTATTATTTGAAACTTTTTTAAAATTTATAAGTGTCATACATTAAAAAACAAGTTATTTTATTTAAACATTTAATATGAAGAGTTAATATTTGTATCTCTTGTTTTGAAAATAAAAATAAATTGTTAATTTATTAGTTTATTCCATTAGAATATTCATGTGTATAAAATGTATATAAATTTGGAATGTAATGTATAATTAATTTATATAATAAATTGTTTCTAGTATATTCTTAATCATTTCACTACATGATAGGTTTGATTATATAGTATTTACTATTCATCTACCTTGAAATTAAATTTTTATTAAATATATTATCTTGAATTTCATTGTGGGATACAGATTATACATATTTGGATTTAGAGTTATGATTAATTGAATTATCACTTGACTAGAGTCTCCCTGAGGTGAGGTACTTCAAGTTGGACCTATCAGTAGCCTCAAGGCTTTTACCGTATTCCATAAAGTAAAGGTATTGGTTATATGTCGCTTCAGACTTACTCATGTAGAGATTGTAAACCACGCATAACTCTAAAACTTTAATAGAATTATTCATGTACGTAATAAATTAAATTCATTTGTATGTGTATGAATATTTTTAGATTATACTTTTAGGTGAGTAGAACAAACTTATGGGTTGAGTAGAAAGATACACATTAATGGATTGTGGCCACATTAATTTGGTGGATGGAAAAGGGGTACAAAAACATAATTGTTAGAAGCATGGATACCCAAATCAATAATATATGATAAGATAATTATTTCATGATATTGAGTTCTAATACATAGTATTAATTTAATATATATTATGTTTTTGAACCTTTTAAATGAAAACCCCTAAAATATATTCGGTGAGATTCAATCTCAAGAAAACATGTGTCAAGACCTTGATCATTCAATCATATATGTTCATCCAAGAGTTGGGTTCACATGGATTCTATTATGTAAGGAATGATATCTGTGCTTAATCCTAAGGGTTAGTTAACTAAATCCAATTTTACGATTAGGGTGATAATTTGTTAGGAAACCCAAAAAAATTAGTATACTATAGAAATGTAGTTGAGTATAATCAATATGATGGATATGGAAAAACTGTTCCCCGCTTTACTATACAATAATAAAAAAATATTTTCACAAGAATGATTGCATACCTAAATAACTACAGTGATGAGTTTCACACTAAATTGGGTTTTTTCTTGGAAAAATATTTATATTAGATCACTAAAATGATATTATGTATGGGGTAATAATTTTTAGTGGGATAAAGTTCTTTAAAAATACTTGATAAAAATATATGAAACATGAAACTAACCTATAGATATATATTTATTATAGATCATGGATTATTTCATGATAATATTTTTGAATACCTTATTTTGTATGAAATATAAAATAGTACTGGATTTGTATCTATGGTAGAGAAGTTTTCTCAAAGAAAAACATCAAACATATCTTAATATGAATGTTATAGTTTCCAATTTTACCAATATTGTCTCATGGGTATTGGATGAAAGGTGTTCTTCACAAATTTGTGTAGATAAACAATGACTCAGATATTGTAGGGGATTAGAAAAGTGTAATGAATATATTCATGTCAATAATGGATCAAGAGTGGATGAAATATAATTTGAAAATTATGATGTAACATTACATTGTGGGTTAATTATATAATTGATGATTTTTTATTATTTTCCCACAATAAATAGAAATTTATTTTATGTATATTTTGTGGAAAATATGGGATTTTCATTCACTATTATGGAAAATAGTTATTATATATACAATAATGGAATGTTTTATGGTTTCACAAACATGGTAAATAAATTATATATTTTGGATATAGATAATATTTTATATAACATTTAGAATAAGAATATCAAGGATGTTTCTAATCCAAGTGTCTTTTAGCTTTGTCACATTAGACATATAAATGAGTAATGTGGCCGAAGACTCCATGAATATTCAGTGTTGGAAAGATTCAATTATAAATCTTTTAATACAACTAAATATTATATATTTTGAAAGATGATGAAAGAACCTTTTATTAGAAATGGTAAAAGGGATATTGGGATCTGGGATCTCACATATAGTGATGTATGTGGACCAATGAGAACACAATAATGTATTAATTTTAGGTACATTATTACTTTTAAAAATGAGTTTAGTGGGTATGGTTATTTGTCTTTGATGAGAGATATAACATCCTATAATTATGTTTTTATTTTATCTCCCCATTTTATATAGTTTGTTATTCATAATGAATAGAAACTTCGTTAAAATGATATCACTCAAGACATGAATAAAAAAACAATTTATTTAATCATAAAATAACATTAAAAATAATTACATGACACCAAAGATTTAATACCATTGAATATTACATTCTTTTAAAAATTACATACCTTAATGTTCCTAAATTAAAATTGGGTGATAAATAAAATAGAAATATATCTTTATTACTAAGAAATCCCCCAAGATCTTCATCAACCTTGAGAATCATTGTTACTGTATCATAACCTATAATGAGAAAGAACATCATGAATAGAGAAATAATGAAGAGAAATAAAAATATAAACTATAATAAGGTGAAAAATTTATTGTGAAGTTGAAATTGAAGTTATTTATACAATGTAATGGGTGTAATACATCCATTATGAAAGGGTATATAGTTGTTGGGTATAACACTGGTAAACATCATACAAATTTAGAATAATTAGTATATAGTTAATATACATAATGATTAATAAATGTTAAAAATATAAATATTAAATATTAATAATTTATTTTATATAAATTAAATTAAATTTTAATGTAATAAAAAGATACTAATCTTCTTCTCGAAAATACATTTTATTCTAATGAAATTATTTTAATAAAATATACATTTCCACTAAAATTATTACTTTTAAAGAATGAGATTAGTAAAATAGATTGATAAAAATGAATCATTAGTAAAAGAAATAAATACCATCCATGAAATAAATAAGGAACTATAAACAATACAAACTTATTTATTCATAGACAATGAAATATGATTTTTTTAAACACTGTTTTATTATATAATATATGATTTTATTTAAACAATAAATTAATATTATTTAGAGTAATAAATATAATTATTTGTGTTATTTATATATATAAATTAATTAAAATTCCTAGAATAACTATTTTTTTATTTGGAAAATAAAATAAAATAATTTAATATTAAAAGAAAACATTTTTTAAAGAACAGTTTTTATATGTGTGGTGTATTTTCTATTTTAATAAATTTAATTAATTACTAATAAATTTTATTTTAGGGAATTTTATTGATAATATATAAAAAAATAAATTATTATTTAACTAAATATTATTACCTAATAACTAATAAGAATAAATTCATTGTATGTATAAAAGTACCTTTTTTTGAAAAAAATATGCATTATGGGTTCTTATATAAAAAATAATTTGGTTTATTTTTAGAAAACTATTCCAATAAAGTTTATTCAATGTTTTGAATCCATATGTCCAAATTATTTAATATGTTTTATCTCATTTTTAGGCATGAAAATATATTACAAGGTAAAAATTATGTTACCGTGATTAAATGAAGTAACAAGTTTCACTAAGGTTAATAAACTAAAATATAATAAAACCATATCATTAAATAATTATAAGGGGGAATGCATAACCTAAAACCATCCATTTATTATTATAATTTCACCTTTTCTCCTTTCTTGTAAAAATTAGAACCTTATGCATTAAGGAAACAGAATTTCCAAAAAAATGATACTCAAAACTCACCTATAAAAGGACTCATCTCTTACCCCTTACAACACACTCTTTGAATTAAGTTATCTCTTTTATCCCAATTTATTTTCCTATACTAAATCCATATTAAACATTCTAAAGAATCTATTCCCATTAATGATTCACAAATTCTTCTTTTTTCAAGGTACCTTTTGAGGAGATAATTCTTCAAAGTAAGTAACTAGTTGTTCACTATATTTTATGATTACCCTATCATATACAATATTTATAAATCTAGTTATCCACTATGAATATGTTATATTTAGATAATTATTTGTTTGATAAAATTACTTTACAAATATATAATTATACACTCACCCATTAGTTATTATAACATGTTCTTGATTGGGTTGGTTCAACAAAATACATGAACTATGTTATACTACCTTAATTATTTCCGGAAAAACTAATATGAAGAAATTTATTATAGAAATATATGATATTAAAGGTTAATTTTTTTTAAATAAATGGTTCTATAATTGTGACATAAAAAATGAATCATCATTTTAATGTGACAAATTGTTATCGGTAATTTTCTCAGAACATATTCATCATGGATTCCATTCTCACAAACCATACCCATTCCTTCCATAAAATAAGAATGGGACTAAATTATCATTTAAAAATAATAATTACTCTACCTTTAATAATATGATAATGATTAACTTGGTATCAATGAATGAGTAACTATATCACCATTACAAAACATGTATGAAATGATAAATATTTGTAACATCTGATATTGAAAATGAACTAACACTAACTAATATATGTGAAATTAATTATTATTATAATTTAATATTATAGACGTTAATAGATATGAATAAGTATAAAAAATAGGTTTATGATATGGTTTTTTTATTATACAAGAATTTAAATCACTTAAAATGATGCCAAGAGTAAGTGTAAGGTTTTCTTTTCTAATCTCACTTTCATATCGAGATTCTCAATGAATGAACATATATTTATGGAAAATATATATTTTTTATCAATTAAATCCCATTCAGTATTTGAAAATATATTTATTCTTGGTTCATACATGTATTATTTTGGATTCACCTCCCATTAGTTCATAATTTAACCAATATAATTATCATAAATGGATCCCAACTTGCCTTTTTATTTCATTTGGAAATATTTATCCCCAATGAAATTATACATTATATTTATTTAAGGATGTACATACCAATAATTATAAGACTTATTAATTAAATTTTATATCAACATTGAATTTTTTACATGGTTTTGAATGGAATGTTTTAAAAAAAATTATGCACGGGTTATTTTTTAGATGACTTTCTTTAGAGAAAGGTGTGAAAAGAATAATTTTTTAACATCATCACTATAACATATTTTACCTCCATATTGTTTATTTATCTTTATGAAACATACATTATATGTTTTTATGGTTTAAAATAGTAATTTTGATACTTTTTTATAAATTATTTTCTTTTGAAATAGAATTTATCAAAAATGTCAAGGAAATTTATTCATATTTAATAAAGATGCTTTTTAATGCTATTATAAACTAATTTTCATATATATGTATACTTTAATTTTTTTTGATTTATTGGGGATCTTATCTCATGATAACATACAATTTCATTGATTATATTTTTTTGATGAGGTCTTTTCTAAATTTTTATGAACTCCTTTCTTCATCATAGGTTGATTAATCTATGATGGAATAATAAATGTTTCCATATTCATGTGGAATTAATATATATGTTTTATCTTAGGGTGATGGTTGATTTATATATATACCTCCAATGTATTAGGTAATTTTTATAAATATTCAAATGATTGGGAATGTGGAGTGAACCAAAACGCTCTAGGGACTCTACCAACTAAATTACATGTGGGCCCTAAATTATACCATCATTTAATATATTGGTGAAAGCCTTATATCTCCTGATATGAATTCCAAAGATTAGTGAATAAACCCAATACATTAAGCTATTGTGTTCACTATATAGTTATTGTCTTTTAAGTGGACCTTGACATAAGAAATGTGTTTTTAATGATTATTTAAATTCTATGTTATTATGCCAAAAATAACGAATTTTCAACATTCAAATGCTTTTTTTCATGGGTCATGGTCATGAAACATTATTGTACCCTCTTGTAACATATATATTATGTTATTACAAATTAATTATTCAATGATTAATGATTTATGATATATTTTTATTGGTTATGATTATATTATGTTATTCTCATGCAACATGATTATACTATAATACCCAAAAACACATCTTATACTTATTTCTAATCTTTCATTGTTATCTATTAGATTTAGCATTACTAGGAATCCGATCCCACACCATTGTATGTATTCATTTCCCTGTATTATGAAGATGATTATTTTATATGATATTTATATAAGGGTATCATTTGTGTAACACCCCAACCATCCATGGAATGATTCTATTTGAATAATACAATAGCATGTGTTGTATGAAACTTCGAGTTCTAACACACCACAACCAATCAAACTAGCCGTTATGAATAGTAATACCCAAATTTTGAAATTTCGTAATTTTTTTCATTCAAAATGGACTTTATTTTTGGATTCAGAAGATCGAAATTAGCATAGGGTGAAATTTTGGTATTTTTCTGAAAATTTTCAATTTTTGATGAATAGAGAAAGACACCGAGTTATAGTTTAAAACCGAATTTTGATTTAAATAATTATTTATTTCATTTAAATTTATTTTAGGTCAAAATATATACATAATACCTATAAAATTTCAATGTAATTCATGGGAGTTAATTTATAATAATTTTAGATATATATAAAGTTTATAGAACTTTTCACCGTCTTTTACCCACCTCCTAGGAGAATTTTCAAATTCATATAAAACATAATTTTACAGATTCTGTGAGTGGAATTACAAAAATCTGAGAGACATGGTTGATATCAATAAGTAAAATGTGGTTTAATAAGATGAAAATATTTTTTGGTGAATAGAAACATTTTACTTTTATTTAACATAGTTAAAATTAAATAGGGTAATTAAGGGTAAAAATGATATTATTATTACCCCAATACATGTCCTAATTCTATTGGATAAGTGTAATTCGACCAAAAACAACCTTAGGAATAAAATATTATCCTTTATCTCCACATGGATTAGATTATGGATATATTATTATTTTATTTAATGAAGATTTAAAAGAGTTAAAATCAAAGTTAAATAATTATAACATTTTTAATATAGGGTTATACATAATATAAAGTCGACTATAAACATTAATTAGAAAGATAAAATTATTTTCTACATAGTGGTATTTTATTTATAATTTTTAGAAATTAAATAAATAAATATATTAATGACATAATGATGATGCAGTATTTACCATATTAAAGAAATATTAAAATAATTGATATTATAAATATCCAAATAAATGTAATTTGAGACTTTTTTTGAATTACACTAATTTTATTGGTTAATATGACATATTATGGTTGGTTATATGATTTTATTTGAAAGTAATAATGTTGTTATGAATTTAGAAAAAACAAAATACCAAATAGTGTCAAAATTGACATAAAACGTTTTTAAAACAAATATTATATTATTAATTAATATTATGTTCCTAAAAATATAAAATTTCGAAAAAAGGAAGATATAATTATAGATGTATCATTAATGAACAACTTGGGGTTCTCTTGGAAGTATATAGTCAGTTGATTCACCATATAATATAAAAATACAAAGAGACAAGTTAAATGTCAAACTATTTAACTAAGAGTTAAATCTAAAAGATAAGGTTAATATAGTGACTCAAACCTGTCTAAAACGTATTAGTTGAGTGGTTTTGGACCTATCCCCACTTTATAATTTACATAACCCATTTTGGAGCCATTAGAAATCGAAAATTAGTTTATTATAAAATAATATATCTATCATTTCCTAAGGTGCCCCTCACCCCTCTTATAAAAGGGCACTCCCCCTTCTCTCAAATTCACACCTTAAAAGCCATTTTTCTAGGCAAAACCCTGCCCAAATATCCTCTAAACGTTCCTACCTTCATCCTAGAGGCCATGATTTTGTCATAAAACCAACCTATATATCCTTTTTGATCAAATCAAAAGTAAGAACCCGAAGAAGAGGTAAATATTTCATCACCGCTTTCAAGTTCCTTTCTTCTTCCACTTCCTTTTTCTTTATTGTTTCCATTCTAAAATAATAAATCTAGTATATTATATATTCCATGATGTTATTATAAATTTGATATAACCAAATTCATTATTATATCCATCCTTTGAATGACATGTCACCATACGTGCGTACGTACGACTTACCCTCTCCACGTCGTGGTGTAATTGTTATTCAATACATTATTATTTGGATAAATATAATAATGATGTTTAATTTATGTAAATAATAAATAAAACCTTATAATTATTCTTTATATATGATATAACATCCTATTATATATTATTTTAATATCAAAAGAATGATATTGTCACTCATGCATACGTACAGATTACCGTCTCCATGAACGCGATGAGATTCATTCCCCATCGTATCCATTCAAGACTAATTTTCAATAGATTATAAAAAATATTGTTTAAATACTTGATATCATTCTTTATATGAATAAGATAAATCCCATTAATAAAAAATATTACTCACAAAACAAAGAATATAAAGGAAAACGAATCCGTTAACACCCAAAACGAAGATAATACTAAGATATTATTAACAAAAAATGTTAAAAGATCATATATAATATCATATTAATTTATATGATTATAGTATAATTTAATAACAATTATTTCACCATTATACAGGATGTTAACCTACCCTTGACTAAGGAAAATTACAAGGTAAGGGTTAATTTTACAATCTCTTCATTATCTGAGGTTTTTTATACGTAATTATCTACTGGGACCTCTTTATCATCAACATCCATGTTTCTTAAAAATTTATTTCAAAAAATTCTTAATATTTTATAGAAAATGGGTTAACATCATTTATACCCTTTTCAAATATTATAAGATGTTTATAAAGGAATATTTTCATCATTTTCCAAACAAGGTACCTTTTGACAATTTCGAAAAATTTAATGTAAGAATGTCTTTTTAACTTATATGGCAGGTGAAACTATTTTCTGCCATTATAACAACATTGATGATTCCATTAAAATCATATAATAAAATTTTCAAATATAAATGTTTTGTTTTATAATTACGTTAATTTTAAATGATTTCAAAATAGAAAGAGATCTTTCCCTAAAAAAGGTTTTCATTTCGTCTATGACAACATCCCTTGATGGAATTTAAGCTTATTTGAAGTTGATTTATAAAGATACAAAAAATCCATCTTGTATTGAAGGTTTTTTGATATTTTTGACTATGGATGTGTTTTTTACACCATTCATGGTTTATGGGGAAATTATTGACATTTCATATTCCATTTTTAATATGAATGATTATTGTTATGTTTAAACCCTTTCATATGAGGAGTGAATTGGACTTAGTAATTAATAGGTGGAGCCCTCTATAGCTCCTTGATGGATCGGTAGGTCTCATGAGACAAAATAGTGTCTTGGAACAAGGCCTTGGGAAAATAATATTTTTAGTTTTGGCACAAGGCCTTGACTATGTGGTTATGAAAGTCTGGCATTATTCATTCCATCATTATAAAAGTATCTATTGATGTTGAATGTGATTATTCGACTAGTAGAGTATCCATGTGAATAAGTAAATGGAATTATTTGATTTTATATTTTCCATATTATTCTGAATTTCAAGTTTAAATGGATTTTGTTTTAGTTTTATACATTACCTTAAATGATTATGCTTATTTACGAAAGTTTCCTCTGTATTGTTATCCTTACTGAGCATCTGAGCTCACCCCATTCTATGTTTTATTTTTTCCAGGATGCAAAGAATTATATTATGAATGACCTGCTGGGATAGTATAAGGGATTTCAGTGTTTTATATGCCAAAAATGTTATTTTAGTTTTCTATTTTAGGATGTAATTTAAACCTTATGAATGTATCTAGTACTTTCAAGGCTACTAAACTAATTAGTCTTTCGAAAATTGATCTTTTGTGATCATGAAAATGATACGTAATAGTGCACCTACTCTGGGTAACTGGGGTTGGGGTGTTACAGTTGCTATCAGAGGATGTTTATTACAAATCCCAAAAACTAGATTTAGATAAACTTGGATTAGAGCACATAGCATTAATATAGACTTTTATGATTAGTAGAGAAGAACTTCCTAGAATTTTTTTATTGTAGATATTTTGTGAGTTTTCCAAGCAATACATCCCTATATGGATATGAGAAGGTAGAGGCGGCTCTGGAACAGATATACCTAGGGGTAAAACCCAAAAACATTGCTTTGAGCTAGACTCAAATGGGAATTGGTGCACGACAATGGGCCTTACTACACTCTTGGTTACGACACTCTCAGGGGATATGCTTAGGATGATTCTCATTTTTTTTAAAACCATTATGAAGCTTTTATGAGTATATAATTCCTCAAATAAACCATTTTTATTATTATGGATTATATCCATAAATTGTTCAATTTATGTTAAGTGTTTTACAAGTTTGAAATTATGTATTTCGATTCATAAACTAATCTAGTTTATGCCATTGTGTATAAATATCGCCTAGTGGAAGGAATAGAAACTGTATAAATGCATTAACTCTATGTAGGGATTTCCCTCATACTCAAAATAATTACAGTGGAGCTGGTGATGCAACTAGTGCCGATCAACTAATCACCATACTGGGATAACTCACTTAGGTTATTAATAATAACCTTACCCATATGGAGCACCCAAATCCACATCGTGGAGGATCAATGTTATAACGCTTCATGAGGAAAAAACAAACAACATTCTATGGGGGTAC
The DNA here is from genome assembly GCA_963277665.1 of Viscum album. Taxonomy (NCBI): domain Eukaryota; kingdom Viridiplantae; phylum Streptophyta; class Magnoliopsida; order Santalales; family Viscaceae; genus Viscum; species Viscum album. The sequence continues at coordinate 50,309,810 of OY728144.1, read as the reverse complement.
AAATACATTAGTAGTTGAGAAATGGATAAATTACTTAGAGAAAATATTCCATGCCTTAGGGAGTAGTTAAAGGGAAAAAGATGTCATGGCAGTTTACCGCCTCACTGGAGATGATGATCAATGCTGGTCATTGATTCAAAACAGAAAGGAATATGACGAAGTATCAAATATAGAATGGGGTAGTTTAAATATATTTTCTTAGAAAAATACTTTCCCCGTGACCATCGAGCAAATATGAAAAGGCAATTTGTGAGCCTGAGGAAAAAGGAGGATGAGAATGTCGCAAAGTATGAAGCTAAATTTACAAGGTTAGCAAGGCATGCTACAGATTATATACATAACCCAAGAATTAAGATTGAACTTTTCTTTGATGGGTTAAAACCACTTCTCTGTTAAGAATTAGTCTCACAATCCTTCTCATAATACGAAGATATTGTCTCATGTGCTATCAAGACAGAAATTTTTTTTCTAAGTCTTACAACATTAAAGAAAAGAAAGAGAAGAAGATATCTGCTGAACACTCTGGAAATGGAAATAAGGGGAAGAAGGTAAAATTTGAAAATCCATCTTGCAGAAAATGTGGGATGAAACACCCCAGTACTTTCCTGAAGGGAATGGGAGTCTGTTACAAGGGTGGTGAAAAAGGCCACCAGGCTCGTGATTGCAAGGGGAAGAAAGAGGTTGTCGATTTTGAATGCAACAATTTTAGAGAAAGGGTCAATTATGAAAATGAATGTCCTAAGAGTCAAGGGAAATTACATCAGAAAAGGCCAAGGGATCAAGGCAAAGATTATGCTATCACTACTGTAGAGGTTGAAGCTCTGAAAGATGTAGTGGCAGGTAAATTAATGGTTTTCTCCTGTTTATAAAATGGTTTATTTGATTATGGATCATTGCATTATTTCATATCTTACTAGTTTGAAAGGAAAATTAGATACTTCTAGTTTGATTTGACAAGTAATTGTCACTTAAAACTCCTAAGGGACATATCATTGAAATAATGTTTTGTTAATCAGTCCCCATTAAAGCATATAAATGATCTTTATCTGTTGATCTCATCGTCATACCCTTGATTTAATTTGATATAATCCTTGACATGGATTGGTTTTCGGACCATGATGAAAAAATTTATTATAAGAAGAAGGAGGTTACTATTTTTGATGATGATGATAAAGAACACCTTATCTTTAGAGAAGAATCATCACTGCCTAATTCCTATCTAGATCCACCCCCAGTGGCTCAACTAAATTCAATTATTCTGGAGGAAGAGAATGAAACAACTATGGGTGAGGAAAAGAATGTTCAAATATATGATGTACCTATTGTGATAGAGTATGTTGATGTATTTATAGAGGATTTACCTGGACATCCTCCAGAACAAGAAATTGAGTTTTCCATTGATTTAATTCCTGGTTCCGGGCCCATATCGAAGACCCCTTATAGAATGGCCACTGTGGAATTAGTGAAACTAAAGAAAAAACTAGATGAATTGAGTAATAAGGGATTTATTCTCCCTAGTGTTTCTCCATGGGGAGCCCCTGTCATTTTTGTTAAGAAGACAGATGGATCTATGAGTCTGTGCATTGACTACAGGGAGATCAATTCTATAACAATAAATAACAAGTATCCCCTACCTCGCATTGAGGATTTATTTTACCAACTTCATGGTGCTCAATACTTTCCAAAGATTGAACTTCGATCTGGATATCATCAGTAGTGTGGGAAGAAGGAATACATTCCGAAAATAGCATTTCAAACCTGGTATGGGCATTACGAGTTTATTATAATGCCTTTTGGATTGACTAATGCACCATTTGTCTTCATGGATCTAATGAATAGAGTTTTCAAGGAATATCTTGATGACTTTGTAGTGTTATTTATTGATGATATCTTGGTATACTTAAAATGATACTAAGATCATGAAAATCCATTGCACATTATTTTAAAGACTTATATAAGACATGAATTATATGGGAAGTTTAGCAAGTGTGAATTATAGCTTCAGGAGATTTCTTTTCTTAGACATATTTTCTCCAAGGATAAAATCAATGTTGATCCTTCTAAGACCAAGCCAATCCATGAATGGCCAGAACCAACGAGTATAACTGAGGTAAGAAGTTTTATTGGTTTAGAAAGTTATTATTGATGTTTCGTCAAGAATTTTTCCCTGTTCTCTAACCCATTAATAAATCTCACACGAAAAGGGGTTAAATTTGTTTCGACAAAAGAATGTGAATTATGTTTTGAATAACTAAATATAAGATTAGTCAATGATCCTATATTGACTCCACCATCGGGGAATGATGTGTTTGTTATTTATAGTGATGCTTTAAATAAAGGAATTGGTTGTTTCCTTCTGAAGAATGATAGGGTTTTTGCCTATTCATCGCGACAGCTAAAAATTCATTATCTAAACTATCCTACTCATGATCTTGAGTTAGCAGATGTAATATTTTCTTTGATGATTTGGAGACACAATATCTATGGTGGAAAATTTGAGATTTATACTGATCACAAGAGTTTGAAGTATATTTTCTCACTGAAAGAACTCAACTTGAGGCAGAGGAGATGGCTGGAACTACTCAAAGATTATGATTTCATGATACACTACCACCCAAGGAAGGAAAATAAGGTGGAATATGCTTTGAGAAGAAAAGATCATGGAGATTTAAACAAGATGATAGTTGAAAAGTATCCTATATACATGGATCTAGTAAATATGGATATGGGAATAACCATGGAAGGTGAACCATCAATGATTTTTCCAATGGTTGCCAAACCTTATTTACTAGAAAGGAGAAAGAGTTCTCAGACCGATGATGAAGAGTTTCAAAAGAAGATTAAAGCTGTGAATGATGGTAGATTGAGTGACATTGTGTATGAAGATGGAATTTTGAAATTTGGAAAGAGACTTTGTGTTCCCAATATACCTGATCTAAAAAGGGAATTATTGGATGATTCTCATAGTTCCTATTTTTCTATACACCCTGGTAGCACTAAGATGTATAGATATTTGAAGGAACAATATTGGTGGGAAAACCTGAAGAGGGAGATTGCTGATTTTGTGTCAAGATGCATGGTTTGTCACCATGTGAATGCTGGAAGGAAACAGTCTGGAGGAGTCAGACATCCTCTTCCCATACCTGAGTGGAAATGGGATAATATTACGATGGACTTTGTCATGGGACTACCAAATAATCTTAGATTAAACAATGAAATATGGGTCATTGTTGACCGTCCTACCAAGTTAGCACATTTTCCTTCTATAAGAGAATATTTACCAATTGAACATCTAGTAAGGCTATATAATAATGAAGTATTGAGACTTCATCGAGCACACCTATCAATTGTTTCTGATCGTGACCCACATTTTACATCAAGATTCTGGAAAAGTCTTCAGAAAGCCCTGGATACTGAACTTCGTTTGAGCACTACCTACCTCCCTCAAACTGATGGACAATCAGAATGGACTATTCAAACCCTAGAATACATGTTGAGATCATTCTCACTTGACTTTCAAGGTGTGTGGGATCAATATTTACCTTTGGTATAATTTTCATACAACAATAGCTTCCATTCAAGTATTCATATGGAACCAAATGAAGAGTTATACTGAAAGAGATGTTTCACACCAACCTGTTGGGATGTTGTTCATAAAAGAAAACTTGTAGTCCTAGAACTTGTGGAGGAAATGATGGAAAAGGTGAAGGTAATCCAAAAACCACATCCAGGAAGCTCAATGTAGATAGAAGAGCTATGCTGATAACTAAAGGATTTGTAATTTCAGGTAGGAGATCATGTTTTCTTGAAGGTATCTCCATGGAAGGGTGTTATACGTTTCGGTACTAGGGGTAAATTGAGTCCCAGGTATATCAGAACTTTCGAAATTCTAGAACAAATTGGGGTTGTAGCTTACCGTTTGGAAATGCCGCCAAGTCTCTCCAAAGTTCACGATGTGTTCCACATATCACTGTTGAGAAAATACTTTCCTGACCCAACGCATGTACTATTCTATGAGGAATTATTACTAGAACCCGATATTTCTTATTGGGAAGATCCTATCAAGGTTCTTGATACTAGAGAACAAGTTCTGAGGAACCAGGCGACTCGTCTGGTAAAATTTCTATGGAGAAACCATAAGAGGGAAGAGGCAACATGGGATCCCGATGAACTTATGATGAAGAACCACCCTAGACATTTTATGTGGTAATATTTTAGAAATTTCTAGAAAACAATTATTTGAAGGAGGGTAGAATGTAACAACCCACCCTTCCATGGTACACATCTCTTTGAATAATACAATATCATGTGTTGTACGCAACATCGAGTTCTAACACACCACAACCAATCAAACTAGCTGTTATGAATTTTAATACCCAATTTTTGAAATTTTATACATTTTATCTTTCAAAATAAACTTCGTTTTTGGATTCGGAAGATCGAAATTAGCTTAGGTTGAATTTTTGGTATTTTTCTGAAAACATTCAATTTTTGAAGAATAGTGAAAAACACTAAGTTATAGTTTAAAACCGAATTTTTATTGAAATAATTATTTACTTTGTTTAAATTTATTTTAGGTCAAAATAGATACATAATACCTATATAAGTTCAATTTAATTCATTGGAGTAAATTTATAATAATTTTATATATATAAAAATTTTATTAAACTTTTCATTGTCTTTTACCCACCTGCTAGGAGAATTTAAAAATTCACATAGAACATAATTTTACTGCTTCTATGAGTGAAATTTCAAAAATCCGAAGGAAATGGTTGATATCTGTAAGTTAAATGTGGTTCAATAAGATGAAAATAGTTTTTGGTGAATAATAACTTATTTCATTTATTTACCACGGTTAAAAGTAAATAGGGTAATTAAGGGTAAAAATTATATTATTATTACCCTAACACATGTCCTAATTATATTGGATAAGTTTGATTCGACCAAAAACAACCTTAGTAATAAAATATGATCCTTTAGGTCCACTTGAATTAGATTAAGACATTTTTTATTATTATTTTTAAAGAAGAGTTAAAAGTGTTAAAATCAATGTTTAATAAATAAAACATTTTTAATATAGGGATATATATAAGATAAATTCGACTATAAATATTAATTAGAACGATAGAATTATTTCCTACATAATGGTATTTTATTTATAATTTTTAGACATTAAATAATTAAATATATTTATGACACAATGATGATGCAGTAATTACCGTATTAATGAAATATTAAATAATTGATATTATAAATATCCAAATAAATGTAATTTGAGAATTTTTATAAATTCCACTAATTTTTTAGGTTAATATGACATATTAGGGTTGGTTAGAAGAATTTTTTTCTAAGTAATAATGCAGTTATGAATTTAGAAAAATGAAATACCAAATAGTGTCAAAATTGACATAAAAGAGTTTTTAAAACAAATATTATATTATTAATTGATATTATCTTCCTAAAAGTATATGTTTCGGCGGGAAGACTTATATAATGATAGGTCTGTCATTAATGAAGCACTTGAGGCTCTCTTGGAAGTGTATAGTAAGTTTATTAACCATATAATATTAAAATACAAAGAGACATGGTAAATGTCAAACTATTTAACTAAGAGTTAAATCTAAAAAGATAAGGTTAATATAGTGACCCAAACCTGTATAAATCATATTGGTTGAGTGGTTTTCAACCCATCCCCACCTTAGCCTTTAAATAATCCTTTTTCTATCCATTAGAAGCCGAAAATTATTTTATTATTAATTAATATTTCAAGCTTTTCCTAAAGTGCCCCCCGCCCCACTTATAAAAGGGAACTCCACCTTCTCTCAAATTGAAACCTTCAAATAATTTGTCTCAGCAAAACCCTACCCAAATATCCTTTAAACTGTCCTCCCTTCATCCTAAAGGCCATCCTCTATTTAGAAATCCAACCTATGGAGTCCTTTTGATCAAATCAAAAGTAAGAACCCGATGAAGAGGTAAATATTTCATCACCTCTTTCAAGTTCCATTCTTCTTCCACATCCTTTTTCTTTGTTGATTCCATTCTAAAATAATAAATCCAGTATCTTCTATATACCGTGATGTTATTATAAATTTGGTACAACCAAATTCATTATTATATCCATCCTTTGAATGACATTTCACCATATGTGCGTACGTACGGCTTACCGTCTCCACATCGTGGTGTAATTGTTATTCAATACATTATTATTTATATGAGTATAATAATGATGTTTAATTGATGTAAATAATAAATATAACATTATAATGATTCTTTATATATGATATACCATCAAATTGTATATTATTTTAATATCAAAATAATGATATTGTCACTCATGCGTACGTACGGATTACCGTCTCCACGAAGGCGATGAGATTCATTCACCCACTGTATCCATTCAAGACTAATTTTCATTAGATGATTAAAAATAATGTTTAAAGACTTGACATCATTCTGGATATGAATAAGATACATCTCATTCATAACAAATATGACTCATATAACAAATAATATAATGGAAAATGAATCCTTTAACACCCGAAACGACGATAATACTAAGATACTGTTAAGCAATTTTAAAAGATCATATATGATATCATATTAATGTATATGATTATTGTATAATTTAATAAAAATTATTTCACCATTATACAGGAGGTTAACCTACCCTTGACCAAGGAAAATTACAAGGTAAGTGTTAATTCTAAAATCTCTTCATTATCCGAGGTTGTTTATATGTAATAATCTACTGGGAGCTCTTTATCATGCACATCCATGTTTCTTAAGAATGTATTTCAAAACATTCATACTATTTTATAGACTGTGGTTTAAATTCATTTATACCCTTTTTCGACTATTATAATATGTTTATAAAGGAATCTTTCCATCGTTTTCCAAAGAATGTACTTTTTGACCTTTTTGACAAAATTTAAGGTAAGAATGTTTTTTTACTTATATGGTGGGTGTGGCTATTTTCTGCCATTATAACATCATTGAAGCTTCCCTCACAAGATTATAATAATATTTTCAAATATAAATGTTTAATTTTATAATTACATGACTTTTAAATGATTTCAAAATATAAAGATATATTTCTCTACAAAATAGGATTCGATTCCATCTATGTCAACATCTTTTAATGGATGTTAAGCTTATTTTAGTTGATTTATTATGATACAAAACATTCATAATATATTGAAGGTTTTGTGATATGTTTGACTGTGGATGTGTAATTTTTACACCATTAATGGATTATGTATAATGTATTGACATTTCGTATGCTAGTTTTAATATGAATGTTTATGTTATGTTTAAACCTTTTCATATGAGGAATGCATTAGACTTAGTACGTGATGGTTGGAGCCCGATATAGCTCCTCGATCCAACGGTCGGTCTCATGATACAAACTAGTGTCTTGGAATAATCCCTTGACAAAATCAACTTTGTAGTCTTGGAATACAGCCTTGAATATGGGGTTATTAAGGTCTGACATTATGCATTCAATCATTATAAACGTGTCTATTTATATTTCATGTGATTAGTTGACTAGTAGAATATCCATGTGAGTAAGTAAATAGAATTATTTTATTTTATCATTTCCATATTATATTGAAGTTCAAGTTTAAAAGGCGTTTGTTTTAGTCTTATACATTTTCTTAAGTGTTTATGATTATTTACAAAAGTTTCCTCTATATTTTTATCCTTACTGAGCATCTGAGCCCACCCCATTCTATGATTTATTTTTCCCAGGATGTGAAGAAGTATATTACGACTAACCTGCAGGGATAGTCTATGGGATCTTAGTGTTTTCTATGTAAACAGTTTTGTTGTACTCTTCCATTTTAGGATATAATTTAAACATGATGAATGTATCTAGTACTTACAAGGATACTAAAATAATCGATCTTTCAAGACTTGATCTTTTATGATCATGCCAATTATACGTAATAATACACCAACTATGGTCTTCTTGGGTCAGGGCATTACAATGTGTTAATAATATTTACTTGATATATTAGATAATGTTTATAAAAAAATATATTTATGTTTCTAATATTCAAAAGAACTAAAACTATAGCTTATGAGGTGTGATTTATTATGAGATATAATTATTATTAATTAATAATAATGAAATATTTATGTATGTTAATGTTAGTTCACCTCATTTGATATCAGATAAGGGTTTTGTTATTTTTTGGTATTTGTTTGTTGATATTAAGTAGGAAAAACATATGGAAATCTAGTTTAAAAATATGGGTTATAAGTTAATCTAATTATATCATAGATGAACCAAATGTTTCATAGGTTAAAATGGATGTATCATAGTGTATTAAATATTAGGATTGATATTATTTATTAATTTGATGGTTTAATATAATTTTATCACATATTATATTAATTTTATATAATTTATTTTAGTGTTTTCTAAGAAGAACGATCACAAAAATGAAGTTGTAAAGGAATTTAATTAGAAAATACTATGTATTATAACAAATTAGAGAGGAAAATTAGGAAAAAATGGTTGAGAATAATTAAAATCTCAATATATTCCTATAATTATGGAAATGATATGTTTCATACTCTAACCTAGGATAGTGACGTTGATATGTCATTAAATATTATATATTGACTCATTTAAATCATATAGACACATTTATCTAATTATATTAGTAAGTAATAATTAAGACTCTGAGGATTAAATATAATTTAGAGGGAGAATTTAACTTTCAAGATTTTATTATTTATTTTATTTACTTAAGTTATTTAATTTATCCCTTTTAATGAATCTAAAATTCATTAAGAATAAATTATATAATACTTGAATCCAAATTACAAAACTTTATAAAATTATATTGGTCTATTCCAAAAAATGTTTATAAAATAAATTAATTCATACTATGAACTATTACATCACAGATGACTACATCATTTAAAAGTGAATAAGTTTAAATTATTTAATTAATAATAAAGAATAATTTATTTATAATTTAGAAATCCCCAAGATTATCTTCAACCTTGATGATCCCAGTTAATGAAAATAAACATATAATGAGAAATATCAACATTAAATGAGAATTCATGTTGAAAAATACAAATGAAAACTATAGGAATGAGAAGTTTTATTTTTGAAGTTACAATAGAATGAATTTTATAATGTCTTGTATTTTTCTAGACGGGAGATTTGAGTAAAAATTTTAATATTTTTCTCTAATTATATTAAGGGGTAAAAATGGAAATTTTCCCTAATTAGTTGATCATGGATTCGTTTTATGACCACTAAATTAGTTTTATAATATGATGGTTGCCCTAGGATAGAATTTTGGTGGAATTCTGAACCATTCAAATTTTCCTATAATAATATTACTATTTACTTAATTAAATATGATTTTGTTATCTCATGTATGTTTGGATATATATTTCTAATTAATATTTATATTGAGATTTTACCACTATTTTTTAGTCCAAAAATTATGTATTTTTAGGTGGAGAAAAAACTCAGGTCGGGCATCAGGGTCAGGGCTAGTCCCTATTTTCTTTTCCTTTTTCTTTTCATTATTTTCCTTTTATCATTTATTTTCCTCTCATTCTATTAGTATTCAAACATATTCCCCCAATAAGGTCCTCTTATGTCATTAAAGCATGGGAGAAATGGATCGAGAGAGAATAAAAAAGGGAGAAGAAGATAGGTACTATTGTAGAGCTTGGGTGGGGAAAATCATTATGAAGAAACTGTGGATCATGGAAATAGGTGAAGCTTTGATTGATTCCTCCAAAATGTAGTTAATTTTTATATTTTTTTATAAATTCCCTTATATTTACTTCTTTTATGTTTTAATTTATTATTATAACTTCCTCAGACCACATGGGGGTTGATCTATACAATTCAATAGAAAAAAGGGGGTTTTGTAGATATGAGGGGTTTTCAAACCCCGATCACATGACTTGTAGTATAGGAACACCCATCTTGTGTTCTTCCAGTTTGAGAAATATGATATATTTATAAGTGCACTCCATGTATGGGGTATACACTTTGCTTACTATGACACAACCATGTAGATGTCTACCCATCTAGGTAGCCCATGTAGGGGCACATGGCCGCGTAGAGTACATGTCAAGACCCCAAGTTGGTTGCACACTATGTATAAGAACACAACTAGGATATATAAATTTCCATTAAATTTTAGGTACATGGGAATGTACCCTATGTAGGGTACACATAAGATACATGACTCACAGTCTATATACTTTGGATTTAAGTACCATTTTTAGCTAGAGTACACACCCAGGTGAAGCTTCAGGGGTACACAATGTGTAACAAGGTATACACATTGTATACTCCTCCCATGTTACCATTTTCAGGGGTTTTCATTTATTTACTTCCTCAAGTCCAAATTTGAAAAACAAATTATCTATTTTGAGTACCTTCCCATGTATTACTTAATAATGAAACCATTGGGGTGATTTGAGGACTCCTAGAAGGGTTTATGGGTTTTTTTGAAACTGAGAGGTTTATACTCCGGTAATTAAATTACACTATCTCTTAGGAATGTGACCTTTGATATAATATGGTCAATGAGATATCTCTCTTGATAGATGATTTTTTAGCTCTAACCTTGTTGAAATTTCCCTTGTCAAATTTGACCTTTTTTCCTTCGAGGCTGTGAGATTATTTTTTTTATAAAGATCCCATGTAGGATTCTTCTACCATGATATTATTACCAAGTTTATCATATGGGATGCCTTCTCTTACCAGATGATATTTGGAATCCCATGTAGGATCCCTCTACCTGTTCAGTATTTTCGAGGATACCATATAGAATTATATTACAATGTACACTATTATTTAGGGTTTTGTGCATGATTCCTCTTTCTATATACCATTCTTAGGATACTATATAGGATGGATCTATTTAACTTCCATAAAAGATCACTATTTTTAGATTCTCTACAGAGGATCTTCAATAGGATGCATTTTCTTATGTATAAACATTGAGGATCCCAAGTAGGGTGCCTCTCCAATGATTTGATCTTTGGGACCCATTGGGTGCCCTCTTGTTCAACCAGCCTTGAGCTAGTGCCTTAGGGGTTTGGGTAGTGATGGTAGTGGGTTTCACCATTGACCTTATACAAGCATGTGAAGTTATATATGTAGTTTTGACTTCATGCGTTCGACCACCCTCACTATGTTTTTATATTTTCACATGTTTACTCCTGATATAACTATTATTGAAAAAGGTTCTTCTTGGTTCTCGATTGATGGGATTAATGCAATGTGATCTCATTAGGGACACCCAGACATTTTTACCCAGGTTTGGATTTTGATCCTTCTTAATTTTTATTATTTAGATTCCTATAAGAACTTCCTAGAATCCTATCTTGAGTCATACCTAGATTCACATGTTTGAATTCCTTAGATAGAGTCAATTGTTATAATGGTTCATAAAAACCTGGAGAAATACTTGGGTTTTATTATATGGAAGGTCATGTATAGGCTTAGAGGTCGTACAGATTATGATTATTCCTTTAGTTATACTTTTGTTTCCTTATGTGGAACTCCTCAGATAATCTTAGTAGGCTATTCATTATACCATGCCTCAATAATAAATGGGTTCCCTTGTTGAATTCTAGGGATGTGCCTATAGGGGCATGGATTTGTATCACACCTTAATTGAAACTTGGGTTCCTTATGTGTAATACCTTGGATGGGATCATAGGCTGATTTATATTTTATATACTATGAGTGATACATGGGTTTCATATGTAAAACTCATTGTTTTGTCTCAAAATATACATGATTTACATTATTCCTTGAGGGATACTAGGATTCTTGATATGGAATTCCTTGGATAGGCTCATAGTCTAGACAAAATTCTCTACACCTTATGAAATACATGGGTTCCAATGAAGTAATTATTTAGATCGACTCATATGAAGGATGGTTGTGTATACGCCTTATGTGATACTTGGATTCCCATGTAGAGATTATTTGGACAAACTCATATGGAAAATGAAATCATATTAATATTTTTTTATTATTATATATGGATTCGTTGGATTCATACCTTGAGTATTTGTTTTATTTATATAAAATTATATTCATCTACCATATTTTCTATCAGTACATGGTGTCCTTATATATATTTATTATAGGAAAGAATAGGTGAAACTAAAGTTATGAAATTTATCTCCCTGTAGTGATGTAGCTTTCTCATATAAATTTTCAGCATTAGCCAAATTAGGTAGTGTTGTTCAGGATCGAGAACATAGTGGTTAACTTAATCATACACATATTGAGTGGTATGACATCCAGAATAGTGCGCTTTTTATAGGATGATTGGACAATCGTGATTACGGACCGAAGGATCAACTATTTTTTATTATGTTATTTTTCACCTTAACCATGAATATATATATATATATATATGGGAATATATATATGGATATATATATATATATATATATATATATAAGAAGTCACATTACCATGTAGACAATGATCATAGACCTAGGGATCGATTGTGGTTTTACTTGATTTATTTTATTTATTTATTATTTTAGTTGTGTCTTGGCAAGATTAAGCATATTACATGATCAAGTACTTGTGAAAATATATTAATAGGTTCATGGTTGGGGTCTCTTGCTGATATTATTTACCACCCACGCACATGAACCTCAGTGTATGTTCAAACCTTATCTATTATTTTTAATTTTATCGTAAATACATGATGGATAGGGCTGAGGCACAAGGTTTTATGATTGGTTGGATCCACTCATGTGGATGCTTTTGATTTATCTAGAATATCTGAGTAGTGTCTTAGAGAATAGGTATGTGGTCTGGCACAGAATAAGTAGTATACCCTTTTAATTTTATTTTAGTATCATTTTATGTACTCTTGTATGTGTTTCCTTTCTAGTGGGTGAACAGTGTTATATGTATGACATGGTTATTCAGGATTTTATAGAATTTCATTTATTACTATATAATGATATTGTTTCGGTTTATTTAATACTTACACACACTGTTTATTCACTGCTTTAGATGATATTTAGTTATTTCCATTCTTTTTACTCTTATTTGAGGGTGCAGTCTCCCCCTATAACACATTTAGATCCTCGCTGCATGTTGAATGAATCCAGATTATGGGGATGAATTCTTGAGGCCTTGTGGTGATATAATATAGGTCACAAGTTTAGTGACATCCAAGTAGAGATGTTACAAAAAAAATCAAAGGAGTTCCCTTCCTTTTTATTTACTATTTAGGATATGTTATATAGGGTTATTAAAAATGTGATAGAACTTATGATGGAAATTAGACCGGTGCATCGAGAACACCTATTCTGATAATTTTGGGGTATCATGGATATGGGATTGCTATTTTTGAAATGTGATGCTACTATGTTAACTTATTTTTCCATTAAGAAATGCATATGCTTTGTGGATGTTATGGTTTATTATGTATTTCTATCTTTTAGACCATTAGGAAGAGGCTGGTAATGTATTTTAAATAGTTTCTAGAAAAGGAAAGTGGCAACTCATTCATCATATTTGGCATGTATGATTACATGTTATAAGCCTTATATTGTGTTATTTTAATAAATGATAGATTCCAATTGTTTAAAGTTTCAAAAAAATGGTGTTTTACCATATAGATTTTTTGAGGAATTCTACTCAATTGTACTGAAAGTAATATTTATTTGATTTTTATGGCAGGTGATGTGGATCTACATTGAGATGTTTTATGGTGACGAATATGTCTTAGACCTCATGCACATGAGGTGTAGTGACCCATGTATGTTGATAGGGAACATTATTTGTATGTGCTGGATGACTTATAGGGTTTTTTCCTAGGTTGGGTTATTTAAAGTGTCAATAAAAACCTATACAGTATTCTCCCACATATCATGGAATGAAATTATAACCAACCTTTATTTTTGGTTATCTAGTCAGATAACAGAGTATTATGATGATAGGGACGAACATGTTCTTGGGAATTGGACATCGAGAGAGTATTACCCTATGTTGATGCTTGGCGAGTGTCACTTCAGTATCTGTTTTATATGGGTAACGTTACCCATAGGGAGTAGTTTCTTCTGAGTGTTTTTGGATAGAATAGGGACCTTTTAGGTCATGATGACTATTTTGACCCTCATAGTTCAATTTTATCTTTACCTCCATTGAAGATTTTAGAATTTTGGGCAAGGTGGTTAGTTCTAGATACCTTGTTATGAGACTTGATTTTTCTAGATATGTGGGAGGACTATATGCCATTATTTTTAACTCAAAACCTTACATGTCGATGATCATTTTGATTAAGGAAACGTATGAGTGGGGTTAACTTGGGATTATGGATTTGTTTATTGATAGTTATATATGTCATATGCTCATTTTAGACTGATAAATTGTTAGTACTATGGTTTTAGATATAGTAAAGTTGATGCCTTTGGAATTTGATGATGTTACTAGTGTGTTTGGATATCAAGACTCAATTAGAAAGGGAGGACTATTCAGATTCCTGGACCTTTTTAGAAATAATTTCACTGTTTCTAGTGTAGTTCGATACATGGTAGATGTTCATGACTAGAATGACATTGTTTAACTGGAGTTCATAGAAATAAATCATGTAACAAATGAGGTGCCATATATTTAAGAGGAGTTACAAGGTATCTTCTGTGAAAATGACATTGGTGTTCCATGTAGCCTTTTTATCTTATCATTATGATGGATGACTCATGGGAGCATGATTTTGGTGATGATGTTATGAATCAGTTATGTGTGCTAACATTTAAATCACAAATCAGTGAGTGAATGGGTGTGAGCTGAGGACCAATGTTTTTAATAAATTTTGATGGGAATGGGTTTCCAGGGGTTCTAATGAAATGAGAATGTACCTATGTGTTAGAGGAGACATCATAATTAATTTTGGTGTCGTGAGATGGTTTACGCATGGCTAGACCTGGACACGCATTTTCGGGAGATTTGGTGTTATGAGTTAGTTAAAGGAATGTGCAGCCTCCTAGATGGGAGCATGGATTGGGAGAGCTATACAAGACTTTTGAGGGAATATTAGGATTATAATTGTTAGATATGACCATGATCTATCTTAACATTAACCTAGGTATGGTAAGAGAGCATCAATTTTATGTTGATCTTATTTTCTTTATAGATATCTTTAATGGTTTGATAAATGAACCTATTGAGGATGTTCTCAATGAGTAGTATAAGGTAGGTTAGATGGTGGGGAGTGAAATAATGAAAAATTTGAGGTTGGTTAACCGCGTTTTTAGTTTCAATATAGATTTTTCCATGTAAACAATTCTTGATTAGTAGTAATGAGTTATGTTTTGAGGAAATGATAAGGATAATCCTATGGGAGTGAGTGTTATATCAATCATAGTTAAGTTTATCCTATGATGGACTATTGGACACTATGATATTGGTTGTTGGATAGTCAGGATATCATGTTTATATAGATTATTCATATTAGATAATGGTTTCATTTGACTACTATGTCTTACTTAGGATGAGGAGGTTTACGGTGGGGAGGTTATAACGGCCCATACTTTTCTAAACGTGAAATTTGAGGATAGATGTGAATTATTTTTTCTTTTAGGTACTTGTGAGGGGTAAATATTGTAATTTCCCCCAAGAAGATGATCTAATATTATTTTTCTAACCAATCGTTTAGTTCTAGAATAGGGTGTTCAAACTAGGATATGAGTTTGGTGGAATTATGAACCATTTGAATTTTCCTAGAATAATTAATATTTATTGTTTAATTAATAAAATATTAATTCATTTAAATGTTTTCATTTGAATATATATTTTGAATTGTATATTATATTGAAATGTCTTCTCTTCCATTGAGTCGATAAATGGGAGTTTTACCTATGTGGGTCATAAACTAAGGTCAAACACTAGGGATAGGCATGGGTACATATTTCTTTTATTTTTCTGCTTTTTTTGTTTTTTTTGTTTTTTTTTGTTTTTTTTTGTTTTTTCTTACTTTTTCTTATCCTTACCATTATCTTCTTATGTACACCACCATGTGTGCCTTATATTTCAAGAAAACAATAGATAAATATAGAGAGAGAGAGACATTGAAGAATATGAAGAAAACATGTACTATTGCGGAGCTCGGGAGGAGATAGATCATCAAGTTGTAGACATGGATCACAAAAATGGATGATGCTTTGCTAAATTCCACTCATAAGTAACTCATTTTCAATTTTTTCATAAATACCCATAGATTTACCATTTTTATGTTTTAATTCATTATTATCACTTCTTTGATTCCCTTTGGGGTTGATCAATATCTTTTGATGAGAAAATTGGTTTCAGGTGATTTGAGGTGTTTCTCCTTTAGAAACCCAGATCACATGGTGTGTAGTTTATGATAAAACTGGGGTTTTGATGGATTTGAGCAGTTTCCCATTCAGAAATCTTGATCACACTGTGTGTAGTTTAGGAACACAACCCATATTTTTGGGGTTCATCTTCTTAGTCTTTTTATTTTTTATTGTTATAGATTCACATATTTACTTCCTAGAATCCTTCTGTGAATGATACCAAGATTCCAATGTTATAATTACTTGGATGGATGTGTAGGCTAGAATGGTTCATATATGCCATGAATGATACTTGTGTTCCATTTTATTTAATTTCAAATATGGTCTTAGAGGTTCTATTAATTTTGATTACGCCTCGAGTGATACTTGTGTTTCCTTATATGGAACACCATGGATGGAATCGATAGGATATTCCTTATACGATTCTAGGAAGATATGTGGGTTCCCTTATAGGATTCCAGGGATGGGTCTATAGGGGAATGGGTTCATAAAATTCCTTGATAAATAATCATGTTCTTTATATTGAATACCATAGATGGGCTAATAGGCTGAATGATATTTAATTTATCATGAGCAATACTCAGGTTCCTGATGTGCAATTTATTGGATTAACTCTCAGGTCACAAGGTTTATGTTACGCCTTGAACGATACTTGTATTCTTGATATGGAATTTCTTGGATGAGATCATAGGGTAGATTATATTTTTTATGCATTAAGTGATACTTGGGTTCCCATAAAATAATTCCTTGGATTGGACCATAAGATGTATAGTTGTGTACACACAATGTGTGATACTTGGATTCTCATTTAATAATTCATTAGATAGACTCATATAAAAAATAAAATCATTTTAATGTTTGTTTATTTTTATTGATAGATGTCTTGGGTTCATACCATAAAACATAGTTTATTTATATAGAATAAAGATTCATCAATAGGGTTGTCTATTGGTACATGGTATCCTTATTTATATTTATTGGAGGTGGGTACTTCCTTGGCCATGTATCCCCTTATGGTGACATAGCATACTCAAGTAAATTTCTAGTGTTGGATGAAATAGTTAGTGTTGATCGAGAACATGGACCCAAGGGTCAACTTAATCATCCATGACTTGAGTGGTATGGCATCTAGGTTAGTTCCCTTCTCACATGATTTTCAGATAATTAAAATTACAGACCCAAGGATCAACTATTGTTTATGATATTATTTTTCACTTTACTTGTTCATATAAATATTTGTGTGTCTATATATATATGGGAATATATATATATATATACATATATATATATACACACATGACGACACATTTCCCGGTTGACTAAGATCGTGGAGCTAGGGATCGATTATGGTATCACTTGATTTATTTTAATTATTTATTATTTTAGTTGTGTCCCAACTAGGATGATCATATTATTTGTGTACACACTTATTAAATAATATTTATAGGTTCACAATCAAGCTGTCCTACTGAGATTATTTCTGACCCCTATACATATACATCAGTGTGTGTCTAGACCTGATGTCTACATTTCAGGTTGAGAACATATACATGATGGATAGGGATGAGGCCTATAGTTTCATGATTGAGTTGAGACACTCCTATGGATTCTTTTGATCAAGTTATAGTAGCTCAAAAATTACTTGGTTACCGGGCATCTGGTTAGACTTAGAGTTAGTAGTATAGCCCCGTACTTTTATTTCAATTTCTTTCTTATCGTGTATGTATGGTCATCCCAGTGGGTGACCAATGTTATATGTATGACATGGCTATTCATAATTTTATAAAATTTCATTTATTAGTACCACATGACTCTATTTTAGTTTATTTACTACTTCCAAACAATATTTATTTACTTCTTTAGATGATATTTAACTATTTTTGTTGTTGTTAATCTGATATAAGGGTATAATCTCCCTGATGTACCAACTTTAGACCATCAATTCTTTTTAGAATTCTCTAGCATATTAAAAGGCATGTTGGATGCCTTTTATAGAACTGGCTTAGGGCACCAGTTTAGTGGAATGTGGTCTGGGATGTTACAAATTTATAGGATGTATTGCGAGTAATATATATATGTTATATGATCATTATTAAAGGTTATATTTTTGTTGTGTATAGTAGAAATAAACATCTTACCATTGTAGAATTACTAGTATGTTGTTAATATGCATATAGATTATTTAGATATTAAAAATTATAAATCTTCATTCAAAATATTTCATTTGAAATAAAAAAAAACTTTTTAAAATATAATAAAAATATACTAATATAATTTTTGAAAATTTATTTTATTCTAAAGAATTTTTTTTATAAAATATTAAATTTTTTGAAACTCGCTGAATTAAAAGAAAAATTTCAATATAATGAATTAATACAATTTTATAATTAGTAAAGTAAATGAGAACTATTTATGTAATGATAAATCAACTATAAATAATACTAATTTTATTATTCATGGATAATGGAATATAATTAATTTAAAAATATTTTATATTATATATGAGATTTTTTGATTTAAAATTAAAAATTATCTTATTTGGAGTAATAAATTTATTTAAATTTATTATATATATTAAATTCGTGGAATGGTTATTTCTTTCTTTGGAATAATAATAAAACAATTTAATGTTAAAAAGAGATGTTTGTTAAGGTATTATGTTCATGTGTGTGAGTTATTTATTATCAAAATAAATTATATTAAATACTAATAAAAAATGATTTTAAAAACATTTATTGATAATATATTCAATAAAAATTTACATTAATCTATTTATTATTATTTGGAATGGAATAAGAATAAATTCATTTTTTTAAATTAATTTTTCCTAAAATATATTTACTATGTGTTATTCTTTCTTAAATTAAAATATTTTTTTTTTCATTTTTAGAATTTAAATATAATAAAATGTATTTAATATATGGGATCATCATATACCGGTTAAGTAATATGGTTAATCTCATTTTCTACTTAAAAATAAGTTTCTAAGGTAAATAATGGGTCACCAGGGTTAATGTAAAATGGGATAAATGGGTTTAACAAAGGATAATAACATGAAATATCATAAAAAATTTTCATTAAATGTTATAATGATTGATTTATCAACCTATCATCATCCCTTATATAATTATTTTTCCACTATCCCACTATTTGGGTTAAAATTACAACCTTATACATTAAGAAATTGACATTTATGAAAATACAACTCAAAACTCACCTATAAAATGTTCCCTCCTCTACCCCATACAAACCACCCTTTGAATTCAATTATCTCATAAATACCAACTCATTTTTTCTCTAATATAGACTTAGTATATATTTTGGAACCTCTATTCTTAATAAGGAAGCCTAAGTGTTTCATTTTGATGGAACCCATTACAAGAGTGAGAGAATTTATTAAAGTAAGTACATATCTATTCATCATATGATTAAATTAACTTATCATATTCAATTTATATAAGTCTAATTATCCTCTATGATGATGTTATATTAACATTATTATTTTTATGATAAAATAGTATTGCTATTATATAATTATAATATTACTAATTAATTAATATAATATGTTCTTGCTTTGGTTGATTCAACCACCTAAAAGAGTGTTGTTATACAATCATCACCATTTACAACATGAATAGGTATCAAGAGATTAATTCCTGAAAGATTTAATATTTAATATGAATTTATTTTATGAATATGTTTCTATAATGTTAGAATAGTAAAATAAATAATTATTATTAGTGTATTCATGGTTGTCAATAAATTACCAAAAATCACTTCATCATGTGTTCCATTTTAATAAAAAATGATCATATCTTCCATAAAATGAACATGAGAGTACATAAATCATTGTAACCTAATGATTAAAATACCTTGAATAATATTAAAATGATGGAATTGGTATCAAATAATTGGGATCAATATTTCCTTGGTGAAACATGAATGAAACATTTAGAATTACAAATATATGATGATGAAAATAAACAATAACTATCTCATATATGTATGATAAATGATTATAATTAATGAATATAAAAGGTAAAAAATATGAATAAGATTTTTAAATAAGTTATTGATATATAAATGTTTCTAATATATGATTTTAAATTGATTTCCTAGAAGCCATGAGTAAAGGTAAGTGTTTCATTTCCAATATCACTTTCAAATAGAGTTTTTCTATGTAAGAAATCCAATTTAAGGAAAATGTTTGTTATTTATCTCTTAAACCATATATATTTTCTTATATACTAGTTATGACATGTTATTACATGTATTATTACCATTTCACCGCTATTAAGTACACAATTCAGCATGAATAATGCTCAAAATCGGACAAACCCTTTCTCTCTGTTTGGATTTAGAATATTTATCCCCTATTGCCATATTCTTTATATTATTTATGGATTTAAATATCTATAATTTTTTTATTTAATAAGTTTATTTGATATTAAATCTTAATTCCATTTTAAGTGGATTGAAATTAATATTCTTAATCATTTTTTGTATGATTCATTTTCCATTGAATTCACTTTCTTTAGAAAAGTGTAAATTCAGTCTTCTTTTTAATTTCATTCACATGAATTCATTTTCCCACTATATTACTAGGTTTTCTTTATGATTCTTACTATTCTATTTTTATTTTATTTATTTATTTATTCTTATTTCCTTTTTAAAAATAATTTTATTTTCAAATAATAATTTTCAATAATGTTATGGGTACTTCTTATTTCTAAAAATAATTTGATCATACTCTTATAAAATGTTTTAATCTATGTAAATATATTCTAATGATTCTAATTATTCATTGGGGGGTATAATCAATTAATAATATCAATCATCTTTCTGTGTATTTATTACGATCAAGTTTTGAGGATATTTTTATAAACCCATTTCTTTCTCAATGTTTAATTAATCTTTGATGAAATTATAAATATAGTCATATTAATGTGGCATGAATTTGATTTATTTTTCATTTTTTATGGGTAGATATGTTATATACCACAAATTTATTGTGTAATTATTTATATCTCATGATATTACTAGGAGTGAAGAGTAAAAAACCATATGGAACCTTATCCACTAAGTGATGAGTGGTCTCAAAATTATACATACCTCTAATGCATTGGGTAAAGTCTTATAAATTTTCTAATAACATATCATGGATTTTGGAGTAAAACCAGTATTTTAAGGTAGTTTGTCAACAATGAGATGAAGTTCATGGTAGTGACATAGAAAAAAATTTTCTATACTTATGTAAGTGCTATATTCCTATTCAAAAACACTATATTATGAAATATTCCTATGTTATATTTTAATGGATCATGGTTGTGACTCATTTTTTTACACTCTTATGACTAAAATATTATATTATTAATAAAATACATATCCCAAGTGTAATGACCTAGATCTCCATTGAATGATTATATCATTTTCGCTCACCAATGGAATCCTTCGATTGATGGATTTTTGGAAACATGGGGTCTGCAGGAGTGAGCTGCAGTTGGGCTTATTAACTCAAAACAAATCATGATTGGGTTTTCTTTAGAAGAAGATATGATTCTTTCTTGGTTAATTCTGACTCAAACATGTGATGGTTTGTGTTTCCTTCTGTTCAAATGGCCATATGACCCCCATATGAAGAATGATTCACCATTAATGGTGGTCTGGGTAATATTTCTTGAACTCCATCTCCCATTTCAAAATCCGAAATAGAATTATATTCTAGGTCATTTGGTTGGTCATTAACTCTTCTTGGATAGTAGGACTAGATAGTTATTTCATCAGATTTCACCAATGGTTTATGTAGAAGTAAATTTTTCTAAGGTCCATGTATAATCCTTTTAGATTTTTGTGGGTGAATAATTTTTATACAATTAGTTGGCCATATTTAAATCATTGTACGAGTAATGTTTCCTGTGTAAGAAGTTGGGGAATAGTGTGCACTTTGTAGGCACATAATTATGCAACTAGGATCAGGTTTGGATGTTCAGGAAAACAGGACCATAGGTGGCCTTATAGTGGTTTGTGAAAAGCTCCAATATATGAACAGTAATGGGTCGATGGAGGCCTATGAAGGACCAGTTCGAAGTGGTGGCTTCTTGGCTAGTACTGTGAGAACAATTGGAGTAGTGAAGAAAAAACAGTACAATTTGTTTCCTCCTTAGCCGAGCATAGATAGTATTGTCTGCAGATTGAGATGAGATATAAAAGGTCCTACTAGTGATTCTCTGATTGTAGGGGAAAAAATTCTAGTGCTATGGTGGATACACACAATGGCATTAAACAATCTCCATATGGTTCAGTTGGAGCTGATGCTTTAAATGATATGGGGGTTGTGATCCCAATGTCTTACACCTATACCATGGATATTAAAAGTAGCAGTATCATCCCAAAAGGGGTGATTAAACTGACTGGAATGGGTACCTCCATGGATGGACATGAATGATAGGTTCCAAGGCATGGTGCATGACTTTAGTCGAATATCAAATAGGGTCCCAACCCGAGAAGTACATTGGCCTTTCTCAATTTGAACAACCCCTGTGGGATCTTCAGTGTCGATGGAGGGGTTTAATTTAAAAACATATTCCCCTAAAAAGTGGATTTCAATGGAGAATAACCCTAAAATGAAATAGGAGGGTTCAGTAAAGGCCTACAAATCCTAAGGTGGATAAAAGGAAATAAAGAAAAAAGGGACCCATAGATTTTTATTATCACTAAGAAGAAGAAATAAAATGGACACAAAGACTACTCATATCCTCCTAGTCCAATAGATACATGGTAATCTAAAAGAGGTAGAAAATTTAAGTATAATTGGAATCAACAAATGGAAGGCATTAAAAAGGTTACATAGGTAGAAGAAACCTAAGAAGGCAATAAGGAGGATCAACAAGTAGGCAATCCCAAGTCCCCAAAGCACAGGATGTGGGGACCTTAGAAGTTATGGATAATCCTAAAGAAGATGTAGATGCGAGGACTTAGGGTCATCTTGGGGAGATACCAGGAAATCTAGAGGATGTGAACTTGGTGAAGGGAGGTTCACTCCCTTATGCATAGTAATGGGAGGTAGGGAATCTCAAAGGTCCTAAGTGATAAGAAGTTGTAGATAAGGAACTTAACAATGAACTAGTCATGCACTCGTAAATATAAATAGTGAAGGAAGTCCTCATGATTAAGGAAACAAAGGAATATGTCGATCAAATGATGGAATGATTGCTCTATGTGGACACTGCCTATGAGTAATGTGAGTGGATTGACTATCAAGACCACATATTGATTAGAGGGCTTAACATAGGGAAGATCACAAAAGGGGAATAAATGAAATCATGGGACTATCTATTGTATCATTATAGAGATATCTTGAAGGATGACCATAACATCTGGTTAAATTATCTTCCCTCCAGATTTTTGAGGGATATTAATTCCAAACAGCCTAAACATTTCTTAAATAAATATATAATTTTTTTGTCTTTGTGATCTTGTTAGCTGTGATGGTTCTCAATTTTCCATTAAAAGTGTTTGATAATAAAAAAGTTATATTAGAAAAAACAATAATTAATGAAATCAGAGGTATTTCTATAAGTTAACGAAACTATACAGATGAAATAGTAACTTGACCTTAGGAATAGTAATGTGAGCTTTATAAATACTATATCAGAATAATGAAGAGTAACATCACCCATTAAACTATAAATAAAATTTAGTCCCCTTATAAATGAAAGTATCATGTAATTATATCAAATTATAATTAAATGAATATTTTAAAAAATGTTAAACTGAGTGTTGGTATTCTTGTAATTCATAAATATTTAGTTACAATTTTGTAGCTAATAAAGTTATTTAAATCAAAAAATATTCATATAAAATGTATTAATAATTATCATTTTGTTTTATTGTTATTTTAGGATAATTTTATGATACTTTATTTAATTTTTTATGTGTTATAAAATCAGTTACATATTTAAAATCTATATTTTTTGAGTAAATAATGGCTTAAATTAAAAATAAAATTTCTCATGTTAATAAAATAATTTTTATAAAATGGAGTTCATTTTTAAATTCTACAATTAAGAAAGTGTTTAGGTTAAATTACTGATATTTTCTAAAATATATCAATTTTTTGTGAAGAGTAAATTGCGTTAATTTATGATAAATGATAAATGCCTTATTTATTGAGTCCTAGGTGATGTTTGGATAATGTAAGAGCCTATGGTTCTAAATCACATGAAATTATAACTATATTTATTCACAAGGATAAACAATATTTATTTTCTTGAGAAGAATTATAAAATAACGAATAAAATAATGAGAAATCACCCCTCGCCTCCATTATAAATACCACCCCTCGCCACCCCTTCTCCTCACACATTCCAATATTTTAACCTTGTAAAGTTTCAAGATAATAAACTATCCTGGCCTCTAACCCATGTCTAGGAGCTATTGGTATTACAAAATACCAAAACCAATCCCCTTAAAGAGGTTCTCAAGGAGGAGTATTCAGGAGGTAAATTCCTCTTCCACTTCCTTTTAATTTCTTTTCAAATTCTTATCTTTTATTATTATGTTCTCAACTCATCTATAAAAATGAGCATTATAACTATAGTATAATCAATATACTAAAATTATATCATGCTAATGGAATATTATTACACAAAATATTTTCTCCCTCTCTATTATTTCAAAAATTAAATCGTCATCTGAGAGGTGTCGATTTACAACCTTCGAGAACGACAGATTTTAATTCATCAATTGCTCCTTTAAGGCTGGTAATAAAACTATTTTTGTAACACCCCAGGTAAAAAAAGAATATAAAATTTTCACATTTATCCATATTTGGGAATAAAATATTCATATAACTTTAAAAGGGACGCTATGCTCGATGGCGTACCCAATACGCAACAATGAGTTTCCTGGGAATCTTACATTGCACTCTAATAATAAAATAACATTATTTTAAATTGTAGTTAACGCCTAGTCATTGTAATGGAGGGAATGAACAGAAATAACTACAAAATTATTATATATGTTTTTCAAATATTTTTACTTTTTACAATAAATGTTAGAGGATTAAAAATGCGAATGAATCCAATTTTAAGTGTAAATATTCTAATATTCTTTAAAAGGTCGATTAACCGCCTTTTGATGACAGACCTCTTTTAAATATACTTTTTGACAATTTTATGTGTTATATTTGTCAACATGAAATTCTTATTTAGAATCAGGAGATGAAAATTTACTTTGTGTAAATTTTTTGGTATTTTTCCGATAAAGTTCATTTTTTAATGAATAGTGAAAAATGTTGTATTTTAATTCAAAACCTCTTTTTAATCTAATTTATTTATATGATTATATTATCTTTTTAATTGGTTTTAAATTGAAATTAGAATATATTTTTACCATTTAATCCAATAGTGGTTGTTGGAATTAATTTCATCTTGAAATTGGACTTAAACTAGTGTCAATCTTTTGATACTTATTGTTTCATAAAAACACGCTATTTGCTCTGACAGATGGAATTAATTATTAAATTAATTAATATAACTTATATATTTTTAATTTTTTAAAATAGACATCATTTTTGAATTTGGAATATCAAATATAGCTTAGGGTGAATTTTTGGTATTTTTCTGGAAAACTTCAATTTTTGATGAATAGTGAAACCACTAAGTGGTACACAAAAAACTGATTTTTCGTTTAAATGAAATTTTACCACCTCTGTGTTTTGAATTTCAAAAATCCGACATACATGGTTTTCATTAAGAGGTAAAATGTGGTTCAATGGGATTAAAATAATTTTTTGGTGAATAGTAACTTTTAAGTTTTAATCGCGATTAGAGGTAATTAGTGTAGTTTAAGGTAAAAATAATGTTTTAATAATATGAAATGACCTAGAAACATATCCTACCTTCATTGGATGAGTCATGGCCGACCAAGACAATCCATGGGTCAACTTGGGGACCCCATAGAGCCACTTGGGTTGGAAAATGACATAAATACCTTTTTATTTAAAGTTAAAATTAAAATGTCACAAACATGTGTTGTTTTATTAAAACATTTTTTTACATGGGGTTATATAAGTCATATATTTGACTATAAATATTCATTAGAAATCTAAAAATATTTCCTACTTCATGATATTTTTTTATAATTTTTAGACATTAAATAAATTAATTTATTTATGACACCGTGATGATGCAATGATTACCTCATAAATGAACGATTTAAATAAAATGAGAAGATAGGGTGAATGATATGTATTACAATTGTCAAAAACCTATTGGATGGGTGTATTTCAAAACCTTATCACCTTATCCTCGAAATATATCCTTTTGGGACCTTTTAAATTCGAAAATAATTTTATAATAAAGTAATATTTTATAACTTTCCAAGAGTTCCCCTCCTCACCTCTAATAAAAGGCCCACACCTTTACCACCTTACACACACCTCTCAAGCCTTTGGCTCGGCCAAAACCTACCCATTTCATCTCTCCACATCCCTCTATTCATTATTGAATCATCACTTTGGGCAGAATCCTTTCCAATGAATCCGTTGAGCTCAAATCAAAGGGAGTTACCCGATTTAATGGTAATGTCTTCCCTTGTGTTCTTTTGTTTTATTTTTATTCTCCAAACCCCTAAACTCTTTTTATTACGTTTTTTGTAACCAAACCAGTATCTTAAATATACTAGGATGTTTTTATAATAATTATTCGTGCTACACTTTCACACACCTCCGTCTAATGGTTAAAGAACATACTGTTTCTGTGGATGGCGAATTACTGCCTCACGAAATGATGATTGTTCAATAATATTTTAACACCTTCAAATGTGGCCATTAAGATGTCACTATATTTATATATGATATATAATATATTTATGTTTTCCTTAAGATTCTGTATTTTTCATTTATGTCATACCTTTTTGGTTTCCATTATGGGTAAACGCGATATCTTCATTTTACGAAGTGCGGACTACCGCCCCCTCAAAGTGATTGATTCGTTAATGCCATATGTGGGATGTATAAAGGATGGAATCAATGGTATTACATATTATATCCTACTGGAATTATAATATACCTTTATATTATTATTATTCAATTCCATTGAATACAAAAATAAAAAGAAATGAAAGTAGTGTTCATGCATACGTACGACTTACCGTCTCCATGAACTGTACATTTCATTTCTTATCTCCAAATGTTATGTACTATTATAAGTACATATATATAATGGATATATATTTAATATATTACATCTAAATGATATATATCATTCTGTAATTATAATATATATATATCTCATTTTGTTTTCATTCCATTAATATGACAAAAAATGAATGTAGCGTTCATACGTACGTACGGCCTACCGTCTCCATGAACGGTGCTTTTAATTTTTTTCCCAAATTATATGGAATAGTATAAAATGAATATATACTGTATTTATATGATATTTAAAACATCACTACTATTCTGGATCTGATGTACTTATAACTACATGGAAAATTCTTTTCCAACAAGTTCAATTTTTACTCATGTACCGAACGTCGACAAAAATGTCTGATACGAACTCACTTTATTAACCAATTATTATAACATTATAATATGTGATATGAACTGAATAATAATCTTTAAATTAGGCCCTCAAGAAATTATAAATTTACCAAATTTTATTATTCAGGAGATTAAAGAACGATCGATTCATATCGGACACGAGGTAAGGGATCCTACCCCTCTATTTCTTTTTAAGCACTCTCTTTTATGTCATTTCCTTTAAGCTCATATTTCTTATGTTTGTGGATGTTATTTTATATTACTATTACTTTACTTTTTTATGTTCATATGATTAGAGACCCTATTTTCTCTCATCAATCCATTTTGGAAGTTTTGAGTGGCGCCGTTAGGCTGTCGATTTTTTGTAAGGGATCCAACCTCTCTCTTTCTTTTTAAGTACACTCCTTTATGTCACTTCTTTTAAAATCCTCTTTGTTATGATGGGGGATGTTATTTTATATTCCTATTTCTGTACATTTTATTGTAATATGATGAGAGACCTTATTTGATCTCATCAATCCATTTTTAGAAGTTTTAAGTGGTGTCGTTAGGCTGCCGAGTTTTCGTAAGGGATTTTTCATCTCACTTTTAGTCCCATGAGATTTATGCAACATTTTCCACCATTTCCTTTGAGTGGTGTATGTACTGACCATTATTATACTATTTTGTAATATAATTTCATTTATAGGTATTTACATATTCATTGTATAACCCTTCTTCAATGGGGTGTATGTTTCGAAAGTTACCCAAGTCGGTAAGGGAACCTTTCACCCTCCTCTTTTTAAAAGACTTATTTTGTTATGTCTTTTAATTCACATACTATTATTTTGGGATATGTTATTTTATATCCTTATTTATGTAAATTTTATTTACAAGTGATGAGATACCATTTTCTCTCTCATCAACTCATTTTATGAATTTTAAAGTGGCGCCGTTAGGCTGTTGGATTTCTATACGGGAACTTCTTAACCCACTTTCAATTCTTTGGGTTAAACCTCTACTTCTTGATTTTATGATGCCAAGATTATGTGTGGAATCTCTATGTTGTAATTTCCACAAACCTTTGTGTAGATATACTATTTCTACACATAATCATCTCATTGATAAATTCTTACGAACTTTTATGGGAAATAATAACCCAATCACATTTTATTGAGTTAAATATCTATGTCATTGGTTTTGTTTTTCCAAGATTATGTGTGAATGAAGTCTGATTTTTTCACACTTAATATCCAATTATATTGGGTGTATTTATATTTCTCACACATAATTATGTGATAGATTTATCCTTAATTTAAGGATACCATCTTTATAATGGATTTCATCTCAATTTTCATTTCCATTGAGACTTCATTGTTGTTATGAACCAATTCACTCTTATATGGTGTGTATACTTTCCTTTGACATATTATATCATGAATACCTTTATTCTCATGATATTATAAATCTCAAATTAAATGTTATTCCACAATTATTTGTATTCAAGTGTCTCCCATTTTGTTAAAAACTCTTTAACAATAATATCATTTTAAATGTTTTAAAGATTCATTATTCTAAATCATTATCTTTAATGTCCATGTTTTCAAAATGGTTTTCAGTATTTATATATATGGACATTAATGTTTTAAAATTATAATTCCATTCAAATCTTCAAAGTGGTATGGGACACTTTGATTCAAAAATCTCTTTTAAATGGTTTTTGAAAATGGATTGATTAATTCAATATCTTGGAGTTCCTTATTGTGATTGCAATTGAAATGTTGTTATCAAATGTTTATATTTTCAATATTTTATGTGTAATGATGGTACTTGGACATTTTACGGGTGGTTACGTGATAAACCATATGACGGGTGGTGTCGTGAATACCAGGATGGGTGGTTACGTTATAACCTCCAATGCATTGGGTATGGAAGTCGGCCGTATGGCTATTCCATTAAGTATGTGTGGAAGTCAGCCATATGGTTTTTCCATTTAAGTATGTTTATGTCCCAAGTTAACTTTATATGTTATGTGTTCTTTATATAGGTTTTATGGTAATCTTTTGGTTACAAAAGGGTAAGTAATGATATTTTATTCAGTGAATAGTTTTTACTACTTCATAAAGGTGAAAAGTATTACTTTGGTAAAGTATTCATGGTTTACTTGTTTTTTTTGAAAAACGAACAGTTTTCCTTCTTTGTGTATCGTTTAATGGGATTTTTATGCTCATCCCATTTTTTTGAAATGTTTTCCATAGGACTTAAATAGGAATAATGTCAAGGATGGGTTCACGGAAAGGCATGCTAACTAAAACATGGAACTAGACATGTTTCTTTTTAAGAGTTTTTTTATTATTTTATGCAAAATTAGTAGAAGTGTCTACTATGTAATCTATTGAGATGTAATAGTTATGAAATAATTCTATAAAACTCTAAACCTGAAAAGATCCTCTATGTAAATTATTCATTTAATTCATGATTAAGTAAGGTTTAAGGCTGTGGCCTTATAATTTGTATGGTTGAACCAAAATATAATATATTTAATTCAAGTATTATTTTTTTAAGTTACTTATTTACACAATCCTAAAATATAGAACAAGTTGAGTTCATTATGATCAATAATCATCGTAATAATGAAAATAATTTTCACTAAATGTATTATCTAATGATTCATTATCATAACATATATCCAAATGATATATATAACCATTTAAACTTTTGGATATGAATTAATATCATATAAATTCCATTGTTTATAATTATATTCATTCCACATGAACTTTCATACTCATATATAAGTATACCCATTCTGAAAACCAAGGAATCAAATGTTCCTAGGAAATAAAATTGTATCTTACAACTCATTAAAAATTCCATAAATGTACTTAATAAAAATATAATAAATAAATTAAATTTAAATAATGTTATTAATTAATTATATAATTGATTTAATTTTATTATATAGAATGTTATGTTCTAGTGAAGAACACATTTGGACATAAGGTAAGGGTTTTCTTCCCAAACCTCAATTTTCCTTCGAGTTATGCTTTCTTCATCTATAAAAAATGTAATTATTCATCAATTTTCAATAATTATTATAAATTCTGTGTATATAGTCCAAAATCACGTTGACATATAATTTCATCATTCATTTGTAATAAATACATGTTTTTTCAAGGTTCCATTTTCAAATCTTCCCATTGCGGATGCTCGATTATAGTGAACATCTCAATTTCTTTCCCATTTTCAAGTACCATCCATAATCTATTTTAAGAAAAAAAAATTTATAAAATAAATAATTGTTCATGAATTTTTTTTTTCATTACTAATTTTGTACAATCAATTATGATAAATAAAAATGATTTTTTATAAAGGAACTCTTCTTTGCAAAGTAAAAAAGGGGTATTTCTATCAAGAATTCCTCGAAGATTTTGTTAATGTATTTTCCTATATTTCAACACCTATATATAATTTTATTATTTTTTTAGGATTATACCTTATTTTTATCGTATGAAATATTTTATTAAAAGGTTTATGATCACATTTGACTTTGGATGTACTATCGTGATATCATTCACCATGATACTCAGATTGGTTAGTGATAATGATTACAAATTAGGGAATGTTATTTACTTTTCATATATTCATGTTGTTTATGTTTATCCCCAATCATATTAGGAATTAATTGTGCATAGAAAGTGATTATTGGGCACCTCTTTGTCTCCTTGATGCATTGGTTGGTCTTAATAGACAAAATGGGATTGGGTTTTGGCTGAGACCTTACCCTAGTATTTTCAAACATCTTGGCCAAGGCCTTGATGATATGTTTCAGATGTTTGACATTAAACATTCCCCCATTATTATATTATTAGTTAATAAACCATGTGATATTTTACTAGTAGTATATCAACGATTAAGGTTCATTCTCTTATGATTATTTATATGGATTTATTTTCTAAGCATCCATTCCTTCCATATTTTGCTCAAGTTTATTTTAGAAGCCATGTGTTTTTAGTTATTGATCATGGATAATGTTTATGTTTATTATAACTTATGTCGTATTAAATACCCTTACTAAGAATCTGATCCCTCCACTTTTATATTATTTATTTTTCCCCAATATTCTAAGAGGTATATTATGAATGAATTCCAAGGATAATCTAGGAGTTATAGATCATTCCAATTAAGTTGCTACGTTGTTCTCCATTTCATGTTGTAATGTAAAGTTCATGTATGTCATCTAGCATCCAAAACAACTAAATAGATCGATCCTTTAGGATACGACTTCCTTGCAATCCTACCAATGTAATAAAATAACACCCCAGCTCTGGGCTAATAGGTTGAGGTCTTTATAGTTGGTATCTGAGGAATTTTAGTAGAGACATTGGAAAATAGATTTAGAAAACATAGATTTGATAATATAACAATAATATATAATTTGATAATAAGAATATAATAACATTATAAAGTTTTGGTAAGGAGGATATTATGTGTAAATTCCTAGAAATGAATCCATGTCTAGATACTCTAAGGGGATATGGTTCTGGAATAGATGTACGTAGGCATAACAACACTAACAAGGTGTTTTGGGCCTAACTCAAGGTAACCTGGTAGATGAAAATAGGTCACACTGTGCACCTGGTTTGAATCACCTAGGGGATATTCATAGGATAAGTCTCATTTTATTTACAAACCATTATAAAATATTTAAAATTAAATATGTCCCCAAAGAAACCATGTTTTTGATTATGAGATTTTCTAAGAATAAAACATCATTTTATGTTAAATTTTTTTCTATTTTGAGACTATACCTTACATTTTATAACCTAATATAGTGTATTACATTATTTAGAAATGGTTCCAAGTGGAATTAATGGAAACTATATCAATACATGTATCATGTTTTGGGATATACCTACTATACAATATAATAATGTCAGTATCAGATTTGGGGCTGGTGTTAAGAAACATATAACTATACTAGAATCGTTGACTCATATAATGAACAATAACCTTACCCCTATGGAGAATCATATTCCACAATGTTGAGTATTAATGTTAGACTGTTGTATGAAAACAAACATTCATAATTCAATGGGAATACGAACTTGTTTTTAGATGAGTAGTGGATAAGTACCTTAGAGAATATATTTCTCTTTTTGGGAAGTAACAAAAGGGAGAAGGTTTTTGTGACAGTTTATCATATATCGAGAGATCCATATCAATGATGGTAATTAATTCAAAACACATGGGAGGATGAAAAAATTAAAAAAATGGAATGGAGGTATTTTAAGAAAATATTCCTAGAAAAACATTTTCCTCGCGAACAATGAGCGAATATGGAAAGGAAATTGTTGAATCTGAGACAAATGGAGGATGATAATATTACCAATTATGTATAAAAAAATATATGGCTATAAAGGCATGCTGTAGAATATGTATGTAATCCAAGGAGCAAGATATATCGATTCTTTAATGGTTTTAAACCATTCCTCTGTAGGGTACTAGTCACTCAAAATTTCAAACCTTATTAAGATATAGTCTCATGTACTATCAAGACAGACAAATAATTCACTAAGTATTATTACTTTAATGAAAAGAAAAAGAATAAGAGGGTGGTAGTGAAGATAATTGATACAGTGAAGAATACAAAATTGAGTTTTCTAGCATGTGATATTTATGGAAGGAAACACCCTGGAGCCTATATAAAAGGAAAATGAGTCTGTTATAAGTGTGTAAAAAAGGTCCAAAAATATTGTGATTGTAAAGGAAGGAAAGAAGATAACATTTTTCAATGTTATAATTGAAAATAGTTGGGAAATTATGAAAATTATTGTGGTACGTTTCATGGAAACATTTCCTTGGAAAGGCCAAGGGAGGCAGTACAAGTATATGTGATGACAACTATTGAGGTTGAAGATCTTAATGATGTGGTGGAAGGTACTTTATAATTTTCCTCAAAATTAGCCATTATTTTATTTTATTTTAGATTGTCACATCCTTTAATATATTCCCAGTTTTCCAAGAAAATTAAACATTTCCCTTTTGATTTAATAATGGAGTTGTCAGTCAAAACACTTATGGGATATATCATCCCAATAATGTTTTGTCAATCAGTACCCTTTATGAAACATAAAAATTCTTTAGTTGTTGAGATTAACATCATACCCATGATTGATTTTTATATAATACTCAATATGAATTGGATTTCAAATTTTGATGTGAAAATCAATTGTATGAATTAGAAAGTTAATTTCTTTTTATAATGACGTAGATCCCCTAATCATTATCTTAGAAACCTCTCCATTCAATTCTTATCTAGATCCACCCACTGTAGCTCTACAAAATTAAATTTTTAGGGAGTAGTAGAATGCAATATCAATGGGTGAGGAAAGAAATATTCAAATTAAAGATGTACCTATAATGAAATAATATTTTTATTTATTTCCATAGGATTTACCTTTACATTCTCTAGAGCGGAAAATTGATTTTTCAATTGATTTAATTTTTGGTACAAGGCCCATATCAAAGACTCCTTATTGAATTCCCATAGTAGAATTAATAGAACTAGAAAAAAAAACAGGAGGAATTGAGTGATAAAGGATTTATATTCCCTAGTGTTTCTCTATGGGGATCTCCTATTCTTTTTGTTAAGAAGAAATATGCATCTATGAGAATGTGCATTGACTACTAGGAGATCAATACTATTGTGATAAATAAAAAGTATCAACTGGCTCGCATTGAGGATTTATTCAACCCACATCAACGAGCCCAATATTTTTCAAAGATTGATGTTATATTTGGATATCATCAATTGTGTGTAAAGAAGGAAGATATTCCAAAAACAGAATTTTGAACCAGATACAGAAATTATGGGTTTACAGTAATACTATTTGGACATACTAATGAACCCTATATTTTTAGGGATCTAATGAACTTATTTTATAAGGAATATATTGATGAATTTTCTGTGGTATTTATTGATGATATATTTGTATAATAAAAAATATACGAAGATCGTGAGAATCACTTGTGCATTTTTCAGAAGACACATAGAATAAATGAATTATATGGGGAGGTTAGAAAGTGTGAATTCTGGATTAAATCAGTTTCTTTTAATGGACATATTTTATCTAATGATGGAATCCTAGTTTATCCTATGAAGACAAAAGAAATTTAGGAATGACATATATGAACAAACATAACAAAGGTATGAAGTTTTATTAGTTTTTCATTTTATTATCGGCCTTTTGTTCCAATAAAAAAATAATTTATACCAACATAACTTTTCTGACAAATAATATATATATGGGTAACAATGGGAAATTCCATCACATATTATGTTTTATTGGTATTAATTTTATATACCAACATATATTTTTTCCAGCAGATACATCTATTGATATTGATCGTTCAATGCCAAAAATTATTTTTACACCAGTTAAATCGTCCACTTTATCATACTAATACCGTCATTTTTTATTAACATGTGAATTTTTTAGTAAATATAACCATTACCATAAAATCATTTACCATCAATAAAAATTATAATAATTAACCATTTAATAACAAAAAAAATATCAGTAACAAATTAAGAGAAACCAATTTTTATATATATTACTACATTTATGACCAAAGCCAATATCCATTTTTTAAGGTCTTATTTAAAATATCTCATCAATATATTTTAATTTTCAATTTTATCTAAATATTAATATTGTTTGTATTTTTTAAATTTTTTCATTTAATAATCATTTAAATAATTTATTTAAACTTAAATTTAAATCCTTATGAGATTTTATATACTTATATATATAATTGGTACATTTAGTATTAATATTTAAACAAAACAAACATAATAAAATATAGTCAAAATAAACATGAAAAATTAATAATTCAAATTCAATAAATAAAAAACATTACAATCAATTGATTAATATTATTTTGAAAATAATTTATATTCATGTATTTAAATTATATTTCATATTATATGAAAATTAATAACTTTTATCAAATTTTATACCATTTATACATGTATTTATTATATCATTATTTTAAAAACTAAATGAAATTGTATATTTTATTTATTTAATTTTATTTTCTAACATCTCTTACAGTACTCGACCCTAATACACCCGCCTCTAGTGTGTGATCCATCCCACCCATGACTTCTTCATTGACTCATTGCATCATCGCCCTTCGCTGACATTGATGCTGCATCCGCCTTTGTGACCCCTAACTCTTCCTTGACCAGGATCCCATCATCAACCTTCGCTACCACCTCCAGCACTCTCCATCTATACCATATAACTCCTTCGTGAACCCTGCCACCTCATCCATGAATATCTTCCTACCCCACCGGCCTCCTCCATCATGACCCCCCCTCCCCCACACCAACCACACTCTTTCAATGATCATCATACCATCCCTACCAGATGACCCCCGCCCTCCCAAGCCTTCCCCACTCAACCCCCTCCTTCCTTGAACTTCCCCTCTCAACCACCACCATCCCCCGCCTTCCCCACCTGGACTTCTCCATGAGGTAGTTCTTAATATTTATTTGGTTTAATCTCCACCCCTCTTTCATCATTGATATGACTATAAATTTTAAATATATTTATTAGTTCTCATTGATATAAATGTCATTCATTATAATTTCTATACATGGCATGAGATAAGTACCATAGGGTTCCTTTGTGGTTTTTTCATCAAATATAATTTAACTTGTACATTATATTAGTTTAATTAATATATCACTTACATTATAAACTGAAATTTTCTTGGAATTCATTTCCACCACATTCTTAATGCTATTATTGACCATTTAATAAAGTGTCATCTCTTTATCCATTTCTTTATATTCAATCTTTTGATATTTTTCCCTCTTCTACTAATTTCCTTGGATTATAATATGCTTCCTCCCTTGAATACATATCTTCTGGTCAACACAATCAACCCAAAACGTGGTTTGTACATAAAATTAAGAATTGGAGGTAAACAAAGGAGTGAATTTAGGCTAGACCACATCAATGTACTCTAAAAAGAAGATGGATTTGTAGACCAGATTTCCATTATGGATGAGGTCACAGATCTTTTTTAGATGTGGATCATCAGTTGTCGATAAAACCTTTTTATACCCAATTCCTCTTATTTGTTCTTATAATTGATCCCCTTCATAGTTAGGGTCATTGGAACACTTATTTAGAATGATATGAGCTAGAAATCCAATATAATGACCTTCTCCACCACATTTGAATAGATAGACTTAGATTTCTATTTCGAATGATGCCTTTGGATGGATGTACCAAAAAAATCAAAAGGGAAAGATCACTTTGAATTAAATTACATTTTTACCAACAAAATATGAAAGATAAATTACATGACATGAAAAATGATGATGGTTTTATTAAAACTATTTTCAATATTTCTGATAATGATAATTATAGTATAGGAATGATGATGTTTTTACATGTGTTTTAACATGATGATTCCTCCTCCATTTATAGTTGAGGATTAAAGATGTCAATAATGATGAAAAGTACATATAGTATTCTATTGATGCCTTGATAATGTGTATCACGAAGAGACGTGAATTTTTTCTTAATCTATAGTTGGTTAGGGAGTGTGTGACGCAGTCGATACTACATGTTTAAGGTAATATATTGATGCCTCATCATTTTTATGTGTTCCCACCAACATCTTACTCAACTTCACCACTTTATCATGGGATGGAATAAAATATGGTTTTTTAGTGTTATCACAAATAAATATTGATGCGTCATTCGTGTGTTCAATCTAAGTATAAGGTAGGTGAGTTTCTAATTATAAGCATGGAGGGTTTATAACTGTATGAAATTTGAAATTTATGTATTGTGTGTGAAATCTATAATCTATGAAATCTTGAATATGTGGAATCTATGAAATCTATGCCCTCACCAAGTTCTCATCTAGGTTTCTTTTTGTTCCACTTATATTGAAAACACAGCTTGGCTTCTTCTTATATTTCACTCAAGGCCTATCTGAAATGTGGAATCTAGAATCTGTTTTAGTGTTCTCATTTCATTCACATACAAATGACCTGACTTCTATTTATTTTCCCTTAGATTCTTTCAACCATGATATTGATGGATCACCATTCACTCTTACAAA
Source organism: Viscum album (assembly GCA_963277665.1). Lineage (NCBI taxonomy): Eukaryota > Viridiplantae > Streptophyta > Magnoliopsida > Santalales > Viscaceae > Viscum > Viscum album. Next base: position 50,271,787 of record OY728144.1, on the reverse strand, counting down.
TAATAATCCCCCCAATGGCCCTGTAGATCTGGTACCAAGCCAACAATGGAGCCCATATGATCCAGATTATCAATCTGTGAGCCATGAAGCCCATCCCACTTGGCATCAACTAGTTCAACCTTCTGTACATAAAACATTTCACGGAGACTATTAAACGGACTGACCCTCGCCTTCTGGGCACCAATTTAAGGCCTCATGCCCCTTGTGTTGAAAAAATTGTTTTCTTCATATTTATTAATTTTTTTGGTTTTATTATTATTCATTGCGGTTCTTCATGTTTATTCAATGTCTTGTAGAGAAAAGTGGTACTTCTGTACTTGAATTTTATGATGTTAATTTCATATCAATGTGCAGGAATGATTTATAACCAGAGGCCTGGTTTGTTTATTTATCAACCTTAAATATTTTTTTTATCTAGAATCACATGAAAATCATTTTTTGTTCCATTTATAGAATCTTTCAAGGTGGTATGAGTTTTCAATATAACTGGTAGTCCAAATTATAATTGTGTGCTAAATTGAATATGCTAATATAGGAGTGATACTCTATTATGGCGGCATCTTTTCAAAATTTTAGTTTATATGACTTAAATACTATATAAGAATATTTTGGTTTAATAAATGAATGTGTAATTTTTATTTCATTATTTTCTTTGAAATCCATGGAAATATATGATTATTGAAGTAGATTAATTCATAAGTTATATTTTCAAATTACACTGTTTCTACTATATTTTCTAATTTCACGACCTACTCATTTGCATAAATGATATTATTTTTGTTGATGCATGTTATAAAATTATTTAAAATTGTGACCACATGCATGATATTTTATTTTAAAAGGTATTTTATTATAATTTTCTTGTAGTTATAAGTATGAATACAATATTTATTTTATGTTGTTAAAAGCGCATACTTTTTAATAATGAGCATGCATCATAGTGCATGTAATTATGTGAAGTTATAGAAATATTAAATGGACGTTATAAATTTTTTAACAACATGCATGATATCTGATTAAACGATTTGGAATTTTACCTACACAGACTTTAACAAAATGTCGTTTAAAAATGTAAAATATTTTAAACAACATTAATTTCATTTTATTTTATATGAGTTTTATTACAGTCCTATATTTTTTTGATATGAAATTTATTTTATGGATTTCAAGAAATTTTAGTAATTCCTTTATTGAGAAGTGATTTTTTATCATTGCTCAAGTTTTCTAGTATGGGATCGGTCTTCCAGGACAAAGGGTGAAAAACTTTGAAATGAAATGTTATCTCTCTTATTTCATGGGAATCGAGTGAATCACATCAGATTAAAATATTTTTTCATGTTAGCGGTGATGAAATCCTACTATAAACAATCGATATGTTTTTGGTTAAACTATGTTAAAAAATAATGATAATTTTTAGTTTTTAATGGATATTTAGATGAATACTGTTTTATAGGGAAGGATGAAAAAAATATTTTTAAAATTTTGTGGGTTAGATAAAACTAATGGGAGAAGTGATGAAGAAGTATTACATTGAATATTTCAGGATAAGACCCCCCAGTTTCTTATCAATGTTTTTGAATTCCCAATTCACAACTATTTCTATTGAAAAGACACACACATTCTCTTTTAGTTGATGACATTTTTTAATGTAGTTTGGAATGTTTTTATAGTTCTACTTCCTCTATAGAATGATTTAAAATGAATGTGTAGTTTTTGTGTGGGTGATAGAATGTTATGAGTTGTATGGATTGGAATGATGTTAAAATTGGGTGAAATGTATTTTTCATTAATAGTTTATATCTATTCATTTCATTGATATTTTATTTTATTTATATTAATAAATACATTAAAAAATTTACCAACATATATGATAACATTAATTCCTCATTGAAAATGTATTACAAATGAATATTATTTGTTGGAATTATTTATATTGATAGATATGTTAATTTTGGAAATAACAATACCAATAGAAATTTAAATGTTAGTAATGATATTATTAATAGATAATAAATTTTTCTAAACATTTTAACCAACAAATATTATATTTTTGGTATTATAATAATTGAAAAATAACAATTTTTATTTATCTCAATAATGTTTAATGAAAGGGTTATTAACAATAATTTAGTTATAGGGAAATTTTTGTTGGTAAAAAGTTTTACTGACAGAAAATGCACTTTTACCAAAAAATATACTCATGTTGGAAAAGGATAATTATTTTGTAGTGTTAATAACTTTTCCTAATTATCTAACCTATTAACCAAGATTAATCATAATGGTTTTGAGTTTGTATTGAAAAAAACAATGTGTTGAATGTTTTGAAGAATTAAAGGGAAGTTTTTTGAATGCTATGATCCAGACTCTACCATCGGTAATTGGTGGGTTTGTGGATTATAGTGATGCATCAATGAATGTACATGGTTTGGTCCACATGTATAATGAATGATTTATTGACTATGAAACAATTCAGTTAAAAACTCATGAACACAACTATCTAACTCATGATCTTGATTTAGTAGCTGTAATAGTTTCCTTGAAGATATGAAGACATTATCTCTATGGTGAATGTTGTGAGATATATACGGTTCACAAGAGTTTTAAATATATCTTCCCAGAAAAACAACTCAACATGTAGAAAAGGTGATGACTTAAGCTACTCAAGGATTATGATTGTTCAATACGCTACAACCCTAGGAAGGATAATAAGGTAGCCGAAGAATTGAGAAAGAAAGAATATGAAGTTCTAAATAAAATTAGGATTGACAAGGACCCTGTGTACGTAGATCTAGAAAATATGGATATGGGAATTATCAAAGAAGTTCAAACAACGTTATTTTTTCAACTAGTTTCCCAACCATCCTTATTGAAAATAATTAAAAGTTCTTAGTGTGATGATGATATTCCTAAAAAAATAATGTTCTAAATGATGGAAAGTTTACAGACTTCACGTGTGATGTTGGAATTATAAAATTTGCTAGGATGTTCTATGTTCCCTCTATACGTGAACTAAAAAGTGTGTTATTGGATGATTCTCATTGCTCAAATTTCTCTATACATTCTAGTATCACTATGATGTATAGATATCTGAAGGAACATTTCTAGTGGGATAATATGGAGCAGAAATTTTTTGATTAGGTATCAATATGTTTAGTCCTTCACGATGTGAAGGCTGAAATATAATATCCTTGAGGTTTCATGAAACCCATTTCAATTCTAGCATGGAAGTAAAATAACATCACAATGTATTTTGATACTATATTAACAAAAAATTCCATGAAATAATTATGAAATATAGGTTTTTGTTGACCGACATACCAAATCATAACATTTCCTTACTATAAGGGAGGAGTTTCCACTAGATAACCTTTCACATCTCTATATTAATGATGCTGTAATAATTTATATAGAACCCCTTTCTATTTTGTCTGATCATGATCCATTATATAAATAAAAATTCTAGAAAATTCTTGTGAAATTTATGTATACTGAGATTCATTTGATTACTTCTTATCACTGTCAAACTGATAGACAGTTTGAAAGGACCATGAAAACATTAGAATACATGTTGAGGTCATTCTACCTTAACTTTCAAGGTATGTGGGATCATTATTTTTCTTTGGTATAGTTTTACTACAATAATATTTTCCATTCCTGTATTCAAATGAAACCATATGAAGTGTTGTATGGAATGAGTTGTCGTACACCAACATATTGGGATGAATTTTGTAGAAGGAAACTTGTATGACTAGAGCTTGTGGATGAAACAACGGTGATGGTAAACACTATTCAAACCCATATCAAAGAAACTCAAAGTAGTAAAAATAGATACACCGAAATTCAAAGGAAGGATTTGTAATTTCAAGTTGGAGATCCTGTTTTTTTAAGTATCCCTATTGAAGAGAATTATAAGATTTTAGAGGAAAGGGAAATTGAGCCCCCGGTACATTGTTCATTTTCAAATTCTGGAAATTATTATAGATTAATATTAATTTTTGAAAACGACTCCTAGGTTTTCCAAAGTTCACTTTGTGTTCCATAGATCATCGTTAAAGAAGTACCTATTTGACCCAACACATGTACTATCTTTTTAAGGAATGAAATTGGTTCCTGAATTTTCATAATGTGAGGAGCCTATCTAGATTCTGGACACTAAGGAATAGGTTTAGAGGAATTGGATGACTCGATTGTTAAATGTACTTTAGAAAAATCAAAAAATTTAGGAGGCAATGTGGGATTCTGAGGATCTTTTAATGATTAACTACCAAAATATTTTGGTGTGGTGACAATCTAGAAATTTTGAGGATGAAATTTGTTTATAGGAGGCGAGAACGTAATGACCTAGAACTCTATCATTGAATTTTTTTTTCTGATGTTTATATAGTATAGATCACAAAAAATCACTTATATAACACAACAAAGATATCATAAATAAAGAACTAATGAAATAATATTTATTTCTAAAAGTTAAGGAACTTGTACCGATGATATTGTAACTCGGCATTATGAATATTAATATGAAACTTATGAATAGTAAATCAAACTAATGAATAGTAGAAAAACCCATGAATGTATATATAAAATTTAGGAACCCTATTAATGAAATTATCATGTAATTTGATCATAGTATAAGTAACTGAATGTTTTAGAAATTATTAAATTGCATGTTCATATTTTTGTTACTCATAAATATTTAATTACAATTTTATAATTAATAAAATTATTTAGAATAAAATATATTCATATAAAATATATTTATAAATTATAATTTTGTTGTTTATGGATTTTTACGATTATTTTATGATACCTTAATTAATATTTGATGTGTTATAAAATCTGTTATTGATTTAAAATATTTATTTTTCCAGTAAATGATGGTTTTAATTAAAAATTAAATTTCTCATATTTATAAAATTATTTTCATAAAATGGCGTTAATTTTTTAATTCAACATGTCAAAAATTGTTTGGAGTGGGTTTTTCGGATTTTTCTAAATTACATTAATTTTGATGAATAGTAAAATATGATAATTTGCACTAAATGAAAAATACCTGATATATTGAGTCATAGGTGATGTTTAGATGATGTAAGAACCATTAGTTCGAACTTAAATGCACTTATTATATTATTTAGTCACAAAAATCAAAAATATTTCTTATCTTGAGAAAAATTATAAAATAATGAAAAAAATAATGAGAATCACCCCACACATAAACAATAAATATCACCCCTCACCACCCCTTCGCCTCACACATTCAATGCTTTGATCCTTGTCAAATATTTGTCTAATTATCTCCAAAAGCCTCTCCACCACATACAAGAGCTCTTGGTATTAAAAAAATACCAAAACCAATCCCCTTAAGGTGGTTCTCAAGGAGGTGTATTCAAGATGTAAAATCCTCTTCCATTTCTTTTTAGTTTCTTTTCAAATCATTTTCTTTTTTAGTCTCTCCTCACCTCCTATGTAAAAATGATCCTGATAACTCCCATGTCATCTATATAATTTAATTTTATCATGTTAATAGAATATCATTACTCAAAATCCTCTCTCTCTCTCTCTTTTATTTTAAAAACAAATTCATTGTCTGAGAGGTGCCGATTTACAACCTTCGTGGATAATGGATTTTCATTCAATAATTTATCCTTTAAGGCTGGTAATGAAACCATTTTTATTGTCAAAATAGACTATAATATATGTATTTAACCTTTATTATGTTCTTTAAGTAACATATTTATATAATACAAATTGATATTATAAAATGAGTTTGTTATGATAAATAATTTTTATAATTATGCAAACACTTATCATAAAATGTATTATCTAATGTTTCATCCTCATACCATATAAAAAATTATATACATAACCATTTACACTTTTTTATGTTCATTAATATCATAAAAACCCAATTCCAGAGTTTTATACCCATTTCACATGAACATCCATACTCAAATACAAGTATACTGATCGTGAGAACCAAGGAAATGAACACTCCGGAGCAATAAAATTTTATCTTATAACTCATCAAAAAACCATAAATAAAATTAATAAAATTATAATAAATCAAATAAATTTTATAGGGTACTGAATTAATTAATTAATCTATTTAATTTTTTTTCCATGACATTATGGTCAAGTGCAGAACAGATTTGGACATAAGGTAATGGTTTTTTTTCCCAAACCTCCATTTTCATTCTAGTAATGATTTCTTTCTCTATACGCCAATGTAATTCTTCAGCATTTTAAGATAATTCTAATAATTTTTTTGTATAAATTCCAGAATCATTTTTCTAGATCATGTTATCATTTTATTATAATAAGTACATGTTTTTTCATGGTTCCCTTTTTCAAATATTCTCGACATGTGAGCCTGATTAAAGGGACCATCTCAATTTGTCAACCATTTTCAAATTCCATCCGTAATCTATTTTAAGGTTCCATTATTTTTATAAAATCAAGAATTTTTTCATGAATAAATTTATTTTTTCATTACTCCTTTTATAAAAACAATTAAGACAAATAAAAATTATTTTCTCAAAATAACTCTTCTTTGAAAAGAAAAAAAGGGGTATTTCTTTCAAGAATCCCTCGATGATTTTGTTAGATTATTTTCATCAATTTCAACACCTATATTTGATTTTTTATTTACTGAGTTTTATCTCTTATTTTTATAATCCAAAATATTTTATTAAATGGTTTATGACTGTTTTTGACTATGGATTCCCTATCTTGACACCATTCACCATGCTACTCATATAGGTTTGTGATTATGATTAGAAATTGGGTTAATGTATTTACTTTTCATATGTTCATATTATTAATGATTATCCCCATTGATATGAGGAATGAATTGGAATTATTAACTAATGGTTGGGGCCCACTACACCCCCTTGATGCATCGGTTGGTCTCATGAGTCAAAAAATTGGGTTTTGGCCAATGCCTTACCGTAGTATTTTCAGACTTCTTAGTCGAGGCCTTGATGATATGTTTCAAATGTCTATAATTATGAATTCCCTCATTATGAAATTATTAATTGATAAACCATGTGTTATTTGACTAGTATAATATCCCTAATTAAGGTTCATTATCTTGTGATCATTTATATGGATTTTGTTTACTATGATTTCATTATTTCTATATTATTCTCAAGTTTATTTTGAAAAGAATTTTGTTTTTAGTTATTGACCATGTCTAATTTTTATGTTCATAATAACATTTTTTGTCAAAAATTACCTTACTAGGAATCCGAGATCTCCTATTTCTTCTATTTTATCTTTCCCCATGATGCGAAGAGGTATATTATGAATGAATTCTAAATATAACTTAGGAGTTATGGATGATTCCAATGAAGTTACAATGTTTTTTTATTTCAAGTTATAATGTAAAGTTCATGTACGTAATCGTGCTTCCAAAACTAATAAACCAATCAGTCCTTTGGGATTCAACTTACTTGTAATCTTACCTATTTAATAATATAAGGCACTGACTACGAGATTTTAGTCCTAGGTCTTTATAGTTGTAATCTGAGGAAGTTTAGTAGAAACCATGGAAACTAGATTTATAAAACACAGATTAGGGAATATAACCCTAAGATATCCTTTGAGGAAAAGAATATAATAACATCCTATAATTTTGGAAAGGTTTATATTATGTGAAACTTTATAAAAATACATCTATGTCTAGATACTACAAGTGGATGTGGTTTTGGCACAGATATACGAAGGGGTAACAACTCTGACATGGTGTCTCCGGCCTAACTCTGGGTAACCTGGTTCACAAAAATGGGCCTCAATGTGCACATACTTTAAAAATATCGAGGAATATTCTTAGGATAATTGCAAAAAAAATAAAAACATTATAATGTATTTAAAATTCAATATGTACCCAAAGAAACGGTTATTATTATTATTAGATTATTCATGCATAAGACTTCAATTTATGTTAATATTTTTTTCTTGTTTGAGACTATACATTCCAATTCAAAACATAATCTACTATATGACATTATTTAGAAATGGTACATAATGGAAGGAATGCAAACCGTATCAATTCATGTATCCCATTTAGAGATTTTTCTCCTTTGAAAGATAATGATATCGTTATCAAATCCACAACTAGTGCGGAGAAACATACAACTATACAGGGATAGCTAATTTAGGCTATGAAAAATAACTTTACCCATATGGAGAATCCTAATCCACAATATAAAGGAGAAATTTTATATCATTTCATGGGACAACAACCTCCATCATCCAAGGGGATAAAAAACCCATTTGTAGATGATTAGTAGATAAGTTCCTTATAGAAGATATTTCTATCTTTGGGAAGTAACAAAAGGGATAAGTTTTTCATGGTAGTTTATCATCTATCAAGATATTCAAATCAATTGAGTTCACTAATTTCAAACATGAAGAAGTAGGAATAAATTAAAAATATGGACGGGAAAGATTTTAAAGAAATATTCCAAGAAAAATATTTTCCTCGCGAACAATGAGCGGATATGGAATGAAAATTTAGGAATCTAAGACAAAAGTAAGATGGCAATGCTTCAAAGTATGAATCCAAATTTACAATGTTATAAATTCATACATCAGACTACATAGATAATCTAATGAGAATGATTGGTTAATTTTTTGATGGTTTTAAACCATTCCTCTAAAGGGAAGTAGTATCCCAAAATTTTGCATTGTATGAACATGTTTTATCATGTGCTATCAAAAAGTAACGATAATTCTATATGTATTAGGGATTTAGGGGAAATAAAGAGAGGAAGAGGTTTGCAGAGGAATGAATGAATAAAGTGAATAATAAAAAAAGAATTTTACAACATGTGATACTTATGGAAGGAATCACCTATGAGCCTGCATAAATTGAAAATGAGCATTTTATAAGTTTGGATAAAAAGGCTACCAAACCCATGATTACAATGTAATTAAATATGCTACTAATTTTCAATGCTCCAATTATAAATATACTGGATGTTATGAAAAATTATTTTCATATTCGTCGAGGAAACATTCCCCAGGAAAGGCCAATGGAGCAAGGACAAGATAATGCTATCACAACTATTGAAGACGAAGTTCCAAATGATGTAGTGGTAGGTACATTAATCATTTCCTCAAAATTATCTAATGCATTATTTGATTATAGATCATTGAATTGTTTTATATATTACTAGTTTTTCTAGAAAATTAGACATTCGCCCTTTGATTTAATAAAGGATTTGTTAGTAAAAACTCCAAAGGGAAGTATAATTGCAACAAAGATGTTTCAATTTGTGACCTTTATGATACATAAACATTTTTTTTGGATGACCTAATCATTATACCCATGATTTATTTTCATATAATACTCTGTATAAATTGGCATTCAAATAATGATGCAGAAATATATTGCATGAAAAAAAAGTCATAATATTTTAGAATTATGTAGAGTCACTTATCATTAGAGAAAAAACCTCTCCATATTATTCTTATCTAGATTCATCACTAATATCTCTACTAAATTCAATTCTTGGGGAGGAAGATAATGTAAGAGCTTTGGGTGAGTAACAAGATCTAAAAATTGAGGATGTATCTATTATAAAATAATATGTTTATATATTTACATAGAATTTACTTGGACATCCTATGGAGTAGGAAATTGATTTTTTTGTCAATTTAATTCCTTTTACAATGACTATGTCGAAGACTCCTTATAGAATGGACATAGTGGAATTAGTAGAACTGAAGAAAAAAACTTTAAGAATTCAGGGATAAAAGGATTTATATTCCCTATTGTTTCTCCATGGGGAGCTCATAATCTTTTTGTAAATAAGAAATAAGGATCTATGAGACTTTTCCTTGACTACATGTATATCATTTATATTATGATAATGAACAATGATACACTTCCTAACATTGATGATTTTTTCGATCAACTTCAAGTATACCAATATTTTTCAAAGATTGATCTTCGATATGGATATCATCAATTTCATGTGAAGAAGGAAGATATTCCAAAATAGCATTTTTAATGAACTATGAACACTACAAATTTACATTAATTCCATTTGGACTGAGTAATGAACCATATGTTTTCATGGATCTTGAGAATTGAGTTTTCAAGGAATTTTTTGGATGAATTTATTGTGGTATTTAATTATGATATCTTGGTATACTCCAAAATCTATGAAGAACATGATAATAACTTGCACATTGTTCCGAATACTATATGAAGAAATATATTATATGGGAAGTGTATCAAGAGTGATTTTTGGCTTCAATCAGTTTCTTTTATTTTCTATATTTTCTCAAAATATAGAATCCTAGTTAATCCTGTGAAGACAATGGTGGTTCAGGAATGACCTACACCAATGAACATAACTGAGGTATGTAGTTTTATTGGTTTTTTAGGTTATTATCAGAGTTTAATTTAGAACCTATCATGATTACCTAGCCTGTTAATCAATCATACTCCTAAAGGGGTTAATTTCGTATTGAAAAAACAATGTGACAAATTTTTTGAATAATTAAAGAGGATATTTGTGAATGATCCTATACTGACTCTACCATAAGGAAGTGGTGGGTTTATGATTTAAAGTGATTCATCAACGAATGAACTTGGTTATGTCCTTATGCAGAATGAAATAGATATTTCATGTGAACCATGAAAGTTAAAAAATCAAGAAAAGAACTATCAAACTCATGATCTTGAGTTGCCACCTGTAATCATTGATCTGAATATATGGATACACTATCTCTATAATAAAAGATGTGAGATATATATGGATCATAAGGGAATAAAATATATCATCACATAAAAATAACTAAACATGAAGAAAAGGTGATGGATCGAGCTTCTCAAGGATATGATTGTTCAAAACACAACCACCCAAGGAAAGAGAATAAGGTAGCAGATGCATTGACCAGGAAGGATCATGAAGTTATAAAAAAATGAGGATTGAAAAAGGACCCTTTGTATAGGGATATCGAAAAGATATATATGGTAATTATCAATGAAGGTTAACCATCATTATTTTTTCAAATGGTTACCCAACCATTGTTATTCAGATCAATTTCAATTTCTCTGTGTGAATATGATAATATTCAAAACAAAATTAAAGATGTGAATAATGGGGTTTTTCTAGACATATTTTGTGAGGGTGGAATTCTGAAATTTGGGAGGAGGATATGTGTTCCCTCAAAGCCCAAGCTAAAAAGGGAGTTATTGGATAATTCCTATAGGTTGAATTTCTCAATACTCTCAAGTTTCACTAAGATGTATAGATATCTAATGGACCATTTATGGTGGGATAATTTGAAGTAAAAAATTGCTGATTAGGTAACATGATATTTTGTATTTCAATAGTTTAAGGCTGAAAGAATTGTTTTTTGAGGTTTCAGGCATCCCCTACTAGTTATTTTATATAAATATGAATACATCACTATGGATTTTGTCACTGGATTACCAGAAAAGCTTATAAGTAATGATTAAATATGGGATTTTGTTGATCGACATACCAAATCTTCACATTTACACACTATAAGGAAAGATTTTCCACTATATCTACATGAAGGACTCTATATTAATGATGTTTTAATAATACATGGAGAACATATTTCAATTATTATTGACAAGGATCCCTGATTTAAATATAAATTATAGAAAATTGTTCATAAATATTTCGATACGGTACTTTATCTAAGTATTTCTTATCATCCTCAAACTGAAAGGCTGTCTGAAAGGACCATTAAATCATTAGAATACATGTTGGGGTCATGAACACTTTAATTTCAAGATTTGTTATTAATATTTTCCATTGGAAGAGTTTTTTACATCAATAGTTTCCATTCATGTATTCCAATGGCTTCGTATGAATCATTTTATGGAAAGAGATGTCATACAACAACATGTTGGGATAATATTGGTGAATGAAAGCATGTATTCCTAGAGAGTGTGGATGAAACAAAAGTGAAGGTAAAGACAATTTGAACCCATATTAGAGAATCTCAAATTAGGAAAAATAGCTATGTTGCTAATCAAAATAAGTATTTGTAATTTCAAGTGGGATATCACATTTTCTTGAAATTATCTCCATGGAAAGTTGTACTAAGATTATGGAGGAAAGGGAAAATAAACCCTAGGTACATTGGTTCTTTTGAAATAATGGAAATAATTGGAGTTATTTCTTATCATTTGAAAATGTATCCTTGCCTTTCCAAATCTCACAATGTATTCCACATCTCTTTGTAAAGGAAGTACATGCCATACCGAACACATGTACTCTCTTCTGAAGGAATGGAATTGGAACCTGGATTATCATACTATGAAGATACAATCTGAATTATAGACACAAATGAAAATGTTTATTGGAATCAGATGACTAATATGGTAAAGTTACTTTGGAAAAATACTAAAATTAAAGAGGTGACGTGAGAGCCTAAGGGGCTTATGATGAATAACTATACACATCTTTTTGTGGGGTGAAAATCTAGAAATTTTGATGACGAAATTTCTTTATAGGAGGGGAGAATGTAATCACCCAGAACCCTATATATGAAAGTTCTCTTCTTATTTTTAAAACTTATAGATCACGTAAATTCACTTATAGAACACAATACAGTCATCATAAATGAAGAATAAATGAAATGAGAAGTTTTTCTAGAAGGTAAGGAACCTATACCATTGAAATTATATCTCGACCATAAGAATAGAGATATGAACATTAGGAATAATTAATCACACTAATGAATAGTAGAATCACCAATAAAAGTTTAAATAAAATTTACCCACCATAAAAATTGAATTATCATTTAACTATATCATAGTATAAGTAAATGAATATTTTAAAATTTGTTAAATTAGGTGTCGGCATTTTTATATGTCATAAATATTTAATTAATATTTTATAATTAACCAAATTATTTAAATGAAAACATATTCATATAAATTTTTTTCATAAATTAACATTTTTTTGTGTTATGATATTTGGACAATTTTATGAGACCTTAGTTTATTTTTTAAGTGTTATAAAATTAGTAATAGATTTAAAATACGTATTTTTCTGAGTAAATAACAGTTTTAATAAAATAAATTAATTTTCCTTATTTAGAAAATAATTTTTATAAAATGGAGCCCATTTTTTAATTTTACATGTCCAAAAATGATTAGGTTCAATTTTTAGTATTTTTTTAAAATACTTGAATTTTTGTGAATTGTAAAATAGTATAATTTGAAATAAATAATAAATACAAAATATATTGAGTCATATGTGATGTTTGTCAAATTTAAGAACCCTTGTTTATAACTCAGACACACTTATAACATTATTTATTCACAATAATAATAACTATTGATTTTTGTGACAAAATAATAAAATAATGAATAAAATAATGAGAAGTCACCCCTCCCCTCCACTATAAATATCACCCCTCACCTCCCCTTCTCCTCACAACTTCTAAGATTTGAGCTTTGTCAATTTTCTACAAAATACTCTGTAAAACACTCTCCCCCATGTCCATGAGCTCTTATTCTTAACAAAAGACCAAAACCAATCCCCTTAAGGAGGTTCTCGAATATGACAATTCAAGAGGTAAAATCCGCTTCCTTTTTTTCCTTTTAGATTGTTTTCAAATTATTTTCTTTTTTTATTATCTCCTCACCTCCTATATCCAAATGATCATGATAACTCTAGTGTAATATATATACTGAAATTATATCATATTAACTAAATATCCTTACTCAAACACCTTTATCTCTCTCTCTCTCTCTCTTTTATTTTAAAAATGAAATCATCATCCAAGAGGTGTCGATTTTCAACCATCATGGATGATGGATTTTTGTTCTTCAATATCCATTTTAAGGATTATAATGAAACAATTTTTTTTGGTTAAAATAGAGTATAATATTTGTCTTAAAACCTTTCTTATGTTTTTAAGTAATATATGTACATAATACTAAATGATAATACAAAATGAGTTTGTTATGATAAAAACTGTCATAATAATGCAAACAATAGTCACTAAATGTCTTATCAAAGGATTCATACTCATACCATATAACCAAATTCTATATATAAACTTTTATAATTACAGATATTGATTAATATCATAAAAATTTTAGTCTATAAAATGTTACCCATTCCACATGATCTTCCATACTCCTATAAAAGTATACCAATCATGAAAACTAGGGAAATGAACGCTCCTGAGCAACAAAATTGTATCTTACAACTCATAAAAAAGGACAAAAAGGAACTTAATAAAATTATAAAAAATAACATAAATGTATATAAGGTTATCAATTATTTCATTAATGGATTTAATTTTATTATCCATGACATTTTGGTCAATTAAAAAACACATTCGTAAATAAGGTAAGGGTTTTCTTCCCAAACCTTTATTTTCACTTAGGTTATTATTTCTTCCTCTATAAACCAATGTAATTATTCATCCTTTTTATATAATTCTTATAAATTCTTTTTATACTTTCCAAAATCATTTCTCTATATTATTTCATCTTTTTCGAAAACAAATTCATGTTTTCTCGTGGTTCAGTTTTCAAATCTTCTTGATATGCGTGTCTGATTACTGGGAACATCTTGATTTCATACCAATTTTCTAGTACAATCCATAATAAATTTTAATAAACCATTGTTTTTTCAAAAATAAATAATTTTTTCATGAAAGACTATATTTTTTCATTACTGGTTTTATACAAAAAATTATGACAAATAAAAATGATTCTTCCAAAAGAACTCTTCTTTGTAAAGTAAAAAGGTGGTATTTTTCAAAAGATTTATTCAATGATTTTGTTAGATTATTTTCATCTATTTCAATACCTATATTTAATTTTAATACTTTTTTAGGTTTATCAATTATTTTTATCATCAACAATATTTTATTAAATAGTTTATGTCAATTTTTTATTATCGATGTGCTATCATGATACCATCCACCATGCTACTCAGATTGGTTAGTGATTGTGATTACAGATTGGGGAAAGTTATTTATTTTTTATATTTTCATGTTGTTTATGTTTATCCCCATTCATTTGGGGAATTAATCAGCCTTATCAAGTGATGTGTTGGATCCTCTATAGGTCCTATGAGACAAAGAAAAATTGGGTTTTGGCCGAGGCCTTACCCTAGTATTTTTTGACATCAGGGTTATGGCATTAATGATATGTTTGAAATTTTTGGAGCTATTAAACCCCTCATTATGATATTATTAATTGATGAACCATGTGATATTTGAATAGTATAATATCCATGATTACGTTTCATTCTCTTATGATCAATTATATGGATTTATTTACTATGCTTTCATTCCTGCCATATTATGATTAAGCCAATTTATAATGGAAAGTGTTTTTAGTTATAGATGATGCTTAATGTTTATTTTTGTGACAACTTTATTTGTACTACATACCATTACCGATCATATGGGACCACCCTTTTCTTATGTTTTATTTTTTCCTAGGATGTGAAGAGGTATATTAGGAATGACTTACAAGGATAATCTAGGAGTTATGGATGTTTATAATGAAGATATAATGTTGTTTTTCATTTCAAGTGGTAATTTAAAGTTCATGTATGTAATCTAGCTTCCAAAAATGATAAAATGATTGGTCCATTGGGATACGAATTCCTTGTAATCATACCAATATAATCAGGTAAAGAAACATCTCTAAGCTTCCGGGTTAGGGTCCTTACAGTTGGTATCTAAAGATGTTTATTAGAAACCTTTGAAACTAGATTTAGAAAACATAGATTATGGAACATAATTATAAGATGGACATTGTAGATAAGGATAGAATAAAATACTAAATTTTTTTGGAAGTTATAGATTATGTGGAACATACTTGAAATACATCCTTGTATTTATACTAAAATTGGATATGGTTCTAGCACAAATGTACCAAGGGGCAACAACTCCGATAAGGTGTCCTGGGCATAACTCAGGGTATCCTGGTACATCAAAATGGAACTTACTACACGCCTAGTTTGACACTCTGAGGGAATATTATTAGGATAATTCACATTTTCTTGGAAAACCATTATGTATTATTTGATAGTAAAATTTTCCCCAAAGAAACCATGTTTATGATTATGATATTATCTATTCATAAAACATTAATTTATGTTAAGTGGTTTGAAATTATAAACTATACATTATAATTCATAACCAAATATAGTGTATTTTATTATATAGAATTGGCGCCCAGTAGAAGGAATGGAAATCATATCATTGCATGTATCCCATGTAAATATTTCCCTCCAATAAAATATAATTATTTCGCTATCGAATATAAGACTAGTTTTGAGAAACTTATAACTATACTAGGATAGCTGACTCAGGATTTAAAAATAATATTATATGTATATAGCATCCTGATCCATAACATAGAGAAGAAATGTTATACCATTTCATGTGATAAAAACCTCCATCATTCAATGGGACTAAAAAACCATTTGTAGATGAGTAGTGGATAAGTTCCTTAGAGAATATATTTCTCACTTTGGGAAGTAAGCAAAGGAAGGAGGTTTTCCAAGTAGTTTACCAACTATAGAGAGATGCAGATTAATTGTTGTCACTAATTTAAAACTCAAAGGATGAGAAATAAATTGGAAAAATGGAATGAAGGGATTTTAAGGACATTTTTTTATAAAAATATTTTCCTTGCAAACAATGAGGGGATATAGAATGACAATGCTTGAATTTGAGGCAAAAGAAGGATGAGATTTTTGTTAAGTATGAATCCAACTTTGCAAGGTTATAATGGAATACTGAAGACTACATACATAATCTAAGGAGAAATATTGATTAATTATTTGATGGTTCAAAACTCTTCATCTGAAGGGCCCTAGTCTCCCAACATTTCTCATCGTATGAAGATATAGTCTCATGTCCTATCAAGACATAAATATAATTCTTTTTGCCTTATAACTTTAAGGTAAATCAAGAGAAGAAGAGGGTGCTGGATGGAAAGAATAGATAAGAGGAAGAATAAAAAATGGAGTTTTAAAAAATGATACTTTTAGAAGGAAACACAACTGAGCCTACATAAAATGAAAAGGATTTTGTTACAAGTGTGGAGAACAATTTTACCACTCCTATTATTGTATCGGAAAGAAAAAATCTATTAATGTTCAATGCTACATTTTTAATGAGATATAACATTATTAAAATGACTTTATTAAACATTAAAGAAAATTTCCCCATAAAAATCCAAGAGAGAAATACCAAGATTATACAATCACAACTATTGAGTTTGAATTTCCTAATGTAGTGGTAAGTACTTTAATAATTTCCTCAAATTTAAACAATGCTTTATTTCACTATATATCATCGCATTATTTTATATCATGCTAGTTTTTCAAAAAAATAAGACATTTACCTTTTTATTTAATAAATAAGTTCTCAGCCAATACTCATAAGGGAAGTATCATTATTATAAATATGTATCATTTTGTCCCCTTTATGAAACATAAAATTTCTTTAATTACAGAACATATCATCATACCCATGATATATTTTGATATAATTCTTGATATGAATTGGATTTAAAATAATGAAGTGAAAATCTATTATAACGAGAATAAAGTTATAATTTTTTAGAATGATGTATAGTCCCTTCTATTTTGAGAAGAAACCTCATCATATGATTCTAATATAGATCAACCCCCAGTAGCTTTACTGAATTCTACTCTTAGGGAGGAATAAAAAACAATATCTATGGGAGAGGAATGAAATAAGAAATTTTAGGATTTACCTATTGTGAAATAATGTGTTGATGTATTTCTAGAGGACTCACTTGGACATACTCTGGAGTAGGAACTTGAGTTTTCTATTTATTTAATTCTAATTATAGGGCCTATATCAAATAATATTTATAGAATGTCCACAATGGAATTAGTAGAAATAAAGGAAAAACTATCAGACTTGAGTGATAAAAGATTTATCTACCCTAGTGTTTCTCTATGGGGTTCTCCTGTTCATTTTATTAAAAAGAAATATTGATCTATGAGACTGTGCATTGACTACATGGAGACAAACTCTATTATGAAATAGAAAAAGTATCCCTTTCCTTGCATTCATGATTTATTCGACCAAATTCAAGGATCCCAATATTTTTGAAATATTGATATTCTATCTAGATAACATAAATTTCATGTGAAGAGGAATAATATTCCAAAAAATAGTATTTGGAAGCAGCTATGGACATTACGAGTTTACAGTAATTCCATTTGGACTGAGTAATGCACCATATATTTTCATGGATCTAATGAATATATTTTTCATGGAATATCTTTGATAAATTTTTTCTGGTATTTGTTGATGACATATTTGTATACTCCAAAATATATGAAGATCATGAGAATCGCTTGGGAATTGCTTAGAAGTCACTTAGAAGAAATTAATTATATGTGAAGTTTAGAATGTGTGAATGTTGGATTCAATATGTTTTTTTTTCTTATCTATATTGTCTCCAAATATACAATACTAGCTAATACTATGAAGTCCATGGAAATTAAAGAATGAACTACACCAACGAACACAACCTAGGTATGTAGTTTTATGGGGTTTTCAGGTTATTATCGGCGTTTTATTCATAACTTCACCTGATTAGATATCCTGTTAAGCAAGCTTACTCGTAAATGGGTTATGTTCATATGGAAATAGAACATGAATTTTTTTTTGAATATTTAAAGAGTATATTTTTTAATTCTCTAATCCTGAATCTACCATTGGGAAATGTTGGGTTTATGATTTCTAGTGATGCATCAAAGAAATTTCTTGATTGGATCCTAATCCAGAATGAAATAGTTATCTCCTATGCATCATGGTATTTAAAAACTCAGGAATAGAACTATCCAACTCATGATCTCAATTTAGTAGCTATAATATTTTCTATTAAGAAATAGATACACCGTCTCTATCGTGAAAGATATGAGATATATATGGGTCAAGAGTTTGAAATATATATTCTCACATAAATAACTCTGCACGAGGTAAAGGTGATGGCTCGAGAATCTCAAGGATTATTATTGTTCAATACACTACCACCCAAGTAAGGAGAATAAGGTAGAAAATGCTTCGAGCAGGAAGGAGCATGGAGTTCTAAATAAAATTAGGATTGACAAGGACCCTCTGTATACAGTTCTAGAAACGATGGATCTGGAAATTATCATGGAAGGTGAAACATTATTACTTTTTCATCTTTTTTCACAAACATTTTTATTGGAAACAGTTAAAATTTGTTAGTGTTATGATGATAATCTTCAAAAGAAAAATAATGTTGTGGATGATGGGAAGTTTTTAAAAATGATGTGTGAGGATGGAATTATGAAATTTGGGAGGAGGCTATGTGGGTCTTCTATACCTGAGCTAAAAAGGGTGTTATTATATAATTCCCATAGTTTCAATTTCCCAATAAACCCCAGTATAACTATTATTTATAGATATCCGAAGGAACATTTCTTATGGGATAATATAAAGCATGAAATTTCTTACTATGTATCAAGAGGTTTAGTATTTCAACAGGTGAATGCTTAAAGAAAACATCTGAGTGGTTTTGTGAAACCCCTCTATATTTCTACATATAAATAGGAGGACAACACTATAGATTTTGTTGTTGGATTACCAAAAACTCTTAGAAATAATGATGTAGTATGGAGGTTTGTTGATCAAATTACCTAATCTGCACATTTCCATTCCATAGGGGATGATTTTCCACTAGAGTACCCTACATGAATCTATACTAATGAATTTTTAAGACTTTATGGAGCACCTCTTTCTATTATTTCTAATCATGACCCCTGATTTACATTGAAATTTTGGAAAAGGCTTCATAACTAATTGGATACTAAGCTTCATTTGAGTACTTCTTATCACCCTCAAACTTACAGGTTGTCTGAAAGGACCATTCAAACATTATATAACTTGTTGAGGTCAGGATCCCTTGACTTTAAAGGTATGTGGGATCATTATTTTTGTTTGTTATATTTTTTATACAATTATAATTTCAATTCATGTATTCAAATGAACCCATAAGAAGCATTGTATGGAAAGAGATGTTGTACCCCAACATTTTTGGATGAAGTTGGTTAAAGGAACTTGATAGGCCTATAGATTTTATAGGAAACAATAATATAGTTAAATATTATTCAAACACATATCTAAGTATCTAAAATTAAAAAAATGATCTATGCCAAAAATCTAAGGATGGAATTGTAATTTCATGTTGCATATCATGTTTTCTTAAAAGTATATCCATTAAAGGGTGTTATAAGACTTGGGAGGAAAGAGAAAATGAACCCCAGGGACATTGGTCCTTTTGAAATTATGGAATTAATTGGATTAATGTCATATCATTTGTAAATGAATCATATCATTTCCAAAGTTCACAATGCATTCCACATCTCTATGTTAAGGAAGTACATTCCAGATCCAACACATGTACTCTCTTCTAAATGAATGGAATTGGAACCTAACTTGTCACACTCTAAAAAGCATATCCAGGTTCTGGACACTAAATAAAAAGTGTTTAGGAATCACATAACTCGTCTGGTAATGGTACATTAGAAAAATCATAAAATTGATGTGGTGATGTGGGAGCCTGAAGAACTTTTAATGAATAACTACCCAAATAATTTTGTGGGGTGAAAATTTGGAAATTTCTAGGATGAATGTTTTTTATAGGAGGGGAGAATTTAGCGAACCACAACCCTATCAAAGTAATTTTCCTTCTTATATTTAAACAGTATATATCCCAAAAAATCACTTATATAACACAATACAAGAATCCTACAAGAATACCGAATGAAATAAGAGGTATTTCTAGAATTTTAAGAACATATATCCTTGAAATAGTAACTTGAACTTTAGAATAGTAATATGACCCTTATGAATAGTAAATAAGAATTATGAATACTAAAATAAACCATGAATGTATAAATAAAATTCAGGAACCTTATAAATGAATGTATTATGTAATTATATCATTGTATAAGTAAATGAATATTTTAAAAATTGTTAAATTTGGTTTTTTATTTTTGAAATTCATAAATATTTAATTAAAATTTTATAATTAATAAAATTATTTAGAAGAAAATATTTTCCTATAAATTTTATTCATAAATTAAAATTTAGTTGTCTTATGATTTTAGAATAATTTTATGGTACCTTAGTTGATTTTTAAAGTGTTATAAAATCAGTTAGATGTTTAAAATATGTATTTTTAGAGTAAATGATGGTTTTAATTAAAAATAAAATTTCTCATATTTTGAAAATTAGTTTCATAATATGTATTACATTTTTTATTTCTATATGTTCAAAAATGATTAGGGGTTAATTTTTGGTTTTTTTCTAACATACTTTTTTTTGTGAGTAGTAAAATATGATAATTTTCCATAAATGATAAATACATGATTTATTGATTCATATGAAATGTTTGGATTATGTTAGTACCCTTGGTTCTAAATCAAATCCACTTATTACTATATTTAGTCATAATAATCAACATTGTTTCTTGAGTTGAGGAAAATAATAAAATAATAAATAAAATTATGAGAAATCACCCCTCTCCTCCATTATAATTACCACCCATCACCACCCCTTCTCCTCACACAATAGAATATTTTTTCCTTGTAAAATTTCTTCACAATAATTTCAGAAATATTCTCCCCCAATTACATGATCTCTTAGTCTTAAAAAAATACCCAAACCAATGTCTTTGAAGAGGTTCTCAAGGAGGAGTTTTCAAGTCGTTAAATCCTCTTCATTTTCCATTTAGTTTCTTTCCAAATTCTTTTATTTTATTATTCTCTCCACACCTCCTCTGTACAAATGGGAATGATGATTTCAATATCATATATATACTTGAATTATATCAATTTAATGTTATATCCTTAATAAAACTCTTTTCTCCCTCTATTTTATTTTAAAAACAAAATCATCATCTTAGAGGTGCTGATTTACCACCTTCATGAACGATAGATTTTTATTCTTCAACTTATCCTTAATGGATAGTAATGAAACCATTTTTATGATGAAACCAAACTCTAATATATTGAATACAACATTTCTTGTATCCTAGAATTAATATATTTACATAAATCTAATTTATAAAACAAAATGAGTTCATTATCTTTCATAATCACCATAATAATGAAAACAATTATCACTAATTGTCTTATCAAATGATTCATCCTCATACCATATAAATAAATGATATAAATAACCATTTACACTTAATTATTTTCATTAATATCTTATAATTTCAATTCTAGAAAATTATATCCATTACACATGAACTTCCATACTCATATACAAGTATACCGATCGTGAAAAACAAGGTAACTTTTGGCATCCATAACATACTTACATTGTAGCTATCACAGCTACATAGGGAGTTACTTTGGAATAACCATAATAGTTTATTCCCTAAATCTCTTAGGAGATACATCAACGTTTACCTCTTTCACGTTACCCAATGCATTGGAAAGACATCTCGGGCTCACTCGCCATAGGTTTATCATGGAACAACCTGTATGCATAAATAATTCCCAAGAACCATAACATGATCATAACACATAACATAAGCATAAAGGAAAGATAAAACTACCACATTGAAATAACAATAAAAAATTAAATGTATTAACGTATAAAAATCATTATCAAAACCATTTTCAATACCAAAAATACGTAAAATAGTATATGGTATTTATTTTCCCTTTTAAAACAATACGGCTCGTTAAGGAAGCCAAAGATCAAATAATACTTACGGCGGCAGAAAGGCCATTGTCACCACATACACTAAAAAGAAATTTTTTTTATTTAAGTAAAATGCTTCATTGAAAAATATTCCATTTGAATGAAATGAAAAGTAAAATGTGTTTATACAGCATATAAATGAAAGTCGTGTATTAGAACAAAATATGCCTTTACGAAAGGAGATTGAGATGAAGTCTCTTACCTCATGTCCGACTTGACTCGATCATTCTTTAATATCCTGAATAATAAAATAATGTTAATTTATACTTTCTTAAGAACCTTTTTCAAGTTTATTATTCCTTTTATATCACTTATTACCATGTTATAAACATTATTGAATCATTTAAGTTAACAATGTTCGTTTTGTCGATATTTGGTACTTGTGTAAAAAATGAACACCTTATATTTACAAGTTGTCCATGTGGTCAGTAGTCTATTATATCCAGAATGATATTCATTATTTATATATCATATATATCATATATATCTAGTATATATATATATATATATAACAGTACATATAATTTGGAGTTAAGAAATGAAATGCACCGTTCATGGAGACGGTAAGCTGTATGTACGCATGAACGCTACATTAATTTCTATTTATTATTTTAATGAAATGAAAAAATAATTATATATAGTTATATTGTAATTCCAGTATAATATAATATATAATTTCATTAACTCCATCCTTTATACATCCCATATATGGCATTAACGAGTCATATCACTTTGAGGGGGCGGTAGTCCGCACTTCCTCAAATGAAATTATTGCGTTTACCCATAATGGAAACCATAAAGGATTGATATAAAAAAATAAAGAAGATTAAATAAAAAATAAACATAATATATTTCATTTATAAATATTGTGTCATCTTAATGGCCACTATGATAGGCGGTAGAAGTTAATCGAACAATCATCATCTCGTGAGACGTTAGTTTTCCATCCACCGAAACAGTATGTTCTTCACCCATTAGATGAAGGTGTGTATAAGTGTAGTTCGAATACATCTCATAAAAAAAATCCATATATATTGAGGATACTTTTGTTGTTATAAATGAAAGGAATTAAAAGCGTTTAGCAGTTGGAGAAGTAAAATAAAAGAAAATAATTTAAGAGAAACTGGTACCTTGAATTTGGGTAACTCCCTTTAGTATAAACCAAAAGGGTTTCTTGAAGTGCCTTCTGCCAGAGTTAAAGCTTTTAGGAGGAGGATATAGATGTAGGGAGATTAATTGGGCAGAGTGTGGAGAAGCAAAAGGGCTTGGGAGGTGTGATGAATTGGTTATAAGTGAGGGATTTTTATAAGGGGTGGACTGGCTCTTTAGGAAAGTCTAATAATATTATTTTATTATATAATGATATTGGGTTTCTAAATGTCCAAAACTAATTAAAGTCAAATATAAGGTGACTCATGGTCGAAATAAAATTATCCAACAATAATTGGACAGTTTTTGGATACTGTTGTAATATTTATAATCGTATTTATTTTAATCTTTTATTAATGAGGTAAATACTACATCATTATTATGTAAAAAATAATTTAATTTATTTGATGACTAAAAATTATAAAAAAATATGATGATGTAGGAAATAATTTTATCTTTCCAATGAATCTTTATAGTTGAAAATATAATTTATTTAATCCATTGTAATAATTAATTTACTAAAAGATATTTGTTTTTTTTCATTTTTCCATTACTTTAAGTTAATTAATATAATGTGTCATTATCACTCACAAGTGGCTCAATGGGGTCCCAAAATAGACCCAAAGATGTCCATGGTCGTAAATGACTCAACTAATAAGTTCTGGACAAGTGTTAAAGTAATTTTAAATTATTATAATATTCTTTTTACATTGAATTGCCCTATTTACCTTTAACCGGGGGAAATAAAAGTCAAAAGTTACTATTCAGTAAAAAATATATTCTTCTTATTGAACCAAATTTTACTTAATAATAACAAAAATGTATGTAGTATTTTAAAAAGTCAATTTATTGAAGTGGTAAAATTTCATTTAAATGAATAAGTCAGTTTTTAACTACTACTAAGTGGTTTCACTATTCATCAAAAATTCATGTTTTTCAAAAAACTGCCAAAACTTCCTCCTAAGATATTTTTGATATTACAAATTCAAAAATGATATATATTTTTCAAAATTGAAAACATAGAAGTGGAATTAATTAATTTACAATTAATCCCCATTTTTAAAGCAAATAGAGTGTTTTTAAGAAACAATACCTATCAAAAGGTTAACACTTGTTCATGTCCAATTTCAAAGTGACATTAATTCCAATGAAAAACTTTTCATTAAATGGTAAAAATATATTCTAATTACACATTAAAACCAATTTATAAAATAATCTAACCATATAAATAAATTATTTTAAAGCACAGTTTTGAATTAAAATACATAAAATTTCACTATTCATTAAAAATTGAATTTTATCTGAAAAAAACAAAACATTACCCAAAGTAAATTTTAATGTCACCATTGTAATGAAATATTTATTTGGTCTAATAGAATGTATTAAAGTGACTAAAACTATATTTAAATAGGGTTCTCCTTTAAAAGGTGGTAAATCGACCTTTTAAAGTAAAATATGCTTAAAATTAGATTCATTCGCATTTTAAGCCTCTAACTTTTATTTTATAAATGTAAATACATTTAATAAACATGTATAATCATATTGTAGTTAGTTTTGTTCATTCCCGCCAATATAACGGCTATGAGTTAACTAATATTAAAAATAATATTATTATATTATTAGTGTGCAGCGTAAGATTTCAAATAAACTCGTTGTTGCGTATCGGGTCCTCTAGCGAACATAGAAACCCCTTTAAAATAAAATTAATATTTAATTCAAAAAATATGAATTAAAATGAAAAAGTCATATTTTTCTATTAATCTAGGTTGTTACATCTTTCCTGCCTTTTCGAAATTGTGACCTCTCAATTTTATTCACTTAACAAATAAATGAGGGTATTTATCCCTCATAGCATTTTTAGATTTCCAAGTTGCCTCTTCAACCATATGATTTTTCCACAAAACCATTACCTGGTGAATAACCTTATTCAGCAAAAGTTTCTCTCTACGGTCAAAAATCTGGACTGGTTATTCCTCATTAGAGAGATTCTCTTCCAACAGAACTACCTCTGGACTTAAAACATGATATGGATCTGGCATGTACTTTCTCAACATTGAAACATGAAAAACATTGTGTACATGGGATAAA
Source organism: Viscum album (assembly GCA_963277665.1). Lineage (NCBI taxonomy): Eukaryota > Viridiplantae > Streptophyta > Magnoliopsida > Santalales > Viscaceae > Viscum > Viscum album. The sequence continues at coordinate 50,245,795 of OY728144.1, read as the reverse complement.
CTTAGAGGTAAATCCACTTTGTACGCAACTAATCCATCTTTCTCTAGGATTTTATAAGGTCCAATGAACCTCCTACTCAACATTCCCTTCTTTTCAAATGCATCACACTTTTCCATAGAGAAACTTTGAGAAAGATATGATCACCTACCTCAAAAGAAATATCCTTCCTCTGGTTATCAGCATAACTTTTCTGTCTGCTTTGAGTTGTTCTCATGTGCTTCTGAATCAACTGAACTTTCTCTGCCATCTCTTCTACCAATTCTAGTCCCATTAGCTTCCTTTCACCTATTTCATACCAAAAATATGGAGTTCGAAAATGCTTTCCATATAATACCTCAAATGGAGCCATCTGTATACTATAATGAAAACAGTTATTATATGAAAATTCAACTAAATAAAGATGATGGACCCAACTTCCCTGATAATCCATCGATCAAGAACATAACATATCCTCCAATGTATGAATTTTTTGTTCTGATTTCCCATTTGATTGAGGATGAAAAGTTGTACTAAAATTTAATTCAGTACCCAATGACTTATGAAGGCCTTTCCAAAAGATAGAAGTAAACCTGGGATCACAATCAGATACAATAGAAAGGGGAACTTCATTCAACCTGACTATCTCTGTAACATAAAACCGAGAAAGTCGATCTAGAGACAAAGTATCTCGAATAGGAAGTAAATGAGAAGATTTAGACAATCGATCAACAAGACCCCAGATTGCATTATTACCTTGAGATGTCTTCGGTAATCCCACAATGAAGTCCATGGACATATTTTCCCATTTCCACTCTAGCACTAGCAAAGATTGAAGCATCCCTTTTGGAAACTACCATCCAGTTTTAACCTGCATACAAGTCAAACACTTCATAGTAAAATCAGCAATATCTCTTTTCATTCCATCCCCCGAGTAATACTCCCGAAGATCTATATACATCGTAGTACATCTAGCATGAACTGAAAACTAGGAACTATGAGTTTCACATAACAACACATTCTTCAACTATGAATCACAAGGCACACCTAATCTCTTTCCAAATCACAAAACACAATCATTATCAATATTAAATTCAGGAAACTTACCCTTTTAACCCAACACTACCTTTTTTTGCAACTCATTTTATTCCTTCTGTACTTGCTTAATTCTGTCTGATTGAGATGATCTCACTAACACTTTTTCGACTCAATGCATCAGCCACATTTTTTGCTTTTCCCGGATGCTAATGAATCGTGAAATTATAATCCTTGATTAATTACATCTATCTCCTCTATCTCATGTCCAATTATTTTTGAGTGAATATATACTTTAAACTTTTGTGATCAGTATATATTTTACATTTTACTCCATAAAAATGATGCCTCCATATTTTTAAAGCAAAAAACAAAAGAAGCTAATTCCAAATCATGTGTAGGGTAATTTAACTCATGTGGTTTCAACTAACGTGAAGCATAAGAAATTAACTGATCATTCTGCAATTGGACACAACCATGTCCCATCAACGAAGCATCACTGTAGATAACAAACTCACTATTTCTGGATGGCATTGCCAAAACTGGAGCATTCACCAATCTTTTTTTCAATTCTTGAAAACAATCATCACATTCTTTTGACCAAATGAACTTAACACCTTTCCGAGTTAACATAGTCATTGGACTAGATAACCATGAAAATTTTCAATAGACCTCCAGTAATAACATACCATACCAAGAAAACTACAGATCCCAGTTATATTTGTGGGTATTGTCGATTCTTCAATAACTTTTGTTTTAGTAGGATCAACTGTTTTGCCATTTATTTAAACAATGTAACCAAGGAAAGAAATTTGTTGCAACCAAACTCACACTTTCTGAATTTACCAAATAGTTTATTTTATTTTAAAGATTGTAAGACAACCCTTAAATGACTTTCATGTTTCTATTTACTTTTGGAATAAACCAACATATCATCAATGAACACAACCACAAACTTCTCCTAGAACTTACGGAAAATTCTATTCATAATATCCATGAATACAACATGTGAATTGGTTAAACCAAAAGGCATAACTTCAAATTCATAATGGCCATATCTAGTATGAAATGAGGCCTTCAGAATGTCTTCTTCTTTTATTTTCAACTGATGGTACCCTGATATCAAGTCAATCATCAAAAAATACTGAGCTCCCTGGAGCTGATCAAATAAATCATTGATATGAGGCAAAGGATAATTTATCTTAACATAGATATTATTCAATGCTCTATAATCAATGCAAAGTCTCATTGAACCATATTTCTTTTTAAAAAACAAGACAGGACCACCCCATGGTGATGTGATAAGTCGAATGAAACCTTTATCTAATAACTCATGAAATTTCTTCTTTAATACTAAAATTTCAATTTGAGCCATTTGATAAGGGGGTTTTGAAATTGGATTGGCATCAGGAACTAAGTCAACGGTAATTTCAACTTCCCAGTTAGGTATAATACCAGGAAACTCATTATAAAAAACAATATTGTACTCATTTACCCCCAAAACATCATTTATCTGCACAGTTACTTTGTTTTCAATAATATGTGCAAGGTGACATTCATTTTCATCTTTTACTAGTTTCTGAGCTTCCTGATATGTTATCAAAAGTAAGGGTTCATTATTGTATAAAAACTGGAAATCATTCGGAAAATAAACCTATTTAGCTCTTCACTCAATCTTAGTATGATAAAAAAATCCAATACATGCCCAAAATAACATCAAACTCTACTAGAGGAAAAAAAATAAGGTTTGCAGGTAGATTTATTCTGCACACAAGGACAAGAATGTTCTTATGTTTTCTTTTTGTCTCAAAATTTCGTCCAGGTGTATTAAAAATAAGTTCTGTATTCATATCTTCAGATGGAATTATGTATTTACTAGAAAAAAATCTCAGAAATGAAAGACTGTGTAGACCCTGAATCAAAAAAAAAAACATTGGCATAATCTGAACAAATGTACAATGAACCTGATAATACTTCATTTGATGGTCAAACTTCTGCAGAAGTATTTGCAAAGAATTTCACTACCCTTTTCAGCTTGTAGTCTGGATGATTTCCCTCAATTGAGTTCTCTATTGGACACTCATTTACATAATGACCCATTTCATTACACTTAAAGCATTTTACTAACTATAAATCATATTTTCTCTTACTATTACCCTGATCTTTTTCAGTGCAATTAAGAGCCTTATGTCTCATTTTACCACATTGGAAGCACTTACTAGAATTCAAAAGACATTCCCCAGCATGATTTTTACCACAGTTTTCACAAACTAAAAACTCAAGTTTCTTACCATCAGACTTTTTTGAAGAGTTCTTCCCTTTTTTCTGCCACCTCGACCTCTTATTATGTTGTTTTTCAAAGAACATATGATCATCTACAAAATCCATTTCCACCTTCTCCACACAACGAAGAAGATTTTCATAAATTTTGAACTCATGAAGAGATAAAGACCATCTATACTTTGGCTTTAATTCTGAGTAAAAACAATTGATTTTACTATCAATATCTCGTAAGAAATTTAGAGCATACCTTGCCAGTTGATTGAATTTTTCTTCATAAATAGCCACTGATTCATCCTCCTAACTCCATTCACAGAATTGTTTTTCTATCCTAATATGAACCACCTTATGAAAATGTTTCACAAGAAACATACCTTTGAATTTATCCCAATCAAGGGCATCAATCTCCTCACTATCCCAGAAATTTTTCACCATGGACCACCACTAATCAGCTTCACCTTCAAAAATGGTAAATTCAAAGACCAAAATTTTGATGTTCTGAACACCGCATGACTTCAAAAAATTTCTCCAGCGCATTAGTCCACCCTTCTGCTAGCACAGGGTCAGATGATCCTCTAAATGATAGGGGATGTTGCCTCATGAAATGCTCTACTACTAACATATTCCTCTATGGTTGATCTGGCTGATCTCGTGCATGGATACCACCACCATTTATAGCTTGATCCAAATGTGCCATTAATGCAACAAACTGTTCATTTCCAATTCCAACCATCTCAGGTTTCTGATTTGGATGGTTATCTTCCACTTGCTGTCATCCCAACATAGCTGCCATGTTTCCTCTACGGAAAACCATTCTGAACACAGAAATATCTTAGGTGAAGAAACATGGTAATCTATAAAAGCTATAAGATTTTAATATTAACATAAATTACTTTATGGATATTAATTTAACAATACCCTAACTCCTAAAGTTATCTAAACCGACCTCTGATTACAACTATAAGGACCCGACCTTAAAAAATTACATAATGTTGAATTAAATGAATTAATTCACATTGAGGATCTTTTCAGGTTTAGAGTTTTAGAGAATTAGAACATAACTATTACATCTCAAAAGATTACAAAGTACAAAATTATACTCAGTTTCCATTTTATTCAATAAATAAAAACTCTTGAAAAAATAGAGTCATGTCTAGTTCAATGTTTTAGACAGCATGACTTTTCTATGATCCCATCCTTGTCCCTATTCGAATTTAAGTCCAGCAAAAAACATTTCAAAACATTGGATGAGCATAAAAACCTCAGTAAGGGTTATAAAACAATGAAAGAAAACATTAGTTCATAAATACATAAAAAATATGAACTCTTTTACTTACCTCATGAAAACATAAGATTTATGAATAACACATAGAAATCATAAATCATAACGATAACTTGTGGCATCTATAACATACTTACACTGTAGCTATCAGATCTACATAGAGAGTTACTTTGGAATACCCATCATAGTATATTCCAAAAATCACTTAGGAGAAACATCCACGTTTACCTCCGTCACATTACACTGTGCATTGGAGAGCTATCTCAGGCTCACCCGCCCTAGGTTTATCACAGAACCACACGTATACGTAAATAATTCCCATGAACCAGAAAATGATCATAACACATAACATAAGAAAAAAAGGAAAGATAATATTCCCACATTGCAATAAAAATATAAAATTTCAATATATTAACGTATCAAAATCATTATGAAACCATTTTCAATACCAAAAATATGTAATATAGTATATGGTATTTATTTTCCTTTTAAAAACATTACGGCTTGTTAAGGAAGCCAAAGATCAAATAATACCTGCGACGGCGGAATGGTCGTTGTCACCACTTACGTTAAAAAGAAACATTCTTTCTTTTGAAATTTTGTAAAACACTTCGTAGAAAAAAATTCCCTTTGAAGGAAATGAAATGTTAGAGTTTTTTATACATCGAATAAAATAAAGTCCTATATTACAACAAAATATGCCTCAATGAAAGGAGATTTAGACGAAGTCCCCTTACTTCGTGTCCGACTTGACTAGATCGTTCTTTAATCTCCTGAATAAAAAACTAAAGTTAATTTATACTTTATTAATAACCTTTTTTATTTTTATTATTCATTTTATATAACTTATTACCTTGTTATAAACATTATGTAATCATTTCAATTAATAACATTCATTTAGTCGATATTTGGTACTTGAGTAAAAAATGAACACCTTATATTTACAAGTTTTCCATGTGGTCAATAGTCCATTATATCTAGAATGGTATTCATTATTTAGATATCATATACATAATATATATCCAATATATATATATATATATATATATATATATCATTACATATCATTGTGAGGTATGAAATGAAATGCACCGTTCATGGAGACGGTAAGCTGTACGTACGCATGAACGCTACTTTCATTTCTATTTTTTATTTTTATGGAATGAAAACATAATGAAACATAGGTGTATTATAATTCCAGTATAATATCATATATAATATCATTAACTCCATCCTTTATGCATCCCACATATGGCATTAACGAGTCATATCACTTTGAGGGGGCGGTAGTCCACACTTCCTTAAATGAAATAATTGCGTTTACCAATAATGGAAACCATAAAGGTATGATAAAAAGTATAATACATAATCATAAAGAAAGCATAAAAATAATATATATCATATATAAATATAGTGTCATCTTAATGGACACTATGATAGGAGGTAGGAGATAATCGAACAATCATCGTCTCGTGAGGCGTTAGTTTTCCATCCACCGAAATAGTATGTTTTTAACCCATTAGATGGAGCTGTGTGTAAGTGTAGTTAGACTCCATCTCATAACAACATCCTAGTATATTGTGGATACTATTTTTTTATAAAATAAATTTTAAAAAAGTGTTTAGGTTTGGAGAAGTAAAATAAAAGAATAGAAGTTAAGAGAAATTGTTACCTTGAATTTGGGTAACTCTTGTTGGTATGAACAAAAAGGGTTTCATGAAGTGCATTCTACCTAAAGTAAGGCTTCTAGGAGGAGGATAGGGATGTAGGGAGATCAATTGGACTGCTATTGGTTGAGCCAAAAGGCTATGGAGGTATTAGGAATTGGTTAGAAGTAAGGGCTTTTTATAAGGGGGAGGAGGGGCTCTTTAGGAAACTGTGATAATATTATTTTATTATATAATTTTATTTGGTTTATAAGGGCCAAAAAATAATTTTAGTCAAAGATAAGATTACTCATGGTCGAAATAAATTTATCCAATAATAATTGTACAGGTTTTGGATATTGTTTTAATATTTGTAATCTTATTTATTTAAATCTTTTATTAATGAGGTAAATACTACATCATTATTGTGTCATAAATAATTTAATTTATTTGATGTCTAAAAATTATAAAAAATAACACGGTTTAGGAAATCATTTTTTCTTTGCAATAAATATTTATAGTAGAAAATAAATTTTATATAACTTCTTGTAAAAATTACTGTACTAAAAGATATTTGTTTTTTTCATTTTTGCCTTTACTTTATGTTAATTAATCTAATTTGTCATTATCACTCCCAAGTGGCTCAATGGGGTCCCAAAATCGACAAAAATATTCCCATGATCGTAAATGACTCAACCAATAAGATTTGGAATAGTGTTAAGGTAATTTTCAATTATTATAATATTTTTTTACCTTGAATTACCATATTTACCTTTAATCGTGGTAAATAAAAGTCAAAAATTACTATTCACCAAAAACATTCATCATATTGAACCAAATTTTACTTAATAATAACAACCATGTATGTCAGAGTTTTGAAATTAAATTTGAATAAGTGGTAAATTTTCATTTAAATGAAAAAGTCAGTTTTGAACTACTACTAAGTGGTTTCACTATTCATCAAAAATTGAGTTTTTCAAAAAACTAATAAAAATTCAGCCTAAGCTATATTTGATATTCCAAATTCCAAAATTATGTCTATTTTTCCAAATTCAAAACATAGAATTTTCATTAATTAATTTAAAATTAACTCTCGTTGTTAAAGCAAATAGCGTGTTTTTAATTAATAATAATTATCAAAAGATTTACACTTGTTTATGCCCAATTTCAAAGTGAAATTAATTTGAATGACCAAAATTGGATTACATGGTAAAAATATATTCTAATTAAACATTAAAAACAATTAACAGATAATCTAACCATATAAATAAATTACATTAAAACACTATTTAGAATTAAAATACAATATTTTCACTATTCGTTTAAAATTGAATTTTATCAGAAAAATACCAAAAAATTACCCAAAGTAAATTTTTATGTACCCATTTTAAAGAAGGATTTTATGTGGTCAAATAGAATGTATTAAAGTTACCAATACTATATTTAAGGAGGGTTCTCCATTAAAAGGCAGTAACTCGACCTTTTAGTGTAAATTTTGCTTAAAATTAGATTCATTCACATTTCCAACCTATAACATTTATTGGATAAATGTAAATACATTTAAAAATCATGTATAATAATATTTTAGTTATTTTTGTTCATTCCTACCAATACAATTTCTAGGAGTTAACTACCATTTAAAATAATAATATAATATTTTTATTGTGCAAAGTAATATTTCAAAGAAACTCGTTGTTGCGTATCGGGTACGCTATCGAACATAGAAACCCCTTTAAAGTAAAATTGATATTTAATTCACAAAATATTAATTAAAATTAAAAGGGTATATTTCTATATTTATCTTGGATGTTACACACATACTTATATTATTCTCACTTATGACCTTCGAATAGTATCTATAAATGTTTACACTTACTGAGCATCCATAATTTCGAATTTTTATGTTCCCATTCCCAATGGTTATGAAGAAGAATATTATGTATGATATGTATAAAAGGGTATCACTTGTGAATAATATTTTTGGTAGATATTGAAGATTGTTTGAAAATATATTATTAATGTATCTAGTCTCCCGAAAAACTAAACATATAGGTTCTTGGAAGAGATTTATAGGAATATATAATGAATGTAAATGTAATTTAATTAAATATGCATATATATTAATGTTTTTTCACCATAAGACACAAGCATGAAACTTATGAATGTTTTAATGATTTTCAAAACAATGTAAAAAAATTAAATCGGGAAAAAATATTAAGATTATCTAATCAGATAAGGGTGGTGAGTACTTGATATAGGAATGCCCTTATCATCTAAGGAATTATGGAATTTTTCCATAACTCAATCCACTTAGAACACCATATTGTAATGTTGTATATAAGATGATTAATCAGATTCTATTCGACATGGTTTAATCTATGATATATTAGTGTGACCTTTATATTTCATTTTGTGGTTATTCTCCTTATACTATTGTGTTTCTTATAAACCACATTCTATATAAAGTATTCATAATGACATCATATGAGATATGGACTAATAAACATCTAATTATTATTTTAAGAGTATTTGGGATGGTAAATAACGCATATGAGTAGAAAATTCTAATAAGTAGACCCCAAGATATGAAAAATACGTATTTGTTGGTTATCCCAATGAATCAGAGGGATATTATTTCTATAACCCTAATAAGCCCACAGTGATTACATCATGATATGGTGTTTTCCTTAAGAAAAATCCCCTAGATCAAGTAATTAATGGGAGGAAATTTATACATTGACAAGTTCATGTAAATGAAACAAGAAGTTTTCTTATAATAACTATAATGAAAAATTTATACCTATTCTGATGATATAGTATATTCAAATTTTACTTTCCATAGTAACATGTTACTATTATGAAATATATATAATTGTTACAAAACATTTATCCCTTAATTGGAATTCAGTTGAGGATGTGTATATAATACATCATGAAGGTTTTGGAGTTAAAAATGAGGATTTTATGGTATATAAGTTTCAACTTTCTATTTATGGATTGAAACAACATTCTCATAGTTCTAATATCTAGTTTGATGATCAAATAAAATATTTTGGTTTTATCAAAAACTAATGTAATTTTTATATATATATAGATATGAGAGACGTAAGTTTGTAGTGTTTCAGAAATCCTATGTAGTTGACATACTCCTTATCAGAAATGAAATCCTAGATTTACATTCCTTAAAAATACATGTTGGGTAAATTCATATCAATGAAATAAATGAGTTAAGTAACCTATATATTTGGTATGAGGATCTATAAATATAGATCTAGAAGAATAATTGGAATGAGTTATGATACTTGCATTTGTAAATCATTTTATAGTTTCAACATTGAGAACTCTGAAAAGGGGGTCTTTACTGGTGTTGTATAGTAAGGATTTTGGGAAGATTTAAGATCCTTATAAAGAGTTAGATATTATGGATGTAATTCCCTATGCATCAAGCATAGGATTTTTCATGTATTCCATGTTGTGTACTCTAATTGAGTTCACATATTCTCTTATAATTATAAGTATATACCAACCCAATCATCACAAGAGTCACTAGATTTCATTTAAGAAAATATGTAAGTACTTTCTAATAACTAAGTATGTGTTATTTTTCTTTGTAGGAGAGAATGATATTCATAAAAGTGTTACACATATGAATGTTTCCATTTTGATATAGATGACATGATAACACAATATATTTTCTTTATCTTCCTGATAAATGGAACATTTAGTAGGAAAAGTTCACAATAAGACACCATGGAAGACTCAAAAATAGAGGCATAGTACATCATCATATAAGATGTTTTAAAGGAAAAAGTTTGGATCAAAATTGTAATTTTTAAACATGTGATGGTTCTAATAATTGAGGTAAGATCGAGCATTAATGTAACAATAATGGAGATCTTTCTCAAAACATGGAACCCTGGTCTCACTAAAGGACTAAAAACATCCTTCATAAGTACCATCTCATATGATGTGTCATTGTTAGGGGTGGTTTTATGATGTTTTGGTTTACTAGAGTTGATAATGTAATGGGTCCATATATTAAAACATTAACACAATATAAGAATGGCAATCATGTTTAATCTTTTAGTATATAATATATATGATATTGATTTAATGGTTGAATAATGTATGAGGATATTATAAATAAATAAAATCAATATTTATCATCTATTCAAGTTTCTTGTAATTTATTTTAAATTAATAGTGGAATTATAATATTCCCTAAAATTAATACTTTTACTTATCCCCAATTGATGATCATTATAATTTATTCTGAGTTGTCATAATATGTTAAAATTAAAATGAGTAGTGGGATCATGAGATATTAAGTGTATAATTATTATTTAGATAGACCTATGAAATTATATCTCATGGAATGGCACACTATCATCGATATACTTATGGGTGTATTCTCATTATAAAGAATTTTTACCTATGTTTTGTGAGATTCCTAGAATTAGATCCTTCAAACTTTGATACCTATATTACTCAATCCACGAGTCTTAGTTAATTATGGTTTTTTGGTATGTTTCTGGTCATATCATTGGTTGGTTCTCAATAAATATGGTATGTATCGACTCATTTGATAAGAAAATATATTTTGACCTTGATTGAATATGGATGAGTAAATTCATGCAAAACTTTAGTTAAGTCACATGTAAAATTTTCAGATACTTCATGAAGGTTATATGACATAATCATCTATTATATTAATGACATGTGATGTATTCATTGACCAGGTTGTTATTTTTCAATGAAGCAAGAATGTTTAAGATATACTATACCAGATTTCAATTATTCTACATCTAATTATCACTTGATGTCATGAAAAAAAGAATTATATATGTAAATATATGATTTGAATGATACATACTTTTATGAACATGTTTTATGGAGATATTAGTGTGTATGATGGAGAATACACATGACCCCTTAGTAGCTGGATTCAAATTGATACTTTGATAGAGGATCCTTTTTTCTAATTTCTATGAAATCAGTATGTCATATTTGTTTTCAATGATCCCAATTCCCACTAGATCAAATAGTTACAGATTTTGATAAGGGTTATCTTTTGGATAATCTGTTTATTTAGAAATTAAGGGGCTTTGATTAACTATATCCAAATTTTTTTGATGGATTAACATTGTGTTATGATGTTTTGAGAAAGGTCAACATAGAATTTTAGTAAAATTGGTATATTGTTTGAAGTGAACTAAAAGGTTATATAATATTTTATAGTATACCCATGTCATATGTGTTGAATTTCATGTGATACATGTCATGGATGATTATTAGATTATATCATAAAAGTGATTTGTTTTCTTCTATTGTATTATATATTATCTTACAATAAGCATTATGATATATGATTCATGGGATAAAAATTCATAAAACACTTCTCTCACATAAATTATATAGTTATAAATCAATTAAATTTGTTTATTAAAATATTTTAATAGATTCATTGAAGTGTTAAAATAATAAATCCAATGGGAAGAAACATATGATGGCTACCATGAGATGGAATTTGATGTTTATTGTCATGATTATCTTCATTAGATGAAGATATTCTATATATGGGATGTGATCCATTCTATCTGGATGCCTTCAATGCATACCATCCAAGGTGATACTCTCTTCATTATTGATTTATCATTTACCTCATGAAAAAGTCCCTAACACCCCCTTTGTTGAATCATATTCCTCTCGATAAAAACATTGATTTAAAAATGATATACTACATATGGATGAGAGATTATTTTGTCACTTTAGTGATCTCTATCAATCATTGATGATTTAATATGGAATCCATCATGTTTTAGGTAAATCATTTAAATTTTATTCTTCACTTTAATCACATTTTTGTAGTTGAATAAATATCATGCTTGTTCAAGGGTTTATGTGTGGGTATAAATCTCATGTATGGATGAGTATAAAAATACCTTGTATGAATCCCTGGAAAAATAAAGGGATAATTACTATAGATATTCACCTACCAATGGATAATCCTTATATTTGTCCTACTCAATCAAGGGGAAAATATAATCCATGGAAGAAGTTATAACTTCACTTCCAAATATGACCCTGACCCTATCTTGTGGTAAAATATCAAGGATAGACTTGATTAAATAATTGAGGACTTCATGAATAAATCCATACCTTATAAGAAAAGTACTCTTTTCCCATCATCCTTAGGGAAAAACACCTCCCTATCCATCCACTACTAATACATCACATGCCAATTGGGTAAACACCTTCAAAAACATTTGTGACAGAGATGATCACACCATAGCTTTGTACATGATACCATCAAAACCCAAATCACTGAATCAAACCCCTATAAACTATAAGGAATATCACATGCCTAAGGGGGATTAACTGAACTATAATATTCTCTACATGAACTAAGAACACCACTTTCTTAACTCGCATGGCATCAATCCCATCCCATTATTGTATCATCATTCTAAGGATAATTCCTCTTGGAACTAAAGGCCCATCTAAACATCCAACTCACCAAGAATTGAATCCCTAGTCTAACCAAAGTGGTGGTCCCACAAACTAATAATGATATGATTCTTGAGGGGGTTACCATACACATATATAGGTTTCATTCACCTCATTCCATAGGGGATTTCTAGACTCCATACTATTAGAGGGAAGAAACCTCATCAACCATGATAAGACAGAAAATGGGGTCTTACCACATATCTATTATCTAAATGGGAAGATAAAACAACCATAGTGTGGGTCCCCTCCCACTAAGGTGACCTCCACTATAGAGGTGAGTCAAAGGGGAACATGTGGATTCATGCACTCCATAGGTTCCTAAACACATGAAAAATCCACACAGTATGATTACCAGCACCATCATACCATTAATCTAAAGCCGCAACCGAGCGACCCACACCTCTTCAATGTACATAGTCAAACCTAGGGTTTGATCACCCGAAATTATCCAAATCCTGCTCACTACTTGACCACTAAAAACATCATGTAACAAAATTCAAATGTATCAAGGGACCCATGTCTTTTTAGGGTATAGAAAATAACTTAAGGTGTACTAACCGTAGAGGGGAAACCATGCCACACCAAGGTATAAGGTCAATCAAATAGAACATGATCTCTATCAATGTAAGATTCAGCTCTCACCTTAATAAAGGACATACCAAAAATACCTACATTTCATAGAGAACCCACAACCCCTATATCATGGGTGTACTGAATCCCTCAATGTCGGTGGTGACCCACACCTCATCGCATGCTAAAATCTCAAGGGAGTAATTAGATCCCATACTCATATCATTCTCACCTGAAATTCATTTGTACCAAAAGTCTAATTAATGTGAATAAAATAATAATCCAAAATATCTTCAATTTATCTATCACATCTATAACCCATAGGTCAGTAATGGGAGAGAGAAGATATATATCTCATTCGACAAAGACTAAACATGAAGGACAATATGAAAAGTGAGAAAATTATCAACTCCTCATCCTCCAATCTAGACTTCATGAACCATAACATACTCTATAGAGCATAAGAATGAGGTAATATCCTAATGCTATAAATTAATTTTTAAGGCTCTTAAATCTACCCTTCTATATTGAGGGAATTTATACAGACTAACCTAAACACTTTCATTCACTAATCTCCATACATTAATGATCAAAAAATACCAACAAACTCCAAAGATTACTAATATCAAAATACATATGAGGGTCCCATTCTATGGTTTTATACTATTTTTTAGGGGTTTATCATCCTCATACCTACTCTACATCATTACCTGGGTCTCATCATCATTATTACAATGCTAGGATCTATAGCCATCCCTAAATCATCCTTCTTGTGACCTATGATAGTGATGCTGATTACACCATCCCATTCTACATGGAATGAGACTAAGAATATAATAATTTTTTTAATTCATCATCATGGTGGGAAGACTTATAAGTCCCCTCTGAGGGGGGTGTACATGGTATATACTATAGTGTTCACATTATTTACACCCAACTCCACACTATTGGTATGTACCACTACCAGTATCAATGTGTATTTCCTAAAAACATGTTGTTCCATAAAGGAATACAGAGAATGTAAGCCACATGGGGAAATTATTTGTGTACCCTAAAAATGTAATGTCATGTATATAAGGTCCCAGCCTTAATCCTTACTTAATCTTGAGATATTTCAAGAATACACCTTGAGGATCTTTTCCGGTTTAGAGTTTTAGAGAATTAGATCATAAAACATGCATTACATACCACATTTAAACAAAGTGGTTACATAAAATATAGTACTCATTTTTCCCATCAGTGGAAACATATTTAAAATAAAACATGGATTCTTTCTTGACACTTCATTGACACAATAATCACAACATGTACCTTTCCCTTGACCTGTGAAAAACATTTCAAAAACTTGGTATGATCATAAAAAGCTCAGTAAGGGATATAAAAATATGGAAAGGAAACATGAGAACATATATACATAAGAATGAAATCATACTTTACCCATAAAAAAAGATCACTTTACTATACCTCATCAAATCATGAATAAATCATAGAAATCATAAGATATAAAGGTAACATGAGGCATTCATAACATTTTTACGTCGGGAGTAACCCTCTTGGTTACGTTTGGAATACCCATCACAGTATATTCCCTAAATATCTTCGGAGAAACCTCAACTTTTAACCCCTTCTCATTACCCAATGCATTGGAGAGTTATATCGGGCTCACCCTCCCTTAGTTTATCACGGAACCACCCGTCTTCATAACAATGCCCAAGAACCATAACATAATCGTATCACATAAAACATGCATAAAGGAAACATAACATTTCCAAATTTCAATCACAAGATATCAATAGAACACATTGATATACTAGAAACATTATGAAAACCATTTTCAATACCAAAATAAAAGAAAAGTAAAACATGGTATTTATTTTTCATTTAAAAAAATTATGGCTTGTAGAGGAAACTGAAACTCAAATAATGGTCACGGCGGCGGGGAAGTCGTTGTCGCCGCATACATACGAAAAAAACATTCCCTTTTGTCATTTGGTAAAACACTTTTATAAAAAATATTCCTTTTGGATAAACTAAAAATTCAAAGGGGTTTATACACTGTATAAAATAAAGTTGTGTATAAAACATAATATGCCTCAATGAAAGAAGATTGAGACGAAGTCCCATACCTCGGGTCGGACTTGACTCGATCGTTCTTTAACCTCCTGAATAATAAACTTGAGTTAATTTATACTTGCTTAAGAACCTTTTTCAAGTTCATTATTCCTTTTATATCACTTATTACCATGTCATGAACACTATGTAATTATTTAAGTTAATAACGGTAGTTTTAACGATCATTGCTACTTGAGTAAAAAATAAACTATTTATAATTACAAGTTGTTCATGTATCCATTATATCCAGAGTTATACTCATGATGTAGATATCATATATATCATATATATCCAGTATATAAATGCATTTATAATATTACATAATCATTTAGTGGTATGAAATGAAATGCACCATTCATGGAGACGGTAAGCCGTACGTACGCATGAACGCTACATTCATTTCTATTTCTTACTTAATGGAGTGAAATCATAATGATATAAAGGTATATCATAATTCTAGTATAATATCATATATAATATCATTAATTACATCCCTTATATGTCCCACATATAGAATTAACAAATCAAATCACTTTGAGGAGGCGGTAGTCTGCACTTCCTAAAATGAAGATATCACGTTTACCCATAATGGAAACCATAAAGGATTGCCATAAATGAAAAATACAGAAGCTTACGTAAAACATAAACATATTATATATCATATATAAATATAGTTACATCTTAATGGCCACCTTTAAAGGTGTTATAAGAGTGTTGAACAATCATCGTTTCGTGAGGCAGAAATTCGCCATCCACAGAAACAGTATGTTCTTTAACCATTAGATGTAGGTGTGTGTAAGTGTAGCTAGAATAATTCTTATAAAAACATCCTAGTATATGTCATATACTGGTGTTGTTACAAAATAAATTAATAAAAAGAGTTTATGGGGTTGGAGAAGAAAAATAAAACATAAGAACACAAGAGAAGACACTACCTTTAAATCGGGTAACTCTTTTTGATTTGAGCTCAAAGGCTTCCTTGGGAAGACTTCTAACCAAAGTGAGGCTTCTAAGAGTTATAGAGGGATGTGGAGAGACAAAATGGGAAGGTTTTGGCCGAGCCAAAGTCTTTGGAAGTGTGGGTAAGGTGGTAGAGGTGGGGGCCTTTTATAAGAGGGGAGGAGGGGCACTCTTGGAAAGGTATAAAAGGTTACTTTATTTTCCCATGAGTTTCGGATTTTAAAGGTCCCACATTGAGGTATTTCGAGGATAAGGTGACAAGGGTTCGAAATATACTCATCCAATAGGTCTTTGACAAGTGTAAGTTATAGTTTTAACATTATCTTTTCATTTTATTTAAATAGTTTATTAATGAGGTAATCGCTACATCATCATGATGTCATAAATAATTTAATTTATTAAATTTCTAAAAAAAATATCATGATATAGGAAATCTTTTTAGATTTCTAATAAATATTTATAGTCCAACAGATCATTTATGTAGACAAAATTAAAAATGTTTTACTCAAGTGATACATTCTTTGTTATATTTAACTTTCTTTAAAAATAAAAAGATAAAAAGTCACTTTCCCACAAAAGTGATTCCATGGGGTCCCCAAGTTTGGAACAAGGAATCCCATGGTCGGCCATGATACAACCAGTAGCATTGGGACACGTTTTGGTGTCTTTTTTTATTATTATGATATTATTTTATTTTCCTTAACTACCCGATTACTCATTAATCAAGATAATAAAAGATAATTACCGTCGTTAATATTCATAATGTTCAAAAATAAAAGAGTCTTAATTACATAATTTGGACCTTCTGATTCCAAATATGGAATCCATTTTAACAAATTCCAAACATATAAATTGAAATAATTAATTTAAAAATAATTCTTGTTGTCAAAACAATTAGCGGGTTTTTTTGAAACAATATCTATGAAACGTTTGGCACTTGTTTATGCCCAATTCCAAAGTGAAATTAATCCCAATGACCACCATTTTATTACATGGTAAAAATATATTATATTTACACTTTAAAACCAATTAAAAAGATAATATTACCATATAATTAAATGATATGAGAAAAGCAGTTTTGATGTAAAATACAGTATTTTTCACTATTCATTAAAAAAATGAACATTGTCAGAAAAATACCAAAAAATTAGAAATTGTAAATTTCAATGTCCCAATCATAAATAGTAAGTTTATTTTGAAAAATAGAGCTTATAAAACTGTAAAAAGTTTGATTTAAAAAGGGGTTTCCATCAAAAGGCAGTAAAACAATCTTTTAAGAATATTAGTGTATTCTATGCTTAAGATTGGATTTATTCTCATTTTAAGCCTCTAAAACACTATCTAATTCAAAAATAGACATAGATAAGAATATATATTATTAATTACTTACTTTGAATGTTACATCCTTCCCCCCTTTAGAAAATTGTGTCCCCGCAATTTATTTACTTATCGAGTAAGTGGGTGTATTTAGCCCTCATTGCATTTTGAGATTCCCATGTTTCATCTTTAATCATGTGGTTTTTCCACAAAACCTTTACCTAATGAATCACCTTATTTCATAACACTTGCTCCCTATGGTCAAGAATCTAGACCGGTTGTTCCTCATAAGATGGGTTCTCTTCCAGCTGAACTACCTCTGGACTCAAAACATGAGATGGATCTGGCATGTACTTCCTAAACATTGAAACATGAAAAACATTGTGTACCTGAGATAAACTCGGAGGTAAAGCCACTCGGTATGCAACTGATCCAACTTTCTCCAGAATTTCATATGGTTTAATGAACCTTGGACTCATCTTTCCTTTCTTACCAAATCGCATCACACTTTTCCACGGTGAAATTTTGAGAAAGACAAGATCATCTACCTCGAAAGATAGATCCTTCCTCTGGTTATCTGCATAACTCTTCTGCCTGCTCTGAGATGTTCTGATGTGTTTTTGTATCAGCTGAAATTTTTCTACCAACTCTTCTACCAATTCCGGTCCCATCAAATTCCTTTCACCCACTTCATCCCAGAAATATGGAGTTCGACACCGTTTACCATATACTGCCTCAAATGGTGCCATCTGTATACTGGAATGAAAACTGTTATTATATGAAAAGTCAACCAAAGAAAGATGTTGGTCCCAACTTCCCTGATAATCCATCGAACAAGCACGTAGCATATCCTCCAAAGTCAGAATCGTTCGTTCTGACTGCCCATCTGATTGAGGATGAAAAGATGTACTAAAATTTAATTCAGTACCCAACGACTTCTAAAGGCCTTTCCAAAAGTTAGAAGTGAACCTGGGATCACGATCAGATAAAATGGAGAGAGGAACACCACATAACCTGACTATCTCTTTAAGATACAAACAAGAAAGTTGATCTAGGGAAAATGTATCTCGTACAGCAAGGAAATGAGCAGATTTAGTCAAGCGATCAACAATAACCCAGATTGCATTATTACCTCGAGGTGTCTTCGGCAATCCCACAATGAAGTCCATGGATATATTTTCCCATTTCCATTCTGGTACTGGTAAAGGCTGAAGCATCCCTTTCAGTAACTGCCGCTCTTCTTTAACCTGTTGACAAGTCAAACACTTCGCAGTAAAATTAACAATATCTCTTTTCATTCCATCCCACCAGTAATACTCCCGCAGATCTCTGTACATCTTAGTACTTCCAGGATGAACTGAAAACGGAGAACTATGAGCTTCATATAACAACTCTCTCTTAAACTGTGAATCACAAGGCAAACACAATATCTTCCCAAATCTCAAAACACAATCATTATCAATGTTGAATTCAGGAAACTTAGCCTTCTAAACCAGCTCTACCTTTTTCTGAAACTCACTATCTTGCTTCTGTGCTTGCTTGATTCTGTCTGATAGAGAAGATTTCACTGATACCTAAAACAAAATAGAATGACATCCTACACCAAAAACTTCTATGCCAAAGTTCATCAAATCCTTAACCAACAGATCACGTTCCAAACGCAACATTGTTAATGAAGAATTACTTTTTCGACTCAAAGCATCAGCCACTTCATTTTCTTTTCCTATATGGTAATTAATTGTAGAATCATAATCCTTGATTAATTCCAGTCATCTCCTATGTCTCATGTTCAATTCTTTCTGAGTGAATATATACTTTAATCTTTTTTGATCGGTATATATTTCACACTTTACTCTATACAAATGATTCCTCCAAATTGTTAAATCGAAAACAACAGCAGCTAATTCCAAATCATGTGTAGGATAATTTACCTCATGAGTTTTCAACTAGCGTGAAGCATAAGCAATTACCTGATCATTCTGTATTAGGATGCAACCAAGTCCTTTCAATGAAGCATCACTGTAGATAACAAAATCCCCATTCCTGGATGGTAGTGCCAAAACTAGAGCATTCACCAATCTTCTTTTCAATTCATGAAAACAATCATCACATTCTTTTGTCCATATAAACTTAACACCCTTCCGAGTTAGCTTAGTCATTGGACTAGATAACTGTGAAAAATTTCTAACAAACCTTTGGTAATAGCCTTCCAAACCAAGGAAGCTATGAATCTCAGTTTCATTTGTGGGTCTTGGCCATTCTTCCCCAACCTATGTTTTTGCAGGATCAACAGTTATCCCATCTTTAGAAACAATGTGACCAAGGAAAGAAATTTGTTGCAACCAAAACTCACACTTGCTTAATTTCCCATACAATTTCATTTCTTTTAAGGTATGAAAAATAACCCTCAAATGTCTTTCATACTCCTCTTTACTTTTAGAAAACACCAAAATATCATCAATGAATACAACCACAAACTTATCCAATAGCTCATGGAAAATAATATTCATTAAGTCCATGAATACAGCAGGTTCATTGGTTATCCCAAAAGGAATTACTACAAATTCATAATGGCCATATCTTGTATGAAACGAGGTCTTCGGAACATCTGCTTCCATTACCTTCAACTGATGGTACCCCGATCTCAGGTAAATCTTTGAAAAAAACTGAGCTCCCTGGAGCTGATCAAACAAATCATCGATATGAGGCAAATGATATTTGTTCTTAACAGTGATATTATTCAAGGCTCTATAATCAATGCAAAGTCTCATTGAACCATCATTATTTTTAACAAATAAAACAGGAGCAACCCATGGTGATGTGCTAGGTAGAATGAAACCTTTCTCTAATAAATCATGCAATTGCTCCTTCAACTCTAAAAGTTCAATTTGAGCCATTCGATAAGGGGGTTTTGAAATTAGCTTAGCATCAGGAAATAAATCAACATTAAACTCAACTTCTCGATCTGGTATTATTCCAGGCAACTCATCAGTAAAAACATCAGCATACTCATTTACCACTCGCACATCATTAATCTGAACAGTTCCTTTGTTTTCAACTATATGTGCAAGGTAACATTCATTTCCATCTTTTACAAGTTTCTCGGTCTCTTGATATGTTATCAATAGTAAGGGTTCATTCTTGTACACAAACTGAAATTATTTCTAAAAATAAACTTATTTATCTCCACATTCAATATTAGAATGGTAAATAGAGAGCCAATCCATACCGAGGATAACATCAAACTCTACTAGAGGTAAAACAATAAGGTTTTCAAGTAGGTTCTTTCCACGGATAAGGATAAGAAGATTCTTATAAATTCTTTTTTCCTCAACATTTCCCCCAGGTGTTTTTACCAAAAGTTTAGGAGTCATTTCTTGAGATGGTATTACCATTTTACTAGAAATGTTTTTAGAGATGAAAGAATGTGTAGACCCCGAATCAAACAACACACTGGCATAATCTGAAAAAACAAACAAAATACCTGATACAACTTCATTTGATGGCCCGACATCTGGTGAAGTAGTTGCGAAGGATTTCACCACCCCTTTCTGCTTGTAGTCTAACGGCTTCCCATCACTCGAGCTCTTTGTCGGACATTCTTTTGCATAGTGACCCATATCATTGCACTTAAAACATTTCACTAACTGTAAATCAAATTTGGACTTACCATCACCTTGATCTCATTCAATGAAATCACGAGCCTTATGTCCCATCTGACCACATCGGTAGCAATTTACAGAATTCAGAAGACATTCCCCAGCACACCTTTTACCACATTTATCACAAACTGGAAACATAATTTTCTTACCGTCAGACCTTTTTGAAGAATTCTTTCCTTTGTCCTGCCACCTCGGTCTCTTCTTCTGCAGGTTGTTATAGAACAGTTGATCATCGACAAACTCCATTTCCACCTTCTCATCACATCGACCAAGCTTTTCATAACTTTTAAACTCACGAGAAGCCAATGCCCTTAAATATTTTGGATTTAATCCTGAGTAAAAACGATTGATTTTACTATCAAGGTCTCAGATAAAATTTGGAGCATACCTTGCCAATCGAGTGAAACTTTCTTCATAGTCAGCCACTGAGTCTTCCTCTTTCCTCAATTCCATGAATTGTTTTTCCATCCTAAGTCGAACAGCCTTAGGAAAATACTTCTCAAGAAACATACCTTTGAATTCATCCCAGTCAAGAGCATCAATCTCATCAGCGTCCTTGATATTTTTAACCATCGACCACCACTGATTTGCCTCACCCTCCAAACGGTAAATAGTAAGACTAACCTTTTGATTTTCTGAACACCTCATGACATCAAAAATCTTCTCCAGTGCTTTAATCCACCCTTCAGCTAGCATAGGGTCAGATGATCCTCTGAATGATGGGGAATGCTGCCTCATGAAAGGTTCCACCACTGACATGTTCCTCTGCGGTTGATCTGGAAGATCTCGTGCATGGATACCACTACCATTTATCGCTTGAGTCAACTATGCAATTACTGCATCAAACTATTCAGTTCCAATTCCGACCATCTCAGGATGCTGATTCAGAAGGTTATTTCCTTATGTATGCCTTCCTAGCATTGCTTCCCTGTTTCCTCTACGGAAAACCATTCTGAACAAACATGTCATAGATGAAGCAACATGGTAATCTTCAAATTATATATCATTTAAAATTGACCATAAAAAAATATTTTTGGATAATCATTTAATAGAATTATAACTCCTAAAGTTATCTAAACCGACCTCTGATACCAACTATAAGGCCCCAGCCTTAAACCTTACTTAATCTTGAGATATTTCAAGAATACACCTTGAGGATCTTTTCAGGTTTAGAGTTTTAGAGAATTAGATCATAAAACATGCATTACATACCACATTTAAATAAAGTGGTTACATAAAATATAGTACTCATTTTTTCCATCAGTGGAAACATATTTAAAATAAAACATGGATTCTTTCTTGACACTTCATTGAAACTATCATCACATCATATACCTTTCCCTTGACCTGTGAAAAACATTTCAAAAACTTGGGATGAGCATAAAAAGCTCAGTAAGGGATATAAAAATATGGAAAGGAAACATGAGTACATATATACATGAGAATGAAATCATACTTTACCCATAAAACATGAGCACTTTAACATACCTTATCAAATCATGAATAAATCATAGAAATCATAAGATATAAAGGTAACTTGAGGCATTCATAACATTCTTACGTAGGGAGTAACCCTCTTGGTTACGTTTGGAATACCCATCACAGTATATTACCTAAATCTCTTCAGAGAAACCTCAATGTTTAACCCCTTCATGTTACCCAATGCATTGGAGAGCTATATTGATCTCACCCGCACTTAGTTTATCACGGAACCACCCGTCTTTATAACAATGCCCAAGAACCATAACATAATTGTATCACATAAAACATGCATAAAGGAAACATAACATTTCCACATTTAAATCACAAGATATCAATACAATACATTGATATAATAGAAACATTATGAAATCCATTTTCAATACAAAAATAAAAAAAAAGTAAAACATGGTATTTATTTTTCATTTAAAAAAATTATGGCATATAGAGGAAGCCGAAACTCAAATAATGTTCACGGCGGCGGAGAAGTCGTTGTTGCCGCATACGTACGAAAAAAACATTCCCTTTTGTCATTTAGTAAAACGCTTGTATAAAAAATATTCCTTTCGGATAAATGTAAAATTCAAAGGGGTTTATACACTGTATAAAATAAAGCTGTGTATAAAACATAATATGCCTCAATTAAAGGAGATTGAGACGAAGTCACATACCTCGGGTCCGACTTGACTCGATCATTATTTAAACTCCTGAATAATAAACATGAGTTAATTTCTACTTGATTAAGTACCTTTTTCCATTTCATTATTCCTTTTATATCACTTATTACCATGTCATGAAAACTATGTAATTATTTAAGTTAATAACGGTCGTTTCAATGATCATTGGTACTTGAGTCAAAAATAAACTCTTTATAATTACAAGTTGTTCATGTATCCATTATATCCAGAGTTATACTCATGATGTAGATATCATATATATCATATATATCCAGTATATACATGAATTTATAATATTACATAATCATTTAGAGGTAAGAAATGAAATGCAACGTTCATGGAGACGGTAAGCCGTACGTACGCATGAACACTACTTTAATTTCTATTTCATATTTTATGGAATGGAATAATAATGATATAAAGGAATATTATAATTCCATTATAATATAATATATAATATCATTAATTATATCCCTTATACGTCCCATATATGGCATTAACGAATCAAATCACTTTGAGGGGGCGGTAGTCCGCACTTCCTAAAATGAAGATATCGCGTTTACCCATAATGGAAACCATAAAGGTATGCCATAAATAAAAAATACAGAAGCTTAAGTAAAACATTAACATATTATATATCATATATAAATATAGTGACATCTTAATTTCCAACTTTGAAGGTGTTATATGAGTTTTGAACAATCATCGTTTCGTGAGGCAGAAATTCGCCATCCACAGAAACAATATGTTCTTTAACCATTAGATGTAGGTTTGTGTAAGTATAGCTCGAATACTTATTATAAAAACATCCTAGTATATGTAAGATACTGGTTTTGTTACAACACAAATGAATGAAAAGAGTTTAGGGGGTTGGAGAAGCAAAATAAAACATAATAACACAAGAGAAGACACTGCCTTTAAATCGGGTAACTCTTTTTGATTTGAGCTCAAAGGCTTCCTTGGGAAGACTTCTGCCCTATGTGAGGCTTATAAGAGTTAGAGAGGGATGTGGAGAGACAAAATGGGAAGGTTTTGGATGATCCAAAGGCTTTGTAAGTGTGGGTAAGGTGGTAGAGGTGGGGGCCTTTTATAAGAGGAGAGGAGGGGCACT